>OY759262.1:13926781-14259281 GCA_963662155.1 Lamellibrachia columna | reverse complement strand
CAAGAATCCTGCTCACTTGGCAGGCCCCCACATGGGCCTTCAAAGCTGCAGACCTTCAAAGCCGCCGCTGTGTTCATTGCTTCAACGTTTGTAAGTAGACGCACCAGCAACATCAATCAATATTGCTCTGGCAACTTTTTACCACTACCTTATGCAGATGAGCTGCTAGAGGCCTGACATTTGGGTCAGTGTCCACGCCACGGTGGTGGTAGCTGGCGGTAGCGTGTGTGTGTGTGCGCGTGCGCACCTTCGTTGTAGTAGCTCCACTAGCCGCCCTCCCATCATCAGTAAACGCCCCCGCACCCTGCTGGCCACCACTCTGGCTCTAGGCGATCATGCACACCTATCCTCACACGCACCGATCGATTTCTCTCCTCGCTGACAACTACTGCTAGGGAGTGACGAAAACTGATTGCGTGTCATTCATGGCTATTTCCCCCCTCCCCCCCAACGTAAAACAATTATGTTTGGTGCTGGTGTTTTCTGGGAATTCTACGTGGAATTCGAGCAATGTCTCTCTGGGTGTCTCTGTTTCTTGAAATCGTATCCATGTCGCACCTAGATGTGTGTAAGGATGAGTGTTGTGTGACTCGCTGTATCATCTGACGGATGGGGCCTGGTCATCGTCTGTCGTTCCTGATGGCTTGTGCAATGAAATAATCATAAATACTGATCCGTTTATTTTTGTGCTGTAAATCAGCCAGAGTGTATTCAATTTATAGATATTGCCAGGGTGATTTATTTATATTAAGTGCATTTATATTAAATGTGTGAAATGGTTTACAGAAAATGAACATATTAGCTGATGTTGAGTATAAAATATATTGCCTTTAGATGTGCAGTTTAGTGTAATGGTCAGCTTTTAATGACTGCAGTGGAAGTTATTGCTAATGCACAGTCACTGGCAGCAAGTCTACACTACAGTAACAGAAGTGTGTGTCTGCAGCCACAGTGGCCTGAATAAGGACAGTGGTCAAGCCAGCAGTGACCAGACAGCTGACCCCTGCACTGCAGGTGATAATGACCACTGCACTGATCTGAACCTGTCTGGCCAGAGCCAGGTCAGTAGGACATAGGACAGTCAACAGTGACAGCTGCAGCCAGCCAGTGTGCAGACGGCCGGAGGAACCATGACTGACAAGTGGTTCCATCTGGTGGGGGTGTGTGGCGATATTTCTGTTAGAGGCTTGGGGCATTTTTCTGTAATAATTCCTAGTAAATGTTTTTATGGTTGTATCTAAGTTGTTGATCCAAACTGTTGCTTTATGGGATACTGAGTGGACCTCGCAGATTCTTCCGCTGAAGGCAAACATCTGGCCACGGTTTATGATGTGGTCAGTGGTTTGCTGGTCATGGCTGCATTTGCATCTGGCTGTGTCTTTTTATGTGCCATTTGTGCATCAGATGTCTGCATTGTCCATGCAGAGTTTTGTGCTGTTGATGGTGGTCCACAGGCATCGAGGAAAGTTGAATCTGGGAGGATCGGTTGTAGGGGCCGGGACAAGATCCTTGTTTCTTGTATCTGTTGATCACCACTCTCATCACTTGAATGACATATAATTATGATCAACTGGTGCTTCTTAGCACGGTGGCCAACTTTTGCTCTCTTGACCACTGTCCACCAATGGGTCATGTGGGTGTTACCATGTGATAGACTGGGTTTCCTGGCGCTCGTAGTCATTGTGTAGTGATCTCTTGGACCTGGATAAATTGCATGTTGAGAACCAATTAATTCAGTCTACAAAGGTTGCTTTGAACAAAAACTGCGCTATCCTGTTACTGTCTTCGCGGGCAGATGTCATTAATCTACTAAATGATTTGTTGGCAAAATTCAATCAGTTAGAATGCCAGCCATCATTGCTTGTCTTGAGGACTTGTGAGTTGCCAATGGAGTCAGTCTCACTAATGAGACCGACCCTGGCCAGGGGAGTCAGTTTCTCTAATGAGAACACTCATCATTATTAAATATGCTGTCGTTTTTAATAAGGATGTTAATGACATTATGCACAGGTTACATGGAGATGATAATGTGGTCAGTAGTCGCCTTAATAGTTAATTGCATTAATTGCAGTTTGGCTGAAATTTATACTTTTAATTAGTCGTTATCGATCCATGCTGGTTGGGGTCAATTAAGGCCCATCAGTCGTTAGCTACGACAGATTCAGCCAGTCAGTTTTTATGAATTACTACACACAAACAAGTTGCACAGTTCAACAATCTGTAACTTTGACCTAGAAAAAATCCATCTAAATAGCTGTTTTCATTGATGTCTTATAGTTATAAGTGTACAAATAAATGTACAACTCCATTGGCAAGTCTGCTAGTCTATTCTAGGTTACCTAGTTTTTGTTTAACCTGGGCAAGTACACTTTTGTTTAACCTGGGCAAGTACACTTTTGTTTAACCTGGGCAAGTACACTTTTGTTTAACCTGGGCAAGTACACTTTTGTTTAACCTGGGCAAGTACACTTTTGTTTAACCTGGGCAAGTACACTTTTGTTTAACCTGGGCAAGTACACTTTTGTTTAACCTGGGCAAGTACACTTTTGTTTAACCTGGGCAAGTACACTTTTGTTTAACCTGGGCAAGTACACTTTTGTTTAACCTGGGCAAGTACACTTTTGTTTAACCTGGGCAAGTACACTTTTGTTTAACCTGGGCAAGTACACTTTTGTTTAACCTGGGCAAGTACACTTTTGTTTAACCTGGGCAAGTACACTTTTGTTTAACCTGGGCAAGTACACTTTTGTTTAACCTGGGCAAGTACACTTTTGTTTAACCTGGGCAAGTACACTTTTGTTTAACCTGGGCAAGTACACTTTTGTTTAACCTGGGCAAGTACACTTTTGTTTAACCTGGGCAAGTACACTTTTGTTTAACCTGGGCAAGTACACTTTTGTTTAACCTGGGCAAGTACACTTTTGTTTAACCTGGGCAAGTACACTTTTGTTTAACCTGGGCAAGTACACTTTTGTTTAACCTGGGCAAGTACACTTTTGTTTAACCTGGGCAAGTACACTTTTGTTTAACCTGGGCAAGTACACTTTTGTTTAACCTGGGCAAGTACACTTTTGTTTAACCTGGGCAAGTACACTTTTGTTTAATCTGGGCAAGTACACTTTCTCGGTAGCTGCACCAGAAATAAGAACGAACTTGTCATCACTTAGAAATCATCTGAAATTTTTCCACAAAAATCTCAAAAGCAGATTTTTTAGAAATTGTATTTCCACCCTAAATCCTCTGCAGTCTCTCATTCGGATGAAACCTTTTGCACGTCTGACCCTGTTCCTGCGAGCTCGGGTCCATGAGGATTTAGTCACTATAGAAGTGTTATTACCAGGAAGAAATCATCTCTTCCAAAAGACACATTTTACACAGCTTCCTACCGATGTGCTATGTGCAAGTTGCGCTGGCAAGTTGAAGCGACTGGGAAGGCTGGAAGAAGATAGATGAACCTACACCCCTCCTTTGGTTAGACGCCTTCTCATTGATTCCCATAGAGTCATCCTGTCAGTGTGGATGATCGCAAGTGTCTGATTATCTCTAGTATTCTCAACAAGATGGATTTATAAACCATTAACCTTAACCCTAGGAGTGACCAATGATAAATTTCCACAGTGTACACAAATCGAAGTTATTCATAATGGTGCTTTTAAAAAATCATAACATCGCTAATAATTATCGCACAAATGTGATTGAGGTCCAATTTTTTTACTAAAAAGACTCTTTATTATAAAAAATGATAAAAATTACAGCAAATAATGTTATCATGGGGATATAACTTTTTGAATTTCATCAAAAAAAGAAAGCAAAATTTTTTAATTTTCTCCCTGCTAGTAAATAATTACTGAGTGGCTGTATGTCCCAATGTCCAGTTAGAAAAATCTAGCCATACATATTAGCTACAAAATAAAAAAATTAATCAAATATCTTGAGAACTTACTGTGGTAGTGCAGGCTGTCGAAGCCGGCGGAAATCGCGAGGCAACTTGCTGATATTTATCTCAAAAAAGCCCACAACATCATTCTAACTATCTGAACTAGTATAATAACGTGATTCACTAATGCTGTCATTCAATTTGCCAAAATATTGATGCGAAAACTTTAAATAATCCGGCCTAAAGTCAACTGACACAGAACAAAGTGAGAAAACAAAATGGCGGATTAGTAAATAAAAAACTCAAACGGCTCAGACAACACGTGTTTGAAACGATGATTGCTCATTTGCTGCATATAGCCTGCTCACTCATTCACATATATTCGAATAGGCCAATCATAGAGCTTTCCAAAGGTATAACGTGTTACATATTTAGATACTATGAATGGAAACTTAAATTTATTCTGCGGAGCGTAGTAAAAGCAGCCAAATATGGGCACCAACTATTTGACGCGTTTTGTGGGCTAGATCATCATTAGCTATCATCGACTATGCTCATGAATAAATATGAACCAGAATGAAGAATGATTCAGCTTTCCAATGATACCATTTGTTTCCTTGTGAGGTACTGGTGGTGGAAACGAAAATTTTTCGTACAGAGTGATACCAAAATCAGCCGGAACTCTTTTCGCACTGATCGTGCGGACTGAATTTGGCCCAGTGGTCAATCCCAGGGTTTAGTTAGGTGTGCAGGGTGTAATTTACAGAGGCTTTGATTTCCCCAGGAGTCCGTGAGTCTGAGATTCCTTATTTCAGCCTCCGGACTCCTTATTCAGCCCTTGGTAGGAGTCCATGTGACTTTAGAAGACGATAAATCCAGTATCGAACTGGCTGATTTCAATGCCGACAATGGTCAGTCAATGTGTGTGTATGCTGTCATCTTGAATGGCTATGGGTTATACCGAGCGGTCATACTCGCTTGTGTTTGTTTGTAAATACCCGCGAGCACGATATGCACTATATGTAATCCAACATGGCCACAGCAATCTTAGTTTACAGGCCAGGAAGTTGATACAACAGTGGTACCACACGGTGGACTCGTTTCGACTCCCAAACTTGCCTGCAAACTCCCAAATATGAGCTGTATGGGAGTCCACTAGACTCCCACTAATTTCCCATGAAAATCAAAGCATGGATAAACAGTATTATGCACATGCATGCACATACGCATGCACACACGCATGCACACGCACACACACACACACACACACACACACACACACACACACACACACACACACACACACACACACACACACACACACACACACACACACACACACACACACACACACACACACACACACACACACACACACACACACACACACACACACACACACACACACACACACAACATGCTCACCCACATGAGTGCATGCAGTCACCGCCCTTACACATGAGCGTATGTCACTGCAGGTGCAATGTTTCTGTGACAGTGTTGCGTAGCTGTTCCATTAATGAAGTCCCGTTGACTCGGCTCTGCTGGCTGCGGGACCCCCATCATGTAGGATTTGCAAGCACAGGGAGCAGAGACAAACGTTAATGTAATGACGACCATGTATATATCATCATTATCAGGTATGTTTCTATGTATCTGTTCAGTAAACATAGGATTATCTGTTTATTTGGTGTGCGATGTTCATGTCAAACTGCCAATAAACCATACAGTAGAAGACATTTTAAATGTGTTGCGATTTGGAAAGCGTGGCTTCGAATACAGATCAACTTCCAGGAAGGATGTTTGAAATTCATGCAGACAAATGTTGAAAGTAGACTGGCGCTAAGCTGATTACAATACAAACGGGAACACACGTTTGAGACTGAGATAGTGGCAGGACAGATAAAACGGCATGCGAATCGTGCATAATGTTGCGGTTCACAATGCCAGTTGTTTGTGAGGTTGTGAAAATTAGCTGGTTTGATGTGCAGATTAAGTTCGATTAAGGTTAATAACAGTTGACTTGGGAGGGCAGTCACGTCACGCTGGCATGAGATTAGGGCAGTTAGGCGAAGATGGTTTAAATGTTGATAGCCACATGGACCTTTTAATATGTCATATGTTGGTTGATGCGTCATGATGAAAGGCTTAATTTTTTAATTTTGACAGGATTTATAATAACCATACCATTTGTCATGGGATGATTCTCTGTATGATAATACAGATGACAATGTGGCCGAGCTCTGGGCAGAGTTTGGGGCAGATGCCCCCTGGGAATGTCTGCACTCAAGATCTTTCTGAGTGTATTAATTTTCTCTGCACAATCCCGTGTTGGCAGATGAGAAATTATGATGGGAAATTTTTGTTCGTTATCTACTGGTAACCTGTTAAGTTTATCTAAACACTGATGTCTTGAGCACTGCCAGTGCATGACTTGAAATCTCTACAAGTAGCCAGGGGCACTTTCCAGGGCCTCCACAAAGCTTGTTCTGATTAAGACTTAATTCTGGCCATTAATTACAAGGTAATGGAAGTAATGTTACAGTGCCCTGAATTCCCAGTAGGTTTTCATCCCGATAACAACAATTTCTCACTCTAAATGTATCATTTCAGGAACGAACCAGGACTGGTTTGGCAGGAACAAAACAATAGAAAATGTCTGCACATTTTGAGGGATTTCAAAAGATAAATGTCGCATGCTGATAAATATTATTAACCATGATCCAAAATGTAATTGGAATTTGGGAGCAGAGCATTTGTCACATTTTGATATTTCATTAGCAAACAACTTGGCAGATGTACACATAATTCAGCAGTTTTTATCAGCAAATATAAGATTTGTGCTAAATATAATTACAAAGCCAATAATGTATAAAAAGAGATGTGTTTTCAGAAATTAAAATAGATTGTTCTCCAAAATAAACCAGTGATATACTATTGGGGGGGGGGCTTTCTTCTAGGAAGGTTATTCTTTACTCATGTGAAGATTCAATTCTGGAGGCCCTAGTCCTGGATTTATTTAGATGGACTCTGATCAGATACTGCCTAATTTGAGCGTATTTGCTATAATCATGATTGGGCGGATATAGATAATGAGCATGTTTTTTGCCGCGAAGGCTTTAGGGAGACGTTAGTTCGTGGGCTGCTGATTCAGTGATGGTATTGATTCACGAAGAGAGAACTTGTCATAGTGAGCGGTAAAAGCTAACGTTGTAGTAGTAGTAGTAACAGCAATCAGAAAAAGCCTGTCTGTGTTGATTAGGATTCTTGGCCGTGTGCCGTTTCACGAGAGAAACAGTATTGATGTGCTATCTAAGTGAAACGACACGTCTTGCGTATTACGGGGCATGCACCGGCTTGGCTCTGGCGGGACACATACGTTTCCCATTCCAGTCCGCTGGGTTCTATTTTGCGTTTTTTCCTAAAATTGTAGTACATGGCTTCATTCATCAGTTTTGACACCTCCATCAGCATTCCCTGCTTAGACTTGATTGATTGTGTACGAGTGCCACTGTAAAGGTGAAGGCAGCCTTTATTTTGTACAAATCTGCAGCTGTATTTATCTTTCTTACATGTTGTGTCATATTTAATATAACATTTTCCTAAATCTGCATCGTTTGGCTTTTATTTTTGTGTGAATATTTTCAACAGTTCACTGTATCTGTGATTTCAGTTGATACTGTCTTAGTTATATTTAAAAAAAAATCAGTGCAGAATAAGCATGTTTTTATTTTCAGTTGGAGACACAAATTATATATTTATTTCATAGCCGTACTTTGTTTACACAAGATCAAACCATTGAACTTAACAGTCAACAACGATAGTAATAATGTAAATTGCCCTGTGCTGCAATTATATAATGTGAATGATCTGAACGGTAAAGGTTTGATAACTTTTGTCATAAAATCATTATTTTATATAAACTATATTCTAACATTTTAATCACCCAAACATGTTTTAATGAACTACAATTGTTCATATATAATTTGACTGTTATCTGTTTACGAATATTGACCTCGCCGTTCAGTATGTAACATAAATATGATATTCTTAGCGAAACATTCAAATTAGACAGTTCGCTCACTCACTCATCCCTTGACTGGGCTGATCATAGGGGGTGCACGCTTGGAGGCTTCCACAGTGATCTTTCTCCATCTGTGAATGTTCTGGGCAGCATTGCATAATTCCTGTGGCTCTAGACCCGTCCACTCTCGAATGTTGTCCATGTACATTTTTTGTGGTCTTCCTCGTTTTCTGCCGCCTTTGACAGTGCCTTGTAGTAGTTCTTTGGCAAGTGAGTTGTGTCTGGTTGGTTGTATGACCGAACCATTGGAGTTTTTAGCATTTTACTGTAGCCAAAAGCGGTTCTTGTGATCTCTGTAAGAAATTTTCAGGCTCCAGCTTCCGAATCCGTATGTCAGCACTGACACAACCAGGCTTTTAGTTGTATCTTTGTTGTCATTTTGAAGTTGTTGTTGCTCCATATCTTCTGGAGTCTTGCTTTTGTTGATGTTGCCAGGTTTATCCGTGTGTGTATATCCTTGGTGGAGTCGCCCTCAAAGGAGTTAATAATAATATTTACCTGCATCTTTTAACATGATTTTGTTGGATGTTAGGAGAAAGACTGAATTTTTAGATTACAGAAGTTACATTGGCCATCTTTGCTGCATTTGTCATTTTAATGCTGCTCTTTGCCCTTTCAGCAGCACAGCTTTTGCTCTTAGACTTTAAAGGCTATGCATCTATTTTGTGTTATACGGTAACTGGTTTCAATGTTGAGATAGGAATAGCAGTTGCTGTTGGTTATTGTCATCAAGGTTGAATAACTGGATGTTTTTTTAATTTTAAACTGGACACGGTCCACCTGTGGTTGACTGACCAACCGAGTTTTATTTGTGCAGCCAGTGGTATTAGGTCAATTAATGGTTACTAAGACAACAGTTATTGCACTTGGATGGAAGGGTCAAGTCTAAGTTTGGACAAATGGACATTCAGATTTGATAACGTCTGTGGCTAGATGACTAGTAAAACATGGAGGTGGACTATTTAGGGCAGGTAGTTCCCAAACTGGGGGTCAAACTATGGGGCTGCTAGTTAGTTCCAGGGAGCTGCTAGGTAGATCCAGGGGGCTGCTAGGTAGATCCAGGGGGCTGCTAGGTAGATCCAGGAGGCTGCTAGGTAGTTAACAGGGAGCTGCTAGGTAGTTTCAGGGGCTGCTAGGTAGATCCAGGGGGCTGCTAGGTAGTTCCAGGGGGCTGCTGAGGACCTCAGCCAGAAAGCCGCAGTCAGAAGGCCTAAGTCAGAAGGCCATAGTCAGAAGGCAGACATTTTGTGGAGCCTCGAGCAGATACATTTTGGAAATGCTCCTGGAAGTTAAATAGGGTTTTTATTTACCGCAAATTTATAGACAGCCTTCAAATATTTAGTTATATTAATAATGTATAATAATGAAATATAGCTAGTTTATTTGTGCAACACTTGCATTTATGTGTGCATGCATGCATGTGTACATTTGTACATGTTTTTCTTTGTGTTCATAATACCATGTACAATTGTACATTGCATATAAAATAGTATTCAATTTCACAGAAGCCGATAAATGAATGCAACAAATTGAATGATACTGACTGCAGCATGCAGTAGTGTGAATATATGTTGATAGCAAATTGTTGTCCACTTCAATTTGCCACATTTATTGCTTTGGGTGGCAATTTTGTTAAATCTTTTTAAATATACACAAATATCGCATTACTTTCCAGTTCATTACACAAAGGAGCAGTTTAGTGATATAAATATGTTTAGAAAATTATAACATTTTACATTATTGTAGTAAGACTGATGCTTATACAATGATACATAATTCATGTCATACAAAGTTTGCTTTTCTGTAGAAGAATATCAATGTTCAATGGTTCCAAGGCTGGACTTTTTTCCCGCCAAGTCGAGACAGTTATGTCGTTGAGGAATGCAGGTTTGTGTACGAAGCCTATTGATGACTAATATTGCCTTTGTGCACGTGTCAGGCCATCCAGACATGGCATACGATGGCGAGAAAAAAAAACCGAATCGTAAAAGAAAGACATTGGTATCAAGAAGTAGCCAACTGGTCTTATTTCCTGCATAGCTTATCTTCCACCACAATTTCTATCAGAGTTGGTTCATCGGAATGACAGTTTAATTGGCGATCGCCGTAACTGCCACACAACAGTACATATTACTGAAATACTTGTGTGGTGTTCTCTCCATGGGGCATTTGACGGCCAAATCATTCATGCAACTAGTGGGGTATTTGTCGGCCATTTATGCAACTGCAGGCTATCGTAGTTGAGACAACGTAGAGTAAACAGTTTTAGGAGATAAGTGAAAGTTTGTTGTGGTTGGGGTGATGAATATAGAGGGGTACAATGACGTGGAAAACATGTTACAACAGCCAAAATGGGAGTGATGCCAGATCGGAGAGTGACATCATAGCTGGGAGTGACACCCCCAGGTGACCGAAATAGTGTTGAGTGACATCAGAGCGGGAGTGACCCCCCCAAGTGACTAAAATAGTGTCAGCGACCTTCACCTTGTCTGGCGGCCTGACTGGTCAGTGCGGCAGTGCAGTGAGTCATCCGTCTGTAATTAATAGTCTGGAGTTGGTGTGGCCTAGTACTCTGTCAGGGCCAGCCGGCCTCTTCCTCGAGAGATTGGGCCAGAAAAAAGTGTGCCACCCTACACTGGGCTTTTCGCTACCTGGCCCGAATCCTCACAGCTGGCATCTGGACAGGGCGCCCTGGATGAAACTGGGGTGCACAAAGTTGTGTGACTGCTGCAAAAAAAAACGAGGTCAACAACTTAAGAAATTGTACATCAACCATGCATCTGTTCTTTATCCTAGTGCGCAAAGACAAGTTACAGTGAGAGTCGCTGGTTTATTTATGCCGAGGTCATGCCTCTGTGCTGCCCAGCAATATGGGTCATTCGGCTTTCATTGCTGCAAGTTCTTGCTGCAAGTTCTTTTCACTGCCATTATTTCACTTCACGGCTGGTGGAGTTTTTCTAACTGCCCTAAAGGCGTGATGGACGGCATCAACTTTGTGTGTATGTGTGACCTGCGTGATCTGTTCAGTGAGCTGTGAAATAGACTTAGTGTAATCTGCATTACAAAGTAATTTTTTCCAGGGTGAACGTGTGGTAGTGCAGGTCATTCATCTGGGGGTTTCATTAGACCCTTGTTCCCAAACCATGGGTTCCCAATCCGGGGTCCATGTACCCCTTGGGGTTCCCATGCGTCCTTAGGAAACAGACAAAATTATTTTACGTGTGAAACAAAGCTCAGCCAGATGGTGGAAATTTTGGTAGCCTTGTGTCAATAAAGTTTGGGAATCCCTATTGACCGTACAGCAGAGAATGAAAACTAGACCAACTTGCAGGCAGAATGTGACAGAATAGCCACTGGGTAAAATGCCACCATTATATAACTAAACAAATACACATTTAGGAATCACACAACACTGTGGCTGCACTGGTCAGACGTAAACTGTGCTGGCGCCATTTTTTGAGGGCGTCATACTCGAAGGACCATTGACCACCGGGGAACTTCCTGCGTGCCGTAACTCGTGTCAGGTGTTCAGTGCAGCATGAAACAAAGTTAGACCAATTGCGTTTAGCACTCACAGGTGATCTTTTTACGAGTGCCTGGAAAAAAGAAATTAGAGACCAATGTCCCTGGAGGTTAAATAGGTTGCTCAACTGCGTGCACTCTTAGTATCCCGTCATGCTGACTGCCGACATTCAGACAAATTTTGGCGCAAAAAATGGACCTTTTATATTTCATAAGTTCATGAAATGTCGCATGTAACAACGGCGATGTATTTGTCCTGTGTTGTTCCATCCAGACATTGTCCATAAATGTCGTAATAGGGCAAGATTTAAAAATTGTATATAGGTGCAGCTACAGAAAAGGTTGCAGTACATTTCACTTGTTAAAAGTATAAAGTCTGATGGTGATTATTATAAATCATGCTATATAACATAAACTATATCTGAGGGTGTTCCAACATATTGACCACCACAATTTGTTTTTATGAAACACAATTGTTTTTATGTGATTTGACCATTACTTTTGTCAAGTATACATTAGATGCTGAGCGACCAGTTCATACAATAACAATAGTGAGAAATTGTATATTTAATTTACGCATATTAATTATTCAGATTTCTTGACAGGCTCATGTATGTTTCATGTAAATTATTACTAAGATTAATGAAGTTATGACGTGCTCATTGTCAGTATGCCAGCCTCAAGCAGTTAGTGAGGTGACATTTTAATTCCTAAGCGACGAGAGGATCACCACCTCTAACTCTCAACTGACCATATGTTTAATTTGAATGTTTTTACTCGAATTTCTTGTTTACATCTCATGCTCAATGGCAAGGTTGATGATAATAAACAGAGGAAGGTCAAATTATATTTTAAACTTGTGGTTCACATTTAGGTGATCAACATAGTTTATTCAATATAACATGATTTTATGATAAAAATTATCAGTCCTTGTGCCTTTAACTGCTCAGTTCACAAGCAGACACAAAGATGCGTACATCTGTTGTCTGTATGGTAAAGTGGGGCAGACTGATGGTGTTGCTAAACAATCCAGCAGCATTTCGGTTTGGTTTTTTGTTGTTGTCGACCTTCCACGAAGCTAAAACTAGGGGCGGGAACATCCTGGCGCGGGGGTGTTCAAAGGGAGCAAAAACAGGCAGTTAATCCGGGAAGGTTTGCCTGGAAGCGCACTTGGGATGTTCTTTAAGACCACACTGACTAGTGTGCTACTCCCACATCTTGTTAGTTTGCACGCCCACAAGGAAGACAATGGGTTAGGTTCCCACACCAGGCCCCATCTCGGGGAATCAGCCGGGAACAGGCAAGGGAATACTAGGGACTGGGTCTTGTCACTAGGAAAATTTTTCTTGCACTCCTTTATCTTTATCCCTGAAGTCCGGGGTGAGAGTGACTGAGACTGGCACCGATACCAGTCTTCGATTTTTTTCATTCTTCCGTCACTTTCACAGCCATCTCCACCTCCCGTCTCCACTCCCCCAGCCCGTGCTCTCATTCTCCACTTCTCCCACTTCCACCAAACCTCTATTCATACAGCCCTCTCATCTTGGTCTCAGTCCTCCTCTTCTCCTACCCTCCACTCTGAATGCATCTGCTCTCTTCGTCCACCGTTCCCCTTCCATTCGTTCCATGTGTCCAGCCCACTTTAACCGGTTCCTCACCGGCTTCCTTCTGAGACTCTTTTTCACACCAAGCTCCTCCCTCAGCTCCTCCATTCTTCCTCCCTCAGCTCCTCCATTCTTCCTCCCTCAGCTCCTCCATTCTTCCTCTCTTAGCTCCTCCATTCTTCCTCCCTTACCTCCATTCTTCCTCCCTCAGCTTCTCCATTCTTCCTCCCTCACTTCCATTCCTCCCTCAGCTCCTCCATTCTTCCTCCCTCAGCTCCTCCATTCTTCCTCCCTCATCTCCATTCTTCCTCCCTCAGCTCCTCCATTCTTCCTCCCTCACCTCCATTCTTCCTCTCTCAGCTCCTCCATTCTTCCTCCCTCAGCTCCTCCATTCTTCCTCCCTCAGCTCCTCCATTCTTCCTCCCTCACCTCCATTCTTCCTCCCTCAGCTCCTCCATTTTTCCTCCCTCAGCTCCTCCATTCTTCCTCCCTCACCTCCATTCTTCCTCCCTCAGCTCCTCCATTCTTCCTCCCTCAGCTCCTCCATTCTTCACCTTGATGCCTATGCTCGGAGAAATAGTGGGGCAGGCCTCATTTTGACATGCAATGTGTTGGAAATGTTATTGAGGCATGTATTAAAAATAAATCCCTGTCAAATAAATAAAGCACTGTTTAGTGTATCACGCAAACATCCCGGTGGCATATCTAATAATTGTGAAACAGTTTAATTTAAATTTTATTTATTTCATTTATGACCAAGGTTGAGAACATATCTTGCAGTATAGTCTCTGTCAGGTGTCAGGTCTTTCTTACCGTATGTCATTATGACACACAGAATTGGACCACACATTTGATGAGTAAGAAGTGTCAGAAATAGTTTTTAAAATCAAGTAACTGTCCACCTTTTACAAGTTTTGTTGATGGAAAACAAGAATTGTTCTATCTAATTTAATACTAGCATGAAATTTCTATTTTTTATTCAAATAAATTTTCAGAATGTTATGTTTGGTTCAGTAAGACAAACTTGAAACCACGAATAGTTTGATGGTCTCCCTGCGAAAAAATGGTATTTTGATAAACATGTCACGATGGTCGTCTAACGAGAAGTTGAGACAAAACGGAGACAGTAATTTTGGCAGTGTTTACCACCAACCAGTATAGCTGCATGTTTTTTATGAAAAGCCAAATTATCTTTATTTGTATCTTGATTTCTCCACCCTGAAAGAGACAAATTGTGATGTATTTGATAATGTAGTCAGTACTATGAAACTGGTATGAATCGATTGAGTTCTACCCGGATGTGACAGCTGGCAACTAGAGATGCAGTTTCTGAGATAGCACTGCAGACATTTGACTGGCAATGCCTTCATTCAACCCAACACCTACACAAACCAGACATTCGCCATGCGAACTAAATGCGAATTGAATCTGTCACAATTGGTTTGCGCAATACGATTTGTGAAAAGCGTCACCGCATATGACTCTATTGTTTGGCCACTTAGCAACGTGTTTGCGGGATTGTTGTGTGTGAGGAAGATGCTGTCTTGAAGAAATTAGCCTAGAAATAAACAAGTGGCTGTACTCTGTAGGACGGTTAGCTGATTGAAGTCAGCCATTCAACTCTGGGCCTTTGCACCTGCTAACAGCAGTGCTGCCACCTGGTGGATCCATGGATACACACAGAACAGGCCAGAATGGGGGATTGTTCCTTTTAAGTGGACGTTCCTTACACAGGGAATCATCATCACAAGAGTTCATTAGGATTATAATATGAAACCATTTCATAAAGTTCTGCAGTTCACAGCAGAACTACAAGCTGAGATATTTTTTATTTAAAAAAAGAGTTTTAAGTCGTCAGTTACTTTGTTAAAGTTTAAAACTATTCATTGTTTTCAGTATGTTCGAAGTATTGTTGGCATTTTTAGTTTGGCTGTTATGCTATAAAATTTTGTACATTTGATATGTAACAAGTTTAATTTTCTTGACATATTTCTCATTCTTCCTTGCCTAATACTAGTAAAGATGACAAGCTCAACACTTGTATTTGAGGCATGCTTATAATAATAAGGAATGAATAATACTATTAACAGGGAAAATTCTCTAATGGAAGGGAAACGCTCCAGAGAAAAAAGTGAAGTGGCTGAAGTATTGGCAATACTGATGGACTACTGTGAAGGAAATGGTCCAATATTAGTCTATTTTAGGCTTCTTTCCTCAAACCCCGTCCCCTGCTGACCCCATCCCCTGCTGACCCCCCTCCCCTGCTGACCCCATCCCCTGCTGACCCCCCTCCCCTGCTGACCCCATCCCCTGCTGACCGCTGTCCCCTGCTGACCCCTATCCCCTGCTGAACTCCTCCACTGCTGATCCCTTCCCTGCTGACCCCCAATCCCTGCTGACACCCCTCCACTGCTGACCCCCCTCCCCTGCTGACCCCTGTTGCATAAAACTTTGAATTAAACTGACCCGTGTGCAGCATTGATGCATTGATGTATTCACTTCAACAGTCGTGACTGTGATCAGAAAATAAACAATGTCTTGGGAGATTACCTGGATGTAGGACACTAAAAGAAACAGCTCCTAACCCCCCTCCATGAAACCACCACCATGTAGTGTCGCACATTGATGTTTTTGAGATCATCTCTTAACAGTCATTGTTTCATGCCTGTACTCATGCTTTAAACTGTACTGTTTGTTGTTTCAGAGCCGAGTCACTTCGTGTGCGGCACCTGCCGGTCAGTCTACAGTTCGTCATGGTACCTACTGCAGCACGTCCAGAACATCCACCACGTGAAGATCTACGAGAATGACCCGGACGTCCGCAAGTCGCCGTCGCCACCCCCGCCCTTGCGCAAGCTCGAAAACGCCCTCGTCAAGAAAATCCTGTCGTCCGCGCTGAGCGACGCGTCTAAGCCAGAATTTGATGCAAAACGTGAAACAACAGAAACGTCACCTAGTGGCACACAAGTGCAACACCACCATTCCAGTTCCAGGCCTCCGCCACTGTCATTATCCGGCGGCCCGCAACAGCACCGCTCCCCCACAAGACAATCTCCCGCCAGTGCCGGGCTCACACCCGGCTTCCCACCGCATTCATCCACATTTTTGTTTCACCAGGGACCAAGTCCCTTTAACCGTCCGTCGCTGCCGCATGAAATGACTCTGATATCACCACTGAGTGGCGACCCGTTCCGAAGGATGACACCATTTGGTGCCCCCTTTGAACCCCCCATGCCTGGTTTCCCGTTTGGCTCAACGAGTTCGTTTGATGCCGATTCGATGGAGGATTTTTACTCACAGCGTCTGCGCCGCCTGGCCAACACGTCCAGTCCCACCGCAAGCCAGGCACCACCAAGCACCACCCAGCAGACGCCACCACCGCTCACGGCGGCCGCTCCGCCGCCAGAACCATCGCTGCACACGTCGCCCCGTCTGAGCAGCTCCAGTGACGTTGACGCATCAACGACGAAGACGACGGTACCGACGACGCCTACAATGGAGACTGACGTGGCGTCATCTGGCAAGCTGAAGGCATGTGAGTTCTGTGGCAAGTGTTTCCGCTTCCAGAGCAACCTGATCGTGCACCGGCGCTCCCACACCGGGGAGAAGCCATACAAGTGCCCGCTGTGTCCGCATGCATGCACGCAGGCGAGCAAGCTCAAGCGACACATGAAGACGCACAACTGCGCACAACTGTCATCAGTCTGCGGTGGCAGCTCGCTGCTCATGGGTCTGTGTGGCAGTGGTGGCGATGGCTCCGAGAACCAGAGCGACGCGGGCAGCAGCAGCGGCTCGAAGATGTCGAATGAGGACGACGGGAACAGTGAGGCAGAAGGAGAGGACGAGGAGGAGGAAGAGGAGGATTTGGAGGAGTTGGACCGCGAGGAGGAGTTTCGCCAGATGTTTATGAAGCACCAGAAGGCGGCACAGTTGAAGCTTGAGAACGAACAGCCGACAGATTTGTCGAGGAGGACTGACGGTGAGCTGGTGGTGCCACCTGAACCGACTGACCTCACTGTGTCGAGTCTTCAGTCGTGCACCACTGCGCAGCAGCGCAGCTCACTGCTCACTGAGATGATGGCCAACTCCGGCCTCGGAAACATCCAGCAGTACAAGGAAGCCTTCAACCAGGCGCTGGCCGAACAAGGGGATGACGACGATGATGAAGATGACGATGATGAGGGGATGGAGATGAATGGAAGCACAGAGGACTTGGAGCAGAGTAGCGACGGGGGTGTTGCAGACGGGACGAAACCATCAGCTGACAATGAAGTGGATTTGACGTCAGACACGGAGCAGGAGTGTGAGAGTAGCCAAGCCGCGAAACGCATCAAATTGGAGCAGTTGGGGAAGTCGGAGCTCCCAGCCCACAGCGTTCCCAGCACCGTTCCCAACCACATGTTCCAGCCATTCGTTCGTGACCCACGCGATCTCATCTTCCCAAACATCTGGTACCCGCCGCCGGCCATGAACCAGCACGAGGTGTTCAGCAGCGCGTTTATGCGTGCCGAGCCGTTCATGACATCGGCGGCTATCGCAGCATGCCAGCTGCGTGAGAATGGCATGCCGACGATGCGCCTCAAGACAGGTGCTAGCCCGAAGACAACTCTTGGGCTGACGTCGCCACTACACGTGTCGATGACGGCCACCTCGCCGACGCGGGTGTCGTCGAGCAGCGCAGTTGCGGCGGCAGCTGTGGCTCTCAGCTACCGGACGCGGCGGCGCAACGACATGTGCGAATTCTGTGGGAAGGTGTTCAAGAACTGTAGCAACCTGACGGTGCACCGACGCTCGCACACCGGTGAGAAACCGTACAAGTGCGAGCTGTGCAACTATGCATGCGCGCAGTCGAGCAAGCTGACGCGGCACATGAAGACGCACGGCCGTCTCGGCAAGGACATCTACCGCTGCAAGTTCTGCTGCATGCCGTTCTCCGTGCCCAGCACGCTCGAGAAGCACATGCGAAAATGCGTTGAGAATCACAACCCATCAACGTCGCCACCGCCTCAGCAGCAGTTGCCCCCACTGACGCTTTCAAACCCGGGGGACGGGAGGAGCTACTCAGAGAACCACAGTCCGCTGACCCCGCCACAGCTCCCACCACTTCCGGCAATGACGCCGATAGAAACCGGTGACAGCATTCCGCACAGCTACCTGGACAACCACAGTCCACTGACGCCGCCGCCACCGCCGAACATGCCACCCCTGCCACTGACGTCACCGTCGGAGAGAAACTGCGACAACATCGCTACTGTACAGACTAAGACCTCGGAGAGCCGCAGCCCGTTGGATGTGCCTAAGCTACCACAGCCACTGCTAGCGTCGCTGCGGATCGACAGAAACAGCAGCAACGACAGCATGCAAAACCACAGTCCTCCAATGCCACTAGAGCTGCCGTTGACACTGTCAGAGACTGGCGTCATTGACGACAGCCTGCAGAAGTTCAAGGAGAATCACAGCGCGCTGTCACTGTCACTGTCAATGCCGATGGACAGCAGCAGCAAAGACGCCTGTGTGCGCAAGTTTCTTGCCAACCACCAGCTGCGACGGTCCTCGCTCGACGGCCACTTGGCATACATGCCGAGTCACCAGCCGGCATCGCTGTTGCCAACGGCGATGCCGGCATTGACCAACAGTGGCACCGTATCGGCACTGCTGGACGTGGCACCGCGCGCTGCAGCCATGACAGTTGTGAACACTGAAGCGAGTCAGTGACTGACACGGACGATGATACAGCTGTCCGCAGCTGTCATCATCGCTGTTAGAAGCCAACCTATGTCAGCATCCACCGCAATTAGTAATCCATCATTTGGCATATCATGGGGATGAGCATCGAGTGTCAGAATCTCAGAACTGTTGCTGTGGCGTCAGCTGACACGACCGGCGTGGTGACTCAAGAAAGACGGGGTCACAACCGACGCAGTGACTCAAGACAAATTCACAACCGACGTCGTGACTAGATACACTGTCCCAAACAAGGTGGTGACACCAAGCAGGGCCACATCTGATGCGATGTCTCCATGAAGGGTTACAACTAATGTTGCTTCATACAGGGTCACAGCTGACCGGGTGACCAGGGGAAGGTCGGCGGGGTTGGCTGCCAAGGATGAGGAACATAGATGGCGATTGCTATGGTGTTGGCTTCTAAAGCTTGCATTGAACGAAATGCCATCTGGCGACTGTCAGTGTGACTGGCTAAGTCTGATGTCAGCACAACGTGCTGACTCTAATGTCAACGTCACTCGCTGACTCTAATGTGAGCGCAACGGGCTGACTCTAACGTCAGTGTGATGCACTGACTCTAACAACAGTACAATGCACGGACTGTGGCGTCAACACAAATGACACAGATAATGGTAATGTCACTAATATGCACCGACTCACATGACTAATGTCAGTGTGATGTACTGACTCTAACGACGTCAGCGTGACGTGCTGACTCTAATGTCACTGTGATGTGCTGACCCGGTACATAGACTCAAATCACCTGCAGCAGAGCACGTGTACCGCAGAATAGTTTGCTTGGCTCGTGTCCAGCACGTAACTCGATCGATTGCGATGCACACGAACACAGTCGGTCAGCTGTGACTCCATAGGGGGCGCCACCAACCAAGTCTGGTGTGTGAACGCAGCGAGTGGCCAGTTTGAAAAGGAATGAACTTAAGAACTTTTCTCAAAAGTGTATCTGCAGATCTACGAAGTAGATACAGAGCATGTAGTATTGTACATATGTGTGTGTGTGTGTCTGTACGTATTACGGAGGTTGGCATAGATCTGCATTTATGCATGGGTCTGCAGTTTGCGCTGGTGCATGTCGCACACATACAGATGTGTGCGACACACACAGGTTTGTTTTATGGACGTGAGAGGGCATTTATTGAATGTGTAGTACTTAATGAAAGGGGCTTGAAATACAGCCGTACAACGGCGTGTAAACATCAGTTCACCCTCCAGGTGGCAGTACTCATTCTATGATATTATACGTCTTTCTCTGAACGTTCTTCTTGCTCCTGTCGGTTGTCGTTAAATTTATTGTTATTTCATTAACTATTTTAATCTTTGTAAAAATTAAAATTTTGCAATTCAAATTGATGGGCCAGTCACTTTCGGTTTCATCTTCAGTGTCATATTCTATAATTTGCCGCCAGGTGGCATGATTACCTGCTTCAATCAGGGCGTGTTTGTTCAGCCTGGAGGGTAGCCTGTCGGTGTATTCATCTCGTCAGAAACTCACATTTCAGCTCTGATCATGCGCCAGTCACGTAGAGAAGGGCAACTATATTTCTAATGTGCCATTTTATTCGATCTTGGATTTGTAACAATGTCTCTAGTTTAATGGCAAGTATGTGGAGGTTTAGTGTGATAACTGTTTTGGTCTCGACCACACTTATTTTGCAAAGGGTACCAGGGTTACAAATTAGAATGTGTATGATATATACATATATATGATGAGTAGTTAGTGAATTGTTCGTGCGCCTGGTGTCATTACAAGTCATCGGCAAGGTTCTGCATCACGAAAATCTAACGATTGTGATCGTTACAGCCCCAAGCTCAAGTAGTCAAAAGCTTACGTTGGTGCAGTTTTCAAGGGGCCATGTTGGCTGCTGCATTTTGGGACCTACTGCGCACAGGAACCCTTTGCGTGGCAGACCGGCTTGGCGGGGCCCGCTGTATGCATACCACCAAACATAGGTGCTTCCTGGTTGGCTGCTATATGCGTCGTATCTACACACTGGTTAGTATCTGTTTACCAGTATTTTCAGAAACTAGTAATCATTGTATGTTTGTTTGAATTGATACAAAGTACTAAAGAACTAGCTCAAAAAAAACAACATCTGTGTACACTGTAAATGAATTGTGTGCACTTCCGTACACCTGCTGTGTACGCCTCTGTACACGCATTGTGTACATCGTACACAGATGGCAGGAAAGGCATTGCTGTAGAGGGTAGACGTGTTAAGACATATTAGGGACCCATTAAGGTTTCTTGTTACCGTACTTTGTTGTGTTACCGATAGGTGAAATGCGATGTTTATCGAGAAGAAACATCACTATAGTCGCTGGTGTTTCCTGCTATTTAGGTTTCTGTGGAGAATTCTGTTCTGAATTTGTGCCCGAAATGCTTGAAAAGCTTCTATTTTTATATGACTGATTTTGCTGCTTCCTAGAAGCGTGGCCATGTACAGATATGATGCACCTTGTTTGAAACAACTGCATCTGAAAATACTGTTGATTGCACCTGATTTCGAGTACAACCGTTTTTGATGCGGAACATGTTTCTATTAATGAGAAGTCCCACAAGGTGGCAGCACATTTTTTCGGAAACCACTATAACGTTGGTATTAACTTGCATGTTTGTATAAAGCATGTGCGTTGTAGATTTTCTTGACTACCGAAACTGTTGGTCAGCTACTGGCAACAGGAAACTGCGTGTTTAGTTGTATGTATCGAGTAGAGGCTGATTTGGATAGTGCGTGGCAGCTGTCGGTCAACTTGTATGTGCGTTTGTACATAACGCCTGACGTACACATACTTTACACGACTGTACAACAGTTGTAGAAATGTATCAATGATGGTTTTAAATCATGCCTAATGGTTCGGTATCTCGTAACTCTGCCCGTGGTGCGTGTACTCGTGCGTGTCCATGTGTGCGTGTGTGCATACACATGTAGGCATGTAAACGTGTTTGCTGTCCTTACGTATTTACACACGCGTCGTAGACACAAACAGTATATCAAATATACGGTAGACAGTCGGTCATGCTTGACCGGTCAACAGTAGTCTGGTGCCTTCTCTGCGTCATTCGTGGTCACACGCACCAAGTACGTGGAGCCGTGGTCGCAGTTCTCCGATGGCAGCAGTTGCTTCATATATATATATATATATATTGCTACACCGTTACCAGCATGGCCGTATTGGCCGCCACGTTAACGTCCGTGCCATGAAGTACATAGCATAAAATGCCCACCAAACACATATTCTACCTTGCTGCTGCTACGACATTCATTGTCACTAAATCTACAACAGTCTAGCGTACCTCCTGCTCTTGTGTTCACTTTGTATTTAAACAAAATTAGTATCCCCTGTTTGGTTTTCGTCCAAAGTCTGCAGTATGATCCATCGCAGATTAGAGGTCAGTTCAAGGTCTCTCCTCAATTTGACTTCTCCGCTCATTGTGTTTATGGCTTATTATGCCAAAAATGTAATTATTGAAAACGATGTGTTAGCCCGTTTGTACGAATTGTGCACAGTCATCAGACAAACTATTAAATTATTTTGCAAGTTAGCCAATTGATTGATCAAAGTCAACTCTTTTGACGGTTCTAGCAAAAATATGCAGTTTTTTTATTAAACCGACTGCACACATTACATAGACTATTCACACACATCAGATTTGAACATCAACAACCCTGATTCATGATGTGCTAAATAAGTGGAGGAGGTAGTTTTGACAAGTAGGTATCTCTTTGTCCATACAATACTAATTTGGCAATACTTGTTCATTTCTTTGTCTAAGAAAACATTCGTTAACTTACAACAGGCCTTATGAACGATCTGAAGCTATTCAGGATGACCAGACTGACAACGTTGTATATATCTGCTATATTATCTAGAGTAAGTTCTGTGAGGCATTCATTTATGCCTCCAAACCCTTCTGATGCTATGGATTTCATTAACTATTTTATTATCAAAACCAGTTTGTTTTTATTTGTGTGCCTTCATTATGTTGCTATGGTTACATAAGCTGCTACTTCCGGTGCTTAGCGAGTTTCATCGTCGGGAACATTTCTTTTGTTCTGTGTTTATTAACCAATCGCAGCCTTGGTATGAATCAATGTGGACCCCCTTTTCAAAGTTCCTGAGAATGGCGTACAACTAGGAAATAACAGCTGTTAATTGTATGTAAAAACAAGCTTGTTTTGTGTGTATTTAAATTGTCTGTTTATAGTGAAAACAACATGGTCATATGCACAACATGCGGGGTGCTATTTTATCATACTTATGTCGTGTCACTTGAGAATATAGTAGTCTGATTGCTCGCTTTTAATATATATCAGATGATGTGTACATAGAGTGTTAGTTAAGGTCTTCAATTTGTTGTTGTGTTCTGTATCTTCAGTGCTGTGGTCTAGGTAGTGATGTCTCGTTGAATTCCATTGATATTGTGTACATTAACAATGACTAGGTGAAGTGATAGTGTCATTTCTAGCCAGGGTAAACCACTAGGACTTGGGACAGTGGATGTGATAGCGTCGCAGCGTCGGTGTCAATGTTTTAATGTTGTCTTCATTGGCATACGAGTGTCGGTGATTTAGTGCTGTGTCACTAGTGCTTTAGCGTCGTGGATGGTGTCATCGGAAACAGTTTGTCACTTGTGTCGCAGTGCTTACATGTCATATCATTGGTTGTCGGCGTCACTAGCATTGTTCGGTGACACTTGAATGCTGCGCCATGTCATGTCATTATGTCGCAGTGTCATAGAGCTGGTGCGTCAATGTAACCATGTCATCAGTGTGTGACACGTGGACTACATCATCAATTTCACCAAAACATGCTTATGTGCATAGTTTTTAAGATTTTGCACCAATGTGAGTTGGCCGTGTCTTACACAAACCAACTTGAAGCCAACCACACAGGCAGCTGTTAATTAACCAGTGTTTTTTTTCTTACGTAACCGTGGCTGTGGTTCACGTCTCTGTTCATGTCATTCCTTGCTCACAATGTCGAACATATTCACATTAGAGAATTGTTTCTCACAACCGGTTTTGTCTTTGAAGTTTTGGCGAGAAGAAAGTGTTAGGAGAAGCAGCAACAATATCTGTTTTATATCTTTTGTAACAGTGTCGGTTTCAGTCACCGCGGGGTTTTTGCCATGTCTTCGGCTACGTTCCCGTTGAAAATTAATGTCCCGAGACTGTTGCGATTGTGCACAGTTTCTTTATGAGGCAGCATTGCATGTTTGGTGCTGCCAGAGGTCAACTCTACATCGTGTTTGGGGTGGTCCGTTGCTTGTGTCTAAGAGTTCATCCCGGTTTGTATTTGGGCATTTGTTAAGGGCTATATAACTTGTGGTTTATGAAACATCAGCTATTGGTCGTTGTGAACAGTGCGCTCATCCAATGAGCGCCGTCCATCGTGTCTGTGTCAGTCTGTCCAGGTGTTGTGTGGCATCCATCTAGGCGACTCCGTTGCCGTCGTCGAACTGTGCCCTGCAGTCTAAACGAAGGGTTGTTTATGAGTACTGTGCAATATCCTATTTATTGCATGTAATATTTTGAAGATGTTTATCGCATTCAACAGAGATACCAGCAGCGGCCACTTTCACATTGTTGTCGTTGTACGTACACATGGACACGTTTTGTTGTTTCTCGCATTATGTTCTTGAAGACGAGTGATGGGTTTAGCTGTTGGAGAGCAGTCTTCGAATTGTGTGCTGTTTTAGGGTCGTGTTTTACATTGGCTCCTCTCAATGCTTCTGGACGGTGCTGTGTCTGGCAGAAAATGGAGCATCGATCAAATTGCTCGGAGATACTAATAATAACATGGTCGTTTTGAAGTTTGCCCCATGACCTTCGACACAGTTTCCATCTGATGTTATTTGCGCCTGTCGCATCAAGTATCGTTTGACAAAGCCTCACAGAATTACAACTGTCTGTTTTTTTAAATGTAGAATGCCACAAAGATCACATTCTGTTCCATTGTGGAAGACATCTAGTAGTGCCGTTTCATTAGTGCAAAGGGAGAAGCCAGTAATTCACACAAAATCATTAATGTCGTTAGGACACAACTGCATGTTAGAGAAATATCGGAGGAGGCATGAGAGTATGGTGCTTGGAATTATGTTGTCAAACTTGACGGAATTGATAAGTTTGCTCCAGTGTGCGTTGTTGTTCATCCTGTTGTTTTGCTGTTTAGTATAAATTTGTTGCATTACCGAAAGGATTTTTGCTTAAAGTGCCATTGATTTCATGTATTTGAGTTTGCATGCGTGCTGGCTGCAGCGTCCCATTGTGAATTATCGCTTCACTATAATTCTTGTTGCTATTGTTATTTACCCAGGATGTCGGTAAAACAACAACACCATTTTATCGTACTCGTATGCTCGTGCGGCTACGTCGTACATACATGACCGAGCAGCGTTAAACGGTCGCAAAACAAATGTGGAAACCACTTTAAACTTGGCTTATATTTTAGCTGAAGAGATTTTATCGCTGTTCAAAATGGCCCTTATTGATACGCTGCACTGTTGACACAGGGTGACAACACATGGTGTTTTACACGGTTTACTTGCACATGTGCATCGGAATGAAAACCAAGTTTCAGTCACAACTGTTTTATGCTTTTGGTACATTTACAAATGTTACTGGTTGAGTCAGTCCATCGTTGAACACAGTGCTTTATTCGAGGTGGCCATAACCTTAACATGGGCTGTGACAGTCGCTCCGTGACCAACGTGGTCAAATTGTTCACAGCCAATGAAAATTGGTCATCTATGTTATTGGTTAGTTTTAAGTAGTTCAAAGACGGCTCGGCCGTACAGGTTACAATGGGATACGCTTGGAGCTTAGGGCGGGTGTGCGTACCACCTGTGTGTCTGCTGCACTGGTACTGCCACCGGTACCGCTGCCAGTACCACCAATACTGACGTGGTTGTGCATTTAATGCACGATGCTGTTAGCGATCTTCATCAGAGTGGGACAGTTCCACTGCTTTTTCCTCTTTGATGCTGTATTTATGTTTGTATTTGCATAATTGTACCAAGTACACTTTACCGTCAGTAATAAACCTGCTCATGTTGGTTTCACATTTCTGTTGTTACGTCTTTTTGCACTGCAGTAGAATCAACATGGGGATGGAGAGGTGGGGAGGGGGGGGGCGGGGACAGGGGGATATAGGAATACACTGATAAACTTGGGTAGATGTCGCCATCGGGATTATGACAGTCAATTTATGGGTACATTGAACCAACTGAAAACAAAAGCTTAAATTTATTTTACACTTTCCACTAGGCACCTTTTCTAGAAAGGAAATGATACTGTTGCAATATAACATTAAAACATATCTTAAATCCTCTGGGACCTCGGCATCCGAGCCCAGAATTGTTAAGCATAATATCACGAAGAGGGACACGTGATAGCTGTAATGAGAGTGAGTGGTGGAAAAAATACCTGTTGAGATATTTGCAGAAGGTGGAGTTTCAAGTGATTTTTTAAATGGCATGCATTTCTTCAAACACTCCACACTTATTTACACAAACGTGTAGTGTTTAGCATTGGTTCAGGCCACCACGTGCCCTGCCAATACACGGTGTGGGATGTAATTACTTAAGATTATGTATAAATGATCAAGGTTATGCAAACATGAATATAAACCATAACAACAAGAGGTTTCAATATTTACTCATCAATAATTATTAAAACATTAAAATTAAACATATTAAACAAAAAACACGGAAAACACAAGACATGCAAAAGTAATGCAGAAATGTCAATAAACTGATTGAACTGACGTGTCACGGCTACGAAGACACTACCCACCACACTGTCCATGTTTGACATCCACAATAGCGTCAATGCGTATTAATATCAATTTCACTAGTTAGGTGACGCCACTGCTGTTGGGATTTATTTGTAAGAAACGTGATGACGACCAAACCATCACCCACCAATACGTAATGCTATACGGTTTTTGGACTTTGAGAACTTATGTGGCCACTCCTTATTAGGCAGGAAATAATACACAAAGTGTCATTAATTGTAAAATAAACCTATCGTCATAAGTAAAACAGACAGTTGTCCTTATACGTACGGTTGTTTCCAGAATGTTGACTGTCATCACTAAGACATGTTTCAAATTCAAGAAGTGTTCACTTTATTCTGGAATATATCTCTTACCTCTGGAAGGCATGCCTTTTCTTTGTCCAGTGAACTTTTTGCCCTGCTGTGATATGTGTGTGGAAACAAAATAGCTGGAAATTGTTAAAAAAATTATTTACAACACGTCAACTTGTAAAAATGACATAAAAAGGAGCACTAGAAAGAATTTACACAGGCGTAATCATCTTGTTTCCACATTGGACCTTAAATGTTTTGTTGTAAATGAAAAGTGTGAAGGAAAAATATATAATACGCCATTCATTGCTGGTAAGTTAAAAACTCTGGACCGTCTGACCCGTTGAGCAAGCGCGACGTCTCCGAGCAGCGATGACGGTGCTGTCATGTCCTGCGCGCGACAACCGCTACATCGGGGGCGCCAAATGGCGGAGCAACTTGACAACATGTTCGCTATTTGTAGAACAACTGACTGAGCTTCAAATACGCTCACTTAGTGGTAACAGTTTTCTGGGAGACTACACGTATCGTGGAGGTGAGTTATTCGCTCGACTTTGATAATGGGTTAACGACAGCAGCCTTTTTCACGCCGATCGCGCTTCCCCTGATCTACGTTGGTCGCCAGGATAAACAAATATGGCCGCCAATGTCAGTTTCCTATTCAGTTCTTTACTTCAAATCTCAAGTAATTATCTTCCAAACAGCCCAATCTTGGGCTAACGCAGGAGTTTGGACCAACGGCTTTTCATGTCACTTCCGAAAGACACAGGCAAAAAGTCAACGAAACTGCCCAAGCTTCGAAACGACGGAGGTGGAATCGAACCACCGTCCTCTCGATCGACAGACGGGTGCTCCAACCATTAGACTACCGCTCCCCAATTTCTTATGATTCAGATACAAATACAATGATATCATTGTATTTTTAGATTTATCTAAACATGTCATGAATTTATGTTCAAGGTGGCGAATTATTGCTTTACAGTCTGGAGTGAGTCTCTGCAAACATATCTGATGCACTACAGTATTTTGGTTCCACTACAGTTGAGCTGTATACGTAGATTAGCAAAATATTTTAAAAAGCTTGATTTTGGCATCATTTGTGCACATATAAAATTTCCAAAGTAGTACATTACCATGAGCCTATGTATATTGATGCATTACATCTTTGTTATCCTTAGATTCACTGCATATAATACGACCTAGATATTTGACATTATTCATGTCTTTAATATCCTCTCCATTTAACATAAATGCAAGGTGGCATACATTTTTCATATACTTTCCTCTACTCAAGCCTATGCTGGAAGGGGAGAATACAACCAGGTCATCTGCATACATGAGATGATTAACATTCATTTCATCAATACAAGAGCCAGTGCAACATTTTGTTAGTGCAGCACTTAAATCATCAATATATGCATTAAACAGGTATAGTGAAAGCATGCCATCTTGCCTGACATCATTAGACACTTGAAATCCCTCAGATAAAAATCCCGGACCAGCATACAAACATAATTTGATTCTTGTACCAGTATATCATAATTCTTACAATATAACCAGGTACTTGTCTATCAATCAATTTCGTAAACAACGTAGAATGCCTTATTCTGTCAAAGGCTTTGGAAGCATCTAGAAAACCCATGAACATAGACACACCTATACATTTGTAATTATCAACAATTTATTTTAAGACATGTACACATATCAGTACCAAGCTTACTCTTGAAGCCAAACTGGTTACTGCCAGTGAGCAGAAAAGATGACATATGACCCAGTATGACTTTTTCCACTATTTTCAACATCACACTGGCTAGTCCAATTGATCTCTGTAATTGTCACTGTCATTGATTTTACCACATTTATAACAACTGATAACATAGAATCAGGTAGGAAACCATAACAAAAAAGATAGACATACACATAGTCGGTAAAGATATTACTCGTCTGCTGCACTACATTAGATGCTAAGCATACACACCATCGATTTATTTTTATCTAAATGCCCAATGGCCGATTCAATATTGTCAACAGTAAAAAAAATCTTATTAGTATATGTGACATCATATTGTAAGGATGTGATGTCATTATCGTGTATACAGTTAAACTGTTGCTCAAAGTGATACTTCCGTGGTTCAGTAATATTATCAGCACCAGTAACCGCATCAGTGCTGTTTGGCAAGGGTACTTTACAGTTATTTATACGATTAACTTCTTTCCAAAACCTATCAGGCCTACCCTCTTGTAGATTAGTGGCCAGAGAGTTGCTGATCTATTGATTTTTATGTTGCTTTAAAAACAAGATTTAACAAGATTGCCACCCCAAACAACAAGTTCCACATGGCAAGTGGACAAGGAAGCCCTTGGCTCATCGAGGGTCCAACAATTTTATCATCTATATATAGCCCGCCCTTATCAGATATCTGTCAATTCAGTTTGTTTCATTCATTTATTACCCTCTGTGAGAATGAGTACTTTCTCATGTCCAACCTACACTGTTCCTTAACTAATGCTGCTTTGTGTCCTCTGGTTCTACTGCCTTCTTTAAGTTTGAAGAACATATTCCTATCAATATCCTCATATATGTTCACTATTTTAAACAGTTCTATTTGGTCTCCTTTTAGTCTCCTGGTCTCTAGTGTTGTCAAACCACATTCTAATAAGCAGCTTTCATAACTAAGGTCTTTCAATTCTGGAATCATTTTAGTTGCTCTTCATTGTATTCTTTCTAGCTTGTCTATGTCCTTCTTACGATATGGCTTCCATGCTTGTATACAATGTTCCAAATGTGGTCTAACTATTGCTTTGTACGGGGGTACAATTAGCTGTTTCTCCTTATATGTGATAGTTCTCCTAATTAACCCTTGAATTTTACTTCCTTTTGAAGCAGAAATCCCACATTGCTCTGAAACGTTCATGTCACCACGAAATGTTACTCCTAAGTCTTTTTTATGTGTGGTTCTACCTAGTACAGCACCCCCCATTTTATATTCTTCATCCATGTTTCCATATCCTATGTGTATGCATTTACACTTCCCAAAATTGAATAACATTTGCAATTTTTCTGACCATTTAACTAATTTATCTAGATCATCCTGTAAACTTTGTTTATCTGTATCATGTATAAACTTTCTGAATACTTTTGTGTTATCTGCAAATTTCAGTACTTTGCTAGATATATCATCTTCCAAATCATTTCTATATATTAAAAACAGTATAGGGCCTAATGCTGATCCCTGTGGTACCACACTCAAAACAGATTTCCAGTTTGAAATCTCACCATCTACTATTACTCTCTGTTTTCTGTGTGTAAGCCACTTTTCTATTCATTTGATTGCATCATTACCTATACCATGGGCTTTTAGTTTAGTTAACATGTTTTACAAGGAATTCCACCATGTGGTCTCTAATTAATGTTTCAAGTAATTTACATACAACTGATGTTAAACTCACAGGCCTGTAATTTTCTGGCTTGTTCCTTGATCCCTTTTTAAATAGCGGCTTAATGTTTGTTTCTTTCCATTCTGAAGGAACTATTCCTTCTTCTAGTGAAAAGTTAAGCACTTTTGCAAGTGGTGTACTAATTTGCTCTACAATTTCCTTAAGCAGTTTTGGTGGTATCTCATCAGCTCCAGGTGATTTATTATCTTTCATCTTCTTAATTTTCTTTGCTATCATTTCAGGAGTTACAAATATATAACTGCCCTAAATTATCTGATTTATCGTCCTAAAAAATTTAGTAACTGGAAGTGAAGCTGATATCTTCTGTGGTAAAAACTGAGCTGAAATACTCATTCAGGACCTCAGACTTCTGCCATTTGAAACCCGTCTGTTGTTTTCCAGTGGTCTGACCTTGTCTAAAACTTTCTGTTTACTCCTTACATAAGCATAGAAATGCTTGCTGTAATTTTTTTTATATTACCTGTAATTTTTTTTTCAAAGTTTTGGATTTTCTAATTTCAGTTGTAGGTAGGTTGAGTGCCTCTTTGTAGTTTGTGTAGTCTTCTACATTTCCAGTATGTTTATATACCCTCCACAGCATCTGTTTGTGAGCAATTTTTCTAATAGCCTCTTTTGACAGGTGTTTCTTCCTGGACCTTTTCCCTTGTTTTCTTATGGAACAAATTTCTCAATAATGTCCTCAATCTCATCTTTTAAACAAGTCCAGCATTCTGTTGCCGTCTGGTTCTTCAGCAAGTTATTCCAATCTATATTTGCTAGATATGTTCTCATTTCTTTATTTTTGCCTTTGTTGAAGTTCCTCCACTGTTTTTTTTATGTATTCCCTGTTTTTATTTTTATTTTATGTTTATTTTATTTTTATATTAAAATGGATTTGGGTATGATCACTTGAACCCAAAGGTTTGTGTACTTTAACATTGTCAACTAATTAATTTTGAGAAGACAAAATTAAATCTAACACATTCCCACCCCTGGTTGGTTCCAAGACATGTTGTGTAAGGAAACAATCCTGTGTTAGAAGTAGAAGCTGATGGTCGTCACCCCCAGCACTCTCTAATGATTTATATTGTAGATGGTCATGGTTAAAATGTCCTATGTTTGGACTACTATAAACTAGGTACTCCTGTTGTTAATGTTGAGTTCTTGGTAACTATGTTACACCAAATTGCTTCATCACAATCTACTTCAATTTTCAGTGTTATTTCATATGCTTGGATAGATTCTTTAATACATAGAATTACATCACGTCCTCTTCTCTCTCGCCTATCCTTCCTAAACATTACATAACCTGCCAGTGCGAACTCAGTGTCTACTATATCTGTATTTGCCCATGATTCTAATGTACCTATTACTTGAGGGTTAATATCTGCTACCATAATGTCTAACTCACTTTTTTATATACTATGCTCCTGGCATTTAAGCATACACATTTAAGTTCATTTTCCTAAATTATTAGTGAACATTTCTTTGGATGTGTATTTGTACTCCTTTGAATTTTCTCTTTCAATTCCCCTGCACATCTAGTTTAAATAATTTACAATACCTGTGCCCTCGTCGACAACCCTGACAAACTCATACCAGGACCAAGGGATTATAGACTGAATGGTTCTTCCTGTTAGCCGTGAAGATGTAGGTCACATATTTAATCTATAGTCTGAATCCTTGTGAACTTGTTATTACGCTCTCATCACCCAAGTGGATCCCTTGAACCACTGTAGAATTGACCTTCCGGTCAGTTACTGCATCAACCAATAACAAAGATCTCTCTCAGTTACATTTGTATTTAGCAAATATGTAGCTTGTCCAGAGTTTTCAAATCACAAATGCATGACATTTCTGTTATTTATTAATGCAATATTTTATATGGTCATAAACTGACATCCTCAAAAAACTTACACCCTAAAAAGTATGCTGCCTTTGAGTATCATGTGACAAACCATGCATTCATATCCACTTCCCACGAGTATCATGGGATAAACCATGCATTCATATCCACTTCTCATGAGTATCATGGGATAAACCATGCATTCATATCCACTTCCCATGAGTATCATGGGATAAACCATGCATTCATATCCACTTCCCATGAGTATCATTGGATAAACCATGCATTCATATCCACTTCCCATGAGTATCATGGGATAAACCATGCATTCATATCCACTTCCCACGAGTATCATGGGATAAACCATGCATTCATATCCACCTCCCACGAGTATCTTGGAATAAACCATGCATTCATATCCACTTCCCATGAGTATCATGGGATAAACCATGCATTCATATCCACCTCCCATGAGTATCATGAGATAAACCATGCATTCATATCCACTTCCCACAAGTATCATGGGATAAACCGTGCATTCCTATCCACTTCCCACGAGAGCTTCTAATTATCCTTTATATCAGTGTTTAGCATACATAGAGGACACAATCAATTAAATGTTACAAAAGAAAACCTTGAACACCATTTTTATTTTTGATCAACTTTTTGGATTTTTTCCTTCATTGACGCAACACAGAATGATCAATTTACTGTGGAATCACAAGTAGAGCCATTCAAGCACATTGTATGTTGGATATTTGTGTTCAGCATGAGTTTCGACTGAGCTGTGTTGCATATGCCAGTATTCAGAGAAAGCTGTGAGAGCAGGGTGAGACAAACACTATGGACAGTCACGCTCTACACAGGCCGAGCCACTTCGCCAAGTCAGAAAGAGATGGCGACAGTCTGTATCCGTTCAGCGAACTCGGATTTAACCTGGTAAGTTACACTGCCGATGGTAATATTACTCGCTGCATGAAAAAAGAAACAAACTTCTGAACCATTGCGGAAATTAAATATATGCATTTTATAATGTTTATCATGTAGTGTTTATCATGTAGTGTTTATCATGTAGTGTTTATCATGAAGTGTTTATCATGTAGTGTTTATCATGAAATGTTTATTACTTGGTGTAACCACTCTATTGATGCAACATATTTACTATAGAATGTTCATCTCAGGAAGTTATTATTTTCATTTTATTTGATTTATACTGGTTTTGTAGGTTTTTGTGACACCAACAAATTAATTGATTTCTAGACAATATAGTTGTGTAAGATATGAATATATTACTAACACTAACTGATCGACCTGATGCAAAAGATTTTTTGCAGAAACGTTTGGCATCAATATTATAATCAGCACACTAGCCATAATTGCTGTAAGTACTGTGACAGTGCTTGAGTGACAGTGCTTGAGTGACAGTGCTTGAGTGACAGTGCTTGAGTGACAGTGCTTGAGTGACAGTGCTTGAGTGACAGTGCTTGAGTGACAGTGCTTGAGTGACAGTGCTTGAGTGACAGTGCTTGAGTGACAGTGCTTGAGTGACAGTGCTTGAGTGACAGTGCTTGAGTGACAGTGCTTGAGTGACAGTGCTTGAGTGACTTGCCTTGCAAGTGTTTCCACCAAGGATCTCTGACTGTGTCCCCGTGTATTCCAACAGAACGATGTAGAGGAGCGATACAAGGGTATACTGGGCCCTATTCCACTTCATCTGACCCCGCCATATGGCCACGAGGATGGTACGTGCACAGTGTAGACATTAGAGAAGCAAAAACATTTTTAGCGTTCTGTTGTCATTCCAACGTCTAACTGTAAATGTCCCTTTTGTGGATGGCAGTGTTTTTTTTTTTTTAATTCAGCAAAAAAAAATTTCTTTAAAATGCAATGATACCTGCCAAAATAATGTTGAAATCAAACTTTTTGGGTAATGACACACATCAACCCAGCTATTTTTCAATTAATGTAACTATATGTAGAGAATATGGACACATTGTTGATGAATGTGTTGCTTCATGTAATTGGTGTAACTCTATTTGTGTTGTATCGTGATCTGTGTTGTTTCATGTGTCGTTTCACATGATCTGTGTCGTTTCGTGTGTTGTTTCATATGATATGTGTCATTTTGTGTGTTGTTTCACATGATCTGGGTCGTTTCGTGTGTTGTTTCACATGATCTGTGTCGTTTCGTGTTTTGCTACACATGATCTGTTTTATTTCTTGTTTCACATGATCCACATTGTTGGATATGTTCTATTTCTCGTAATCTGTGTTATTTTTTGTTTTGTTTTGTTTCACATGATCTGTGTTACACACTGTGATCTGTTGTGTGTTCCAGCTGATGCCCAGGCAGACACGATGGAGCTGAAGCGACCAGTCACACCTATTGAGGTCAGCCAACCAGCATCACCTTCCATGTATAATGCACCCCAAGTATAGCACACATCCCATCCATTTAGCATCAACCTCCAATTTCCCCTCTTCTGAATACATGAGCATATTAATCCAATGCCATCAACACATTTCTGTTTTATTACTGCAAATATATTGGACACCATGCGTAATACAAACACCTTTATTTAATTTGTCTAAGCTTAAAAGTTATTTTTTTATCTGCCACTTACAACTTACAGATCATTGGCCCTTGGTATATTGCATATATGATGGAATTCCAATTGCATAATTAGTCCGACAATTGTTTAGCCTTGTTACCATGTATAATACGCATCTGGAGAAATCAAGGGAAAAATAAAAAAATGATGTTAACATTACCTCATTTTTATTATGTTAATCCTTACATTTTGCATTGCGACGTGCATTGTTTGTACTATCCTGCAATTGAAACGTTAACTTGATCTTAAACAATTAAATTACTGGACTCCTACAAAATGGATACAGGTTTTTTTGCAAGTTTAACTGCAACAATCGATATGGTAGTTATGATGTTACATTGCATTTGGTTTACATGCAGACTCATCCAAACTCCAAGCTTCTATCTGTAATTTAAATATTCAATGGACAATGATGTTCTACCTACTCATTAAAAATAGTCCATACATTAATGTATATTCATGGGCAGAAAGCAGTACCGGTACACCCAAACTCAGCAGAAATATTTTATCAAAATAACAACAATATCAGAACATCTTAGAAGAATGACATGAAAGTTTGTTATACTGGGGAGCATGCAGTGTGTGCAGGGATCATTCTGTTGACAGGATGAGATCAAGAGCCAACCAAAGACACTGAACAAGCTTGCAAAGTTAGTACGTCGTCGCATTGTACCGCAGCTGGACACGCAGTATCTGACCGAGGATGAACAGAAACAACTGGTGGGTACCAACCTCCCATGACATTATGACCTCTTGAGCCATTGCACAATCACTGACCCTGTCTCATACCCTTGTGAACACATGCTTGGTATCATCTGAAACCACGCAGATTTTTATTTTGGATAAAATGCCACTGCATTCACTGACCTGAGGTAGAATGACCTTTTGTCCATGTCAGTTTTATGCATATATAATATTATATAAAAATTTGCCATGTTAAGACCATAAATTGTCAGCCTAAAGAAAAAAATAGTCTACTATATTTGACTTAATAAGCGTAGAGTACGCTTGAAAAAAATTTGGGCCATGGAAAAATGTCAAGGAATGTGTTCTTATAAGCGTACACCAAAATTTGTTTCTCTAGACAATAAGGTAACTGTTTAACACTACTGGTGTCATTTGGTGTCTAGTGTAGAACAACTGAAAAGTGGTGCCAACTGTTTAACATCAGATGGCAACACGTTTCAGTATATAATTTTTGAAAGTTAAAAAAAAAAATGTCCTTGTTTTCTTACAGAGAATGACAAAATTATTATATAAAAAATTATATTCAAATACACATTTTAAAGATTAACTGATATTGCTAGGAACATAGCTTCCACTTTTCCACAAGTGCATTTGTCCAATTTGTACATATTTGGCCAATGGTTGTTGTTTTCTAAAAAAAATTACTTGAGCTTGTGTGTATTTTATTATCTCATATTCTTTGCCTGACATAGTAGGTTATTAATAAAATTATATTATATATTACTGACATTTATATAAATTGATAATATATAATATTTTTGTAGTCTGCCATTATCATGGGAGAAGTGAACGGCATATGGGCCAATTTCCGCAACCAAGTTCCAGACCCATTCCTGGTAAGTTGCCATGGTCACAACCACCAGGTGGCATGTGTGGTTCGACTTCTTTATTCTGTCACATTATTTTTTTGTTTAGTAAAATTGTATACGATAAACGGTCTAACTGTTTACACTGTCTCACTGAAGCATCATGTGAATTGAGACCATTTCATGTAACCTATTACTACTATTATTACAGAATAAACTTACTATTGACTATTTTAAGAGTTGTTATTGTTTCCTTTAGACAAAACTCTGATTTCTTACTACTGCTATTACAGAATAAAGTTACTATTACATTTTATTCAGACCCAGTTTCTGTTTGTTTATAGTCGGTTGAGGAGAACAAAGAGTTACATCGGAGAATCACCGTCCACCTGGTGACTGTGTGTGAAAAACTCTTTTTACAGTATCTCTCGAAAGTGCACAGTAAGATTTTACATTACCTAATGTTATGACATGTCTCTGTACAAAATATGTTTGTTGTAATTTACATTGGAGGATGCATGTTTTGTAGTTAATTTAGTGGCTTCAGTTAGCATTTTGTTAACATTACATGGTGTTCATGGTGTGAAGACACATTTTGAAGAATGGTTTTTAAAAAAATCAACCATAATCCTTCAAAATGCTGCATTAGTGCTACACTATACTAATATTCATGACTGTTATTGCACCTAAACCCAGAAGAACTTATTATGTCATCACCAATTACATTAGACATGTTTAGTTTGTGTTCAAGATGAAAGTTTTATCTACACTGACATTTATATGTGACATTTAGATCAACAGATAACTGGTTCATAAATCTGTGTTATGTCCAGTTCTAAACAGGCGGGGTGTCTTCAGTGGTCCAGCCAACATGAGTCGATTGAAGGCACAGCTGGCCTTGGATGCTAGTCGACTGTGAGTTCATCTCTCTCTCTCCTATCTATGGTGTTTGTCATGTGCCTTCATAAAATCACATAAAATAGGGAATGATAAATTAACATTCATGAAATAAGTGATGTTTATTTGGATAAGCATTTTACTCACTAATGCTCACAGAGTCACAGTTTATCTGTGCAGTGTGCCAGGCTTTGCTCACAGAGCCACAGTTTATCTGTGCAGTGTGCCAGGCTTTGCTCACAGAGTCACAGTTTATCTGTGCAGTGTGCCAGGCTTTGCTCACAGAGCCACAGTTTATCTGTGCAGTGTGCCAGGCTTTGCTCACAGAGTCACAGTTTATCTGTGCAGTGTGCCAGGCTTTGCTCACAGAGCCACAGTTTATATGTGCAGTGTGCTAGGCTTTGCTCACAGAGTCACAGTTTATCTGTGCAGTGTGCCAGGCTTTGCTCACAGAGCCACAGTTTATCTGTGCAGTGTGCCAGGCTTTGCTCACAGAGCCACAGTTTATCTGTGCAGTGTGCCAGGCTTTGCTCACAGAGCCACAGTTTATCTGTTCAGTGTGCCAGGCTTTGCTCACAGAGCCACAGTTTATCTGTGCAGTGTGCCAGGCTTTGGTCACAGAGCCACAGTTTATCTGTGCAGGGTGCCAGGCTTTGCTCACAGAGCCACAGTTTATCTGTGCAGTGTACTAGGCTTTGCTCACAGAGCCACAGTTTATATGTGCAGTGTGCTAGGCTTTGGTCACAGAGCCACAGTTTATATGTGCAGTGTGCTAGGCTTTGCTCACATAGTCACAGTTTATCTGTGCAGTGTGCTAGGCTTTGCTCACAGAACCACAGTTTATCTGTGCAGTGTGCCAGGCTTTGGTCACAGAGCCACAGTTTATCTGTGCAGTGTGCTAGGCTTTGCTCACATAGTCACAGTTTATCTGTGCAGTGTGCTAGGCTTTGCTCACAGAACCACAGTTTATCTGTGCAGTGTACTAGGCTTTGCTCACAGAACCACAGTTTATCTGTGCAGTGTGCTAGGCTTTGCTCACAGAGCCACAGTTTATCTGTGAAGTGTGCTAGGCTTTGGTCACAGAGCCACAGTTTATATGTGCAGTGTGCTAGGCTTTGCTCACATAGTCACAGTTTATCTGTGCAGTGTGCTAGGCTTTGGTCACAGAGCCACAGTTTATCTGTGAAGTGTGCTAGGCTTTGTTCACAGAGTCACAGTTTATCTGTGCAGTGTGCTAGGCTTTGGTCACCGAGCCACAGTTTATATGTGCAGTGTGCTAGGCTTTGGTCACAGAGCCACAGTTTATATGTGCAGTGTGCTAGGCTTTGCTCACAGAACCACAGTTTATCTGTGCAGTGTGCCAGGCTTTGGTCACAGAGCCACAGTTTATCTGTGCAGTGTGCTAGGCTTTGCTCACATAGTCACAGTTTATCTGTGCAGTGTGCTAGGCTTTGCTCACAGAGCCACATTTTATCTGTGCAGTGTGCTAGGCTTTGGTCACAGAGCCACAGTTTATATGTGCAGTGTGCTAGGCTTTGCTCACAGAGCCACAGTTTATCTGTGCAGTGTGCTAGGTTTTGGTCACAGAGCCACAGTTTATCTGTGCAGTGTGCTAGGCTTTGCTCACAGAGCCACAGTTTATCTGTGCAGTGTGCTAGGCTTTGCTCACAGAGCCACAGTTTATATGTGCAGTGTGCTAGGCTTTGCTCACAGAGCCACAGTTTATCTGTGCAGTGTGCCAGGCTTTGCTCACAGAGCCACAGTTTATATGTGCAGTGTACTAGGCTTTGCTCACAGAGCCACATTTTATATGTGCAGTGTACTAGGCTTTGCTCACAGAGCCACAGTTTATCTGTGCAGTGTGCTAGGCTTTGGTCACAGAGCCACAGTTTATATGTGCAGTGTGCTAGGCTTTGCTCACATAGTCACAGTTTATATGTGCAGTGTGCCAGGCTTTGCTCACATAGTCACAGTTTATCTGTGCAGTGTGCTAGGCTTTGCTCACAGAGCCACAGTTTATCTGTGCAGTGTGCTAGGCTTTGCTCACAGAGCCACAGTTTATATGTGCAGTGTACTAGGCTTTGCTCACAGAGCCACAGTTTATCTGTGCAGTGTGCCAGGCTTTGCTCACAGAGCCACAGTTTATATGTGCAGTGTGCTAGGCTTTGGTCACAGAGCCACAGTTTATCTTCGTTATTCCTACAAAGACCAACAGCCACGTGAGTCAGTCCGAGTGTTTATATATTCTTCGGACTTTATCGAAGGTCTTACAATTGTTTTGGTCACAACTTGGCCCGCTTAGAAGTGCTACATCGGCTGAGCTGTTCGGACGGCCAATTTAAATGTTTGTGCGATAAGTATTGGCGGAAATAGAAGGAACAGTTCATCAAAGATCCATAAAATACTGCATTGTCGCCCACGCTTCATTGAGCACCAGACATCACACACTATTTGTTTTGCTCCTGTCGTTTGTCGCACCTCAGAACAATGTCATCGAAGCGTAAACAGAAGCCGAGTGAGACGGACGTAAATCTGGACGCAGTGGGAATTGGTGATATCGTGGCACAGATAATTGTCGAAATTCAGCCGATGATTGCGAAAACTGTCACAGAAGCAATCAATGGAGCATTGGAAACGACGACAAAGGTGATTATCAGTGAACTGAAAGAAGAAATCCAAAGTTGCATAAAAACAATCAAGGATGACATGTGCAAAGTAAAACAAGAGATACAAAAGCAAAGCTGGAAATTAGATGCTCTTGAGCAATACAGCAGGCGCGAGAGTATAAAGATCATCGGGTTGGCAGAACCTGCTCCTGGTGTGGTCGAGGACACTACTGAACTAGTAGTTGAAACGTGTCGGAAGATCGGAGTGGATGTCTCACGACATGACATCAGCGTGTGCCACCGGCTGCCTGGGCGGGCAAAGGCAGTGATCGCAAAAATCGTGAGAAGGGAAAAGAAAATCGAAGTGATGAAAGCGAAAAAACAGTTGAAAGAGATTGCGGGACCAAAACTGATGATATTCGAAGATTTGACTTCCCTGCGAAGTGCCCTTCTACGAGAGTTGAAAAAGGACCCCAACGTTAGACGCACTTTCACTCGCGACGGCAGAATCCACTGCATAGTGTCGGAAAATGGAAGGGAGAAGAAGGTGATGCTCGATAACCCAGATGACCTCTTCAAACTCGCTTGGTCGGAAGAGAGAATCAAGAACACACACCTCTACATGGAATATTAGTCAATCCTGGACTGACTTAAACTTGAGTGCTAACTATTCATTATGGCTGAAAACAAACTGAAATGTTCTCTGTGTGAAATACCAATACACTGGAGACAAACGCATTTAACAAAAAATGAACTGTCAAACACACACCTGATCCAAGGCAAATCATCGAGAAGCGTCACAGCTACGTGGATGTCCGATGGACAAATAGTCTGTTTTACTCACAAACGGAAAGAAAGTGAGCATCACGACGAAGGCTGAAGCTACTGAAGTGACTCTGCCAGCAGTAACTATGACTACAGGTCTATACCACATCTAAATGTCTAATAATGTTATGAATTTTTTTTTTGCTCATATATATTTTTTTTCCACTGAGAGAGTGTATTTTTTTATTTCATTTTTATTTTTATGGTTTATCAATTTGCATTGATAAATGTGACCATACTTTGAAAATACAAAATGTTAACTTTGATTGTCTAGATGAATTGTTGCTCAATAACAGCAAGTGTATGTTTAAAATAATTAATCCAATAAGGACCATTATGTCATCAATGTCATTACATCATCAATTACTATCCTCTCTAGTGAGGACTATTATATTACCAGAACTGTATACATGTACTAGAAATATTAGTAATATCAGCATATTTAAATATTAATTTGTCACTCATCTATCTAAATTATGTCGATAACTACTGAAGAATTTTCTCAATTTCAAGGCACAGACACACTAACATCCAATGAAGCATTCCTCTCATACTTAGGAGGAAATCAAAACAACCTAAGTAATGTTTTATGTACAAATGAAAATAATGATGAAAATCACGAGCCTCAAGTAATACGATGCTCTTCATACTATGACATTGATAAGTTCACCATTCTAGCAAACAGTAACACTAACAGTTTTAGTATTCTAAGCTCGAACATTCAGTCTATAAATTCAAAGTTTAATGAACTTGAAATATTCGTAGACGACTTACGTAGTATCAATTTTAAATTTAGCGTAATATGCTTACAAGAGACATGGAAAGCTGATAATGATGATTTCTCTCAATTTTGTCTAGATGGATATGAGTGTATAACACAGGGGAAAAAGTGTAGCAACAAAGGAGGGTTACTAATATATGTGGACAATAAATATAATTCTGAAGTAAAAATGAATTTAAATACGTACGAACACTGGGAAGGGCTAATGATTAAAGTAACTGGAAAAAATTTATCAAAAACAATGACCATTGGAAATATATATAGATCTCCAAGAACATGCAATGAAAATATTACAAAATTCATTGATGAATTTTCATCAGTTATATCATCTCTGGAAAATTGCAATAATAATCTCATAGCTGGGGATTTTAACATAAATTTACTTAAAATAAATGAGAACAGAATCTACAGCGATTTTTTTGATACTTTAATATCACATAGTCTCTACCCTCAAATTACTTTCCCAACTCGTTTCACTAAAACCAATGGAACACTGATAGATAACTTTTTTTGTAAGCTAAATAAATCCATATTAGAAAGCATTGCTGGGATTTTCACAAAAACTTTTTCAGACCATCAACCTTATTTTTTATTTCTAGACAATATTCCAAAAATAGAATTTCCTCCCAAATTTATAAAAATAAACACACAAAGTGAAGAAGCCATGCAGAAAGTCAAAATTGAAATAGATTCATATAACTGTTACAACAAACTACATAAACATCAAAATGAGGACCCCAATCTAAATTATAACAATGCATGAAGAAATCATGCGAGCAAAAAATAAGTACATGCCAATTAAAACAATGAAATTTAATAAATACAAACATAAAAATTCGACATGGATCACTCAAGGTCTATTAAAATCTATTAGATATCGGGACACACTTTATAAACAATTAAAAATGTCTGACCCTAATTCACCAGATTATGAGACCACAAACACTATCCTTAAAACGTACAACTCCATATTAAAAAGAAATATTCGTGCAGCTAAACAAATTTATTTTGAATCACGATTTAACCGATTCAAAAATGACATAAGAAATACATGGAAAACCATCAATGAAATTCTTTCAAAAAATAAAGGAAAGAAAACATCCTCGACAATTTTTAAAGAAAATGGTACTAGTATTACTGATAAAACTGATATAGCAAAGAAATTCAATAACTATTTTACAAACATTGGTCAAACTATTGCAGAAAGCATTCAATATAAAGGAAATAAAAATTATGACTACTATTTAAATACACAAGTTAAATCTGTTCTCAAATTTAAGAATGTTAATGAAGAAACTGTAAGGAAAACAATAAATGATCTTCCTACAAAAAACAGTTGTGGATTCGACGGTATTTCTTCAAAATTGCTGAAAATAATTGAACCTGCAATCATAAAATCCTTAACCTTAGTAATTAACCAAGTCATAAATACAGGCATATTTCCTGATAAACTTAAAATTGCAAAAGTAATTCCAATTTTCAAGAACGATGACTCAACATTATTAAAAAATTATAGGCCTATTTCTCTCCTTCCAATTATTTCTAAAGTTTTAGAGAAAATCATCCACAATCAGTTATCTGCTTATTTGATTGATTCTAAGCTATTTTTTGATAATCAGTACGGTTTTAGACCTAATCATTCAACCGAATATGCATCACTTGAACTAGTAGATAGAATCATTACTCAAATAGATAGAAATCACTTACCAATTAGTATTTTTCTTGACCTTTTCAAGGCATTTGATACTATTGACCATTCAATATTATTAAATAAATTAAGACACTATGGCTTAGATGGTAAAACTCTTCTTTTATTTAAAAGCTATTTAAACAACCGTAAACAGTACACCGAATTTGATGATACCACATCTGAAACTTTACTCATTAAAGTTGGAGTACCACAAGGGTCCATCCTTGGACCACTATTATTTACTATATACATAAATGATTTCTCACAAGCCAGCCAAATGTTTAACTTTATAATATATGCTGATGATACCACTTTATTTAGCACTATTGAAACTTTCAGAAATAGTGTCCAAAATAAAAGTACAGAATCAGTAATAAATGAAGAACTCCTCAAAATAGTTGAGTGGCTTAATATAAATAAGCTATCACTAAATAAAAGTAAATCTAAATGCGTGACCTTCCAAATGCCAAACAAAACTACATTGACATTATCTCTCAAAATAAATAATATAGATATTGAGAAAGTGGAAGAATTTAACTACCTAGGCTTAACTATAGATACTAACTTAAATTGGAAAAAACACAGAAAAAATCTCAAATAAGTGTTCCAAAACTATAGGAATACTAAACAGATTAAAACATGTATTACCTTTAGAAATAAAAATTATGTTATACAATGCATTGATATTACCTCATATTAATTACTGTATTACGACATGGGGATATCAAAGAAACAGATTAGTGAAAATACAAAAGAAAGCAGTACGAATTATAACATTAAGCAAATACAATTCACACACAGAACCACTTTTTAAAAAACTCAACACACTAAAAGTAGAAGACTTACTAAAACTACAAGAACTTAAATTTTATTACAAATACAGACATCAAAATCTACCTGTCTACTTATTAAACTGGCAAATAACCCCAAATACATACATTCACAACTATAATACTAGGAGAAAAACTGAACTACATACCTACAGAACTAAACATGAATTTGCCAAAAAAATACAACTTGCCACATGTTATAAACAATATGCCTTATTTAGTTATAGACAAGATAGTGACTCATAGTTTGAAAGGCTTTTCAAGTTATGCCAAAAATTACATGCTACAAAAATATAATGACACATGCTCTTTCCTTAATTGCTATATATGTCAACTAAATTAAATAAATTATGAATGAGCATAACACAGTTCATGCAATCACAATTAAACTTTTCAATTTGTATACTTGCACACAGGCTTATACGCGTACATGCGAAAACAACACATAAAACACACCAGTACAACACACCATCACACACTTAAATTTATTATATGTAAGACACCTACAAAAAACCAAACATGCATTCTACTTTTTAATGTAGAAATATAGGTATAGGGAATATATGTTTATTGTTACTTTTTATTTTGGGTGGCTCCTACGATAGCGACCAGTGTTGGTCTTAGTAGGGGTCTCCAGTCCCACAGCAAATATGTTTTTCTTTTTCTTTTTTTGGATGTTGTTGCATAATGTATTACTTTTACTGATGATTTATTAGTTGTTATTATATATTGTACAGTTCTGTATGTGTATGTATCATATGAATTTACATAATTCATATTGCCACTCAATATAATTTATCTACGTTTTTCTGCTGTTTTGGGACAAATAAAATTTATCCTTATCCTTATCCTGTGCAGTGTGCCAGGCTTTGCTCACAGAGCCACAGTTTATATGTGCAGTGTGCTAGGCTTTGCTCACAGAGTCACAGTTTATATGTGCAGTGTACTAGGCTTTGCTCACAGAGCCACAGTTTATATGTGCAGTGTGCTAGGCTTTGCTCACAGAGCCACAGTTTATATGTGCAGTGTGCTAGGCTTTGGTCACAGAGCCACAGTTTATCTGTGCAGTGTGCTAGGCTTTGCTCACATAGTCACAGTTTATCTGTGCAGTGTGCTAGGCTTTGCTCACAGAACCACAGTTTATCTGTGCAGTGTGCCAGGCTTTGGTCACAGAGCCACAGTTTATCTGTGCAGTGTGCTAGGCTTTGCTCACATAGTCACAGTTTATCTGTGCAGTGTGCCAGGCTTTGCTCACAGAACCACAGTTTATCTGTGCAGTGTGCTAGGCTTTGCTCACAGAGCCACAGTTTATCTGTGAAGTGTGCCAGGCTTTGCTCACAGAGCCACAGTTTATATGTGCAGTGTACTAGGCTTTGCTCACAGAGCCACAGTTTATCTGTGCAGTGTACTAGGCTTTGCTCACAGAGCCACAGTTTATCTGTGCACTGTGCTAGGCTTTGGTCACAGAGCCACAGTTTATATGTGCAGTGTGCCAGGCTTTGGTCACAGAGCCACAGTTTATCTGTGCAGTGTGCCAGGCTTTGGTCACAGAGCCACAGTTTATCTGTACAGTGTGCTAGGCTTTGCTCGCATAGTCACAGTTTATCTGTGCAGTGTGCTAGGCTTTGCTCACAGAACCACAGTTTATATGTGCAGTGTGCTAGGCTTTGGTCACAGAGCCACAGTTTATCTGTGCAGTGTACTAGGCTTTGCTCACAGCGCCACAGTTTATCTGTGCAGTGTGCTAGGGTTTGGTCACAGAGCCACAGTTTATATGTGCACTGTGCTAGGCTTTGCTCACAGAACCACAGTTTATCTGTGCAGTGTGCCAGGCTTTGGTCACAGAGCCACAGTTTATCTGTGCAGTGTGCTAGGCTTTGCTCACATAGTCACAGTTTATCTGTGCAGTGTGCCAGGCTTTGCTCACAGAACCACAGTTTATCTGTGCAGTGTGCTAGGCTTTGCTCACAGAGCCACAGTTTATCTGTGAAGTGTGCCAGGCTTTGCTCACAGAGCCACAGTTTATATGTGCAGTGTACTAGGCTTTGCTCACAGAGCCACAGTTTATCTGTGCAGTGTGCTAGGCTTTGGTCACAGAGCCACAGTTTATATGTGCAGTGTGCCAGGCTTTGGTCACAGAGCCACAGTTTGGACAAATAAACTGAGACACAGCGAAGACCAATCCAGCTATTTATATGTCAGTTGAGGACTGACATATATAAGGATGTTCTCTAATATAATTTAAAACAGAATCATGTGACTCTAGAACTACCTTTGCAAAGAAAGTAATGTGTGTGTGTGTGTGTGTGTGTGTGTGTGTGTGTGCGTGCGTGCGTGCGTGCGTGCGTGCGTGCGTGCGTGCGTGCGTGCGTGCGTGCGTGCGTGCGTGCGTGCGTGCGTGCGTGCGTGCGTGCGTGCGTGCGTGCGTGCGTGCGTGCGTGCGTGCGTGCGTGCGTGCGTGCGTGCATGTGTATATATATATATATATATATATATATATATATATATATATATATATATAAATTAATTTATTTAACTACAAAGTCAGTTATTGTCTATTTAAATAAGCTGTGAAATTATGCTTTAATAAAATGTTAATTCATCGTATGAAGTGATTTAATAATGTCATCTATGGGGTTTTGTTTGTTTATCTTTCATATTCTTGTGTATATAGTTATATTTAGTTCTGTTTGTAGCAAGTATTCTTTGTGAAGCAGTACATAATATTAATATAATATGAAATTTCAATTAAATTTCAAAACAAAATAAGCAACATGAATATAATGTCAGATTAATTGTTGCAGTAAAAAAAATACCTGAACATTGTTCCAGCTTGAATATTGCCAATGTACGGCGCCATTTGCTGAGAAAAATTAAAGGTCAAGAGGTCGACAAATGGTCACCATCTGAAAGAAGTTGGAGGTCAAAATACCCTGAGTCAGCACAACCGTCCACTGCAGCGTCTGAACACAGGGTCAGTGTTGTCACCACTTGGGTCCGTGCTCAGTCCACTTGCTACTGTTTCTCCACACTGCCTCTGTTCAATCAGCTGTATAAATAGGTACCTGGCTATATACATGTGAACAAATCATTTTTGTGCAGTAAGTGCAGCATGGCTGAATGCTTCTGACATAAGCTAAGTTGGTGTTTATATGAACAGGCCTGTCAGGAGGTGAAGTGTAAAGCACTTTGAGCAGTCATGTAGACCATATATTATATCGTGCAGTATACGGTTCCCTTTACTTTTACTTTCACCTCCTTTGAAATCACTGTAGAAATTCTTTTACCAATTGTTTTTACTCTTCTTCAGAAGTCAACTGATTGGAGATAACCTAGCTATCCATATGATCGCAAAATAGACAGTGTAGTCCTGTAATATAGTGTCTGATGATTATAACTTCAAACTAGATGATTATATAGTAATATTGGCTTTGATATTTAGTGCTGAGATTAAATCACAGTGATTATCTAGGCTGGTAAAACTAATCTTCCTAACAAGTCACTTTGTTGTCAAAGTTGGAACTCCACCACCAGAGGGCAGTGCATAAAGCTGGCAGCATGACAAGTCTGCAGAATGAAATAGAGCAGGTTGGTTTTAGTTATTCAGTTGTATTTTGCATCGTATCACAAATATCAGTTAGAAGGTCTGTTTTTGGGGTAAATAATAAAACCAATTATACTTGTTGTTTCAATCTTGATTTGAATTTTCTTGCAGTTTGGAAGTTAAACAAATAGTTTTCTTGGTGCAGTGTAAAGAGCCATTCTGTTAGTTATTATAATGATTTCTGTTAATTATTATATTAATTTATAATGATTGTTCTTACTAAGAAGAGTTCCTGTAAACTTAACCATCTCTCATCTTATTCACGCTTGTGACATTGGAAATAAATACACTGTATTTGAAATATGTGATTCTGCCATTGATTAGAGATCTCTAATTAGTGCAGGATAAAACTGTTTATATACATATCACATGTACATAGAGCATGCACTCATTGTCTAAACATATTTCAGTTATTGAACTCTTCCTTTGAGCAATGAACTTAAAAGTCATGAAATATATATATATATGTGCATGTGCGCATGCATGCACTCATGAACACACATGCAGTCAAACCTGTCTGTCTATCGATTTTATAGGGTTATATAAAATATAATTTTCAAAACCATATTTAGAACATATGTTCAGTAAAGCCTGTAGACCACAGGGAATAGGCACAATAACATATAAATCATCTGCATAAAACATATGCTTAGTACAGCAGTTGTTCATGTAACATCCGATACCAGCATTGTTTAATGTATTACTTAAATCATCTACACATACTGTAAATAAATATGGTGATAATATGTTGTCGAACATCGTTCAATACATTAAAAAAAATCTGGAGGTCATGGCACCCCATTTAATACAGAACATTTGTGTTGTGTATCATTATTCTCTTATACTGATACAGAACCCAAATAAGTGTCCAATGGTTAACTCTATCAAATGCTTAAGATACATCTATAACATTTGAATAAGATGTTTAACGTTTTTTAGCACAAATATATATAGCAATCAGCAGAATGATCATTCTTGAATGCAAACTGATTGTCAGTTGTACCCAGGTATGATTCCATTAGTTCAAGCAATGTAACTAACACATCTTGGAAGTGGCTGTAACCAATGCAGTGGGTTTGTAGTTATTAACATTGCTCGTTTCACCAGATTTATTTTTTTGTTCATCATCATTGTTCATCATCATTGTTCATCATCGTCATCTTTAGCATCTGTCTCGAAAGATAACATAGTAATACACTGTCAATATCTGCTTCCCTGCTAAGCAAGCAGATCTGCATTATCTGGAAACCTTTCAATGAAATGACACAATCCGTGTTTCAGATGAAGGCCAGCATGCCTCAGTTGAACGCTGAGAAACTCATGATGATCTTCCACAGTCTTCCAGATAAAGTCACACTCACTACCAATGCAGGTGTGTATTAGTGATACATAATAGTAATACACACCTTTATAATGTTTGGGAAAACAATATCATCTTGTCGATGTGTAATACTGTATTAAGCATCTGCATAATAGAACATCGTTTTCCGAAACATAATAAAGCCCGGGAAAGTATTCATGATATTTTATGGAAGTGTATAGGGATGATTATGAAATGCTGTAACCTAATGGTAGTTCACTTGGTTGTTGGCGGTAGACATTGTTTCAATATTTGGATAATCCCTTTGTGTGCGTCATTCCATGTATGTGGTCTATGCCCAGTTCTTCCGGCGATCTCACAGATGGTCTCTTCATCTTTGAAGCCTGGTAAGACGTGTCCATGATGTGATGGTTTTGCTAATGGCTTGTCAACCAATATTGGTTGAGTTTATAATATCTGGGAGTTGGTTTTGTGTTGTCTGTGCCGTTTCAAGTTAATATTTAAGGTACAGAGTCTAATCATTTTTATCATGACAATTATGTTCTGTAATATAAACTATATCTATTTTAATGAACAACAATTTTTCATACAATTTGACCATTATCTGTTTAACTTGAATATTTCAAATCGAATGTCATGTGCCTGCTGAAATGGCAAGGTCGGTAATTCATAAACTAACAGTCAAATTATATGTCAAAATTGTGGTTCATTAAAACACATTTGGGTGACCAAGATGTTGGACCAGTTATAGTTTATACTATAGATATAGTTTATACTATATATATAGTTTATACTATATATATAGTTTATACTATATGTATATATATATATAGTTTATACCATAGATATAGTTTATACTATGATTTATTATCAGCTTGCAATTGATATTTTGCCTGAGTTTGCAGTTGAACTAAAGGAATCCCAATTGATATTAATTTTGATGAAAGCTTGCCACTGATATTAATTGCGGGCTTGTTGACATTTGACTTGAGTTCACAATTAATATTGGGACATTTGACATTTAGCCCTAAGCTTGCAATTGATATTAATAATAAATAAATGAGCCTGAACTTGTTTATGATATAGTTGATGTTTTGTTGAGTTTCAGTTGAGATATGTGTTAATATTTTTTTTTATGTTGGACAAGTGTATGTCTAACTGGTGAGAAACTGGTGTATAATGTCATTTGTACATTTTTGTGGTTTTGGTTGCTGTTAGTGTGGATGTTTCTAATTGTGTGAACAAAATTGCTACATTTATATTATAAATATATTATTTATTACAAAATGCCAGCACTTTTGTGTACTTTATAAAAAATGCTAACCAACTTTATTACAAATTGCTGATCATTATTTTTAATTGTTTTCATTAATGAAAAATTTTGCCATGTCTTGTCATGACTAATTAAATAGTAAGGAGATTTAGCAAATTATGTTGGCACTGTGCTTAGACATCTACATTATACTGATTGGATTTTTAACAAACAAATTAACCAGCATAACATAATAATGTATAACTATAGCTTTTGTGGAAATTTGAAACACTTTGTGTACTCTTCTATCTTTACATTTCTTCTTACAATTTTCAAATTATCATCTTCAAGCTTATGCAATTTCAGAAGTGGCTGCTCGTAGAAGTAGTTTTGTTATGTTCAACATATGCTTTTAAAAGCAGTTATGTTACTTGGTCCAGATTTGCATTTGCATTGCATTTGAATTTTGAAAAATAGGGTCACATTTGTTTAAATTTTAACAAATGCCTGTTTCAAATGTATTTCAAATGCAAACAGTATTGAAATGGTCCACGGAGCTGTAATTACTTCACCAACTCATTCACAAATTGACTGACACAAAATAATAATTATATTTAGTTAGTAAAGTTCAAGTAAACTCTTTCATGTTTTGTTGACTTTTTTACAAACAAAATAAAAAAATTTGTAAATGGTACAAATGCGTAGTCAAATAAAGTTTCATGTGCATTATAATGCAGTTATATAATTATGAATGCATTAATATCACTTTAAATGCACTGACTTGCAGTTTGGACATGAAAATAATGTGTACTATCATATGAGGTACTAGTAAGTAAGCCAGTAAGTACTGTCTATTAATACTGGCCATAGTAGAGAGGTTGTTTCTCATAACTGGATGAAAGGGACAGTTTCAGAAAAACTGCAGACTAACTGAGATCACTTGAGAATATCATCTTCTGCATCCTTCTCGCTTTTCCAGGAAATCTACAACATCGCGAGAAAACTTCAACGAGAGCAATTTTTGCAAACAGGTGAGTTCATTTGGTCAACAGGAGACCTGTTGTAAATACAAAACGTTTCTAACCTATGTTGAATTGTTTTATCATTAAATAAAATTCTTTTCTATGACAAATCACATTCAATAACTTGAATAAGTCATATTTATCAGCAGGCTTGCCTGGAGATTATATCCATTTCAAATAATAAAACAGTATTTAGTATAACGAACATTCCACATTTCTAAATAGTTTAGACATTATAATGTTGTAGAAATGTTTACAAAACTTTACCTTTATCTCCATAGGAGAAAATCTGAAATCTACAGCAAAGAAAAGATTATTTTCAAGGTAAGTAAAGGATGGATTATTTAAGAATCATTCAGGGCATTTCTCATGACATTAGCACAGGAAGAAACTACATTGGACTAGCTAGAAACATGTTGGGACCTGGTCAAACGCTTCCATGTATCCAGGGGTTCGTAAAACACTGCAGCCAAAACTGGCATTTCAAGGTTGTTCCTTTTAAGTGGCTGTTCATGAAATCAGGAGTCCGTGTAGCGAAAGGCCACTGTATTGGAATTAAACTTAATGAGTCAAGATTTATATGTGTTGAAGCATTTGCCAACAACGTGTTTGTACTACCACATTTATTTCATGTGACAAAACATATTCCTGTGTTATCTTTATATTGTCCCTGTACTGACATTAGATTAGACATAGATTAGATTAGACATTAGATTACATTATATTGTAAGATGAAACAAATGTATATATATATATGTATGTATAAATATATATATATATATATATATATATATATATATATATATATATATATATATATATATAATAATAGTAATATATAAAATACTTCTGTTTCCAAGCTCGCAGCGCACCAAAACAAACGCCGTTAAGCAGTTCATAATCGATAAGCAGTTCCAGTTGTAAACTGTTGGATTGGTACCCTCTTTGCACCCTACTTGGTACGTGAGGCCACTCTTATGTGTATAACTTACCCATCCTCTTCAAACCCTACTTGGTACGTGAGGCCACTCTTATGTGTATAGCTTATCCATCCTCTTCACACCCTACTAGGTATGTGAGGCCACTCTTATGTGTATAACTTATCCATCCTCTTCACACCCTACTTGGTACATGATGATACTCTTATGTGTATAACTTATCCATCCTCTTCACACCCTACTAGGTATGTGAGGCCACTCTTATGTGTATAACTTACTCATCCTCTTCACACCCTACTTGGTACGTGAGGCCACTCTTATGTGTATAACTTATCCATCCTCTTCACACCCTACTAGGTATGTTAGGCCACTCTTATGTGTATAACTTATCCATCCTCTTCACACCCTACTTGGTACGTGAGGCCACTCTTATGTGTATAACTTACTCATCCTCTTCACACCCTACTTGGTACATGAGGCCACTCTTATGTGTATAACTTATCCATCCTCTTCACACCCTACTAGGTATGTGAGGCCACTCTTATGTGTATAACTTACTCATCCTCTTCACACCCTACTTGGTACATGAGGCCACTCTTATGTGTATAACTTATCCAACCTCTTCACCCCCTACTTGGTACGTGAGGCCACTCTTATGTGTATAACTTACCCATCCTCTTCACACCCTACTTGGTACGTGAGGCCACTCTTATGTGTATAACTTATCCATCCTCTTCACACCCTACTTGGTACGTGAGGCCACTCTTATGTGTATAATTTGCTCATCCTCTTCACACCCTACTTGGTATGTGAGGCCACTCTTATGTGTATAGCTTATCCATCCTCTTCACACCCTACTAGGTATGTGAGGCCACTCTTATGTGTATAGCTTATCCATCCTCTTCACACCCTACTTGGTACATGAGGCTACTCTTATGTGTATAACTTATCCATCCTCTTCACACCCTACTTGGCACATGATGATACTCTTATGTGTATAACTTATCCATCCTCTTCACACCCTACTTGGTACATGATGATACTCTTATGTGTATAACTTATCCATCCTCTTCACACCCTACTAGGTATGTGAGGCCACTCTTATGTGTATAACTTACTCATCCTCTTCACACCCTACTTGGTACGTGAGGCCACTCTTATGTGTATAACTTATCCATCCTCTTCACACCCTACTAGGTATGTTAGGCCACTCTTATGTGTATAACTTATCCATCCTCTTCACACCCTACTTGGTACGTGAGGCCACTCTTATGTGTATAACTTACTCATCCTCTTCACACCCTACTTGGTACATGAGGCCACTCTTATGTGTATAACTTATCCATCCTCTTCACACCCTACTAGGTATGTGAGGCCACTCTTATGTGTATAACATATCCATCCTCTTCACACCCTACTTGGTACGTGAGGCCACTCTTATGTGTATAACTTACTCATCCTCTTCACACCCTACTTGGTACATGAGGCCACTCTTATGTGTATAACTTATCCATCCTCTTCACACCCTACTTGGTACGTGAGGCCACTCTTATGTGTATAACTTATCCAACCTCTTCACCCCCTACTTGGTACGTGAGGCCACTCTTATGTGTATAACTTACCCATCCTCTTCACACCCTACTTGGTACGTGAGGCCACTCTTATGTGTATAACTTATCCATCCTCTTCACACCCTACTTGGTACGTGAGGCCACTCTTATGTGTATAACTTGCTCATCCTCTTTACACCCTACTTGGTACGTGAGGCCACTCTTATCTGTATAACTTATCCAACCTCTTCACACCCTACTTGGTACATGAGGCCACTCTTATGTGTATAACTTACCCATCCTCTTCACACCCTACTTGGTACGTGAAGCTACTCTTATGTGTATAACTTACCCATCCTCTTCACACCCTACTTGGTCTGTGAGGCCACTCTTATGTGTATAACTTATCCATCCTCTTCACACCCTACTTTGTACGTGAGGCCACTCTTATGTGTATAACTTCCCCATCCTCTTCACACCCTACTTGGTACGTGAGGCCACTCTTATGTGTATAACTTACCCATCCCCTTCACATCCTACTTGGTATGTGAGGCCACTCTTATGTGTATAACTTATCCATCCTCTTCACACCCTACTTGGTACGTGAGGCTACTCTTATGTGTATAACTTACCCATCCTCTTCACACCCTACTTGGTATGTGAGGCCACTTTTATGTGTATAACTTACCCATCCTCTTCACACCCTACTTGGTATGTGAGGCCACTCTTATGTGTATAACTTACCCATCCTCTTCACACCATACTTGGTATGTGAGGCCACTCTTATGTGTATAACTTATCCATCCTCTTCACACCCTACTTGGTACGTGAGGCTACTCTTATGTGTATAACTTACCCATCCTCTTCACACCCTACTTGGTACGTGAGGCTACTCTTATGTGTATAACTTACCCATCCTCTTCACACACTACTTGGTACGTGAGGCCCCTCTTATGTGTATAACTTACCCATCCTCTTCACACCCTACTTGGTACGTGAGGCCACTCTTATGTGTATAACTTATCCATCCTCTTCATACCCTACTTGGTACGTGAGGCCACTCTTATGTGTATAACTTACCCATCCTCTTCACACACTACTTGGTACGTGAGGCCACTCTTATGTGTATAACTTATCCATCCTCTTCACACACTACTTGGTATGTGAGGCCACTCTTATGTGTATAACTTACCCATCCTCTTCACACACTACTTGGTACGTGAGACCACTCTTATGTGTATAACTTACCCATCCTCTTCACACACTACTTGGTACATGAGGCTACTCTTATGTGTATAACTTACCCATCCTCTTCACACACTACTTGGTACATGAGGCCACTCTTATGTGTATAACTTACCCATCCTCTTCACACCCTACTTGGTACGTGAGGCTACTCTTATGTGTATAACTTATCCATCCTCTTCACACCCTACTTGGTACGTGAGGTCACTCTTATGTGTATAACTTACCCATCCTCTTCACACACTACTTGGTACGTGAGGCCACTCTTATGTGTATAACTTATCCATCCTCTTCACACACTACTTGGTATGTGAGGCCACTCTTATGTGTATAACTTACCCATCCTCTTCACACACTACTTGGTACGTGAGGCCACTCTTATGTGTATAACTTACCCATCCTCTTCACACACTACTTGGTACGTGAGGCTACTCTTATGTGTATAACTTATCCATCCATCCTCTTCACACCCTACTTGGTACGTGAGGCCACTCTTATGTGTATAACTTACCCATCCTCTTCACACACTACTTGGTACGTGAGGCCACTCTTATGTGTATAACTTATCCATCCTCTTCACACACTACTTGGTATGTGAGGCCACTCTTATGTGTATAACTTACCCATCCTCTTCACACACTACTTGGTACGTGAGGCCACTCTTATGTGTATAACTTACCCATCCTCTTCACACACTACTTGGTACGTGAGGCTACTCTTATGTGTATAACTTACCCATCCTCTTCACACCCTACTTGGTACGTGAGGCTACTCTTATGTGTATAACTTACCCATCCTCTTCACACACTACTTGGTACGTGAGGCCACTCTTATGTGTATAACTTACCCATCCTCTTCACACACTACTTGGTACGTGAGGCTACTCTTATGTGTATAACTTATCCATCCATCCTCTTCACACCCTACTTGGTACGTGAGGCCACTCTTATGTGTATAACTTACCCATCCTCTTCACACACTACTTGGTACGTGAGGCTACTCTTATGTGTATAACTTACCCATCCTCTTCACACCCTACTTGGTACGTGAGGCTACTCTTATGTGTATAACTTACCCATCCTCTTCACACACTACTTGGTACGTGAGGCTACTCTTATGTGCATAAAGCATCTTTAAAGTGATAAGTGGTCATGAAGTACCCGGTAGTAATGTCACTGTCCCTGGTTGTCCTTACAGAAGTCGCAGTCTGTGCCCAAGTTAGCCGTGGGAGAGACGCTACTGCAGGAGTTGGGAGTGGAGGATGAGGACCTCCATCGGGCTGGCTCCCTCAACAACCTCTCCCAGGTGCCACTCGCTGCTGTCAACCTCACTAAGGTGGGTACTAGGGACCATCTCAATGTGTTTCTTGTGATATAAAGTATAAGTACACAGGTTACCACATAGTAAGTGGCAGAATTCAGTACGTCAGTTATTACATTTCCACAGCAATATATTTTTCCATTAATTAACATGAGTGCTGCGTTTACGCAGGACTTGTGGGAGAAGCCCACCATGACGCGGAGGGAGCGGCTCGCGGCCGACCTCAAGTCCCTGGTCAAGAACACGTGTGATGACGGCATGGAGGATATGGATGAGGAGGATCTGCCTCCCTTGCTCCAGGTATCTCATCTACCTCGTCACCTCTCATCCTCCATCCACCTTATCACCTCTCATCCTCCACCCAACCTTATCGCGTCTCATCCTGCATCCACCTCTGCCTCTCATCCTCCATCCACCTCAGTGCCTCTCATTCTCCATCCACCTCACTGCCTCTCATCCTTCATCCACCTCATCACCTTGCATCCTCTACCCACCTCATCACCTCTCATCCTCCATCCACCTCATCACCTCTCTTCCTCCATCCACCTCATCACCTCTCATCCTCCATCTGCCTCATCACCTTATTCTCTATCTGCTTCAGTGCCTCTCATCCTCCATCCACCTCATCACCTCTCATCCTCCAACTGACTCATCTCTCATCCTTCATCTACATCATCGCCTCTCATCCATCTATGTCAGTGTCTCTCATCCTCCATCCACCTCATCACCTCCCATCCTCCATCCATTTTGTCACATCTCATTCTTTAAACCTCATTGCTTCTCATCTTCCATCTGCCTCATCACCTCATTCTCCATCCACCTCAGTGCCTCTCATCCTCCATCCACCTCATCACCTCACATCCTCCATCCACCTCATCACCTCTCATCTTTCATCCACCTCACCACCTCCCATTCTCCATCCATTTCGTCACATCTCATTCTTTACACCTCATTGCCTCTCATCTTCCATCCATCTCATCACCTCTCATCCTCCATCCACCTCATTGCCTCTGATCCTCAATCCACCTTATCCTCCATCCACCTCATCACCTCTCATCCTCCATCCACCTCATCGCGTCTTATCCTCCATCCATCTCATTGCCTCTCAACCTCTATCCTTCTCACCATCTCCAATCCTTCATCCACTCATCACCTCTCATCCTCCATCTATGTCATTGCCTCTCATCCTCCATCCACCTCTCATCCTACATCCACCTCATTACCTCTCATCCTCCATCCACCACATTGCCCATCTCATAGGTATAGATTGTAGATTTTGGTAGGACCGTAGAAAAAGCACCTGCCTAGAATGGCCTCATGTACAACTCGTTTTTCCATAAAAATAAAAAAAAATTTAAATGACAAAAAACAGGACATTTCATAAAAAACGAGAGAGCATAAATGAGGGGGAAAGCGGTATTTACTGCCTGAAAGTAGTAATGTTGACACCTGTGTTGCCATCAACTGTATTCAATTAACTAATGGTAACTACCCTCATGGGAATGATTTGTCATTTGCGGTAAGTGTTAAGAATCACTCTGTTTTGTTTAATCTTGCTGTGTGGTGTGTGGCTTTCACTGTGTGTCTGTCTCACAGACCATTGCCCGAAGTCAGCGACATGACGGAAAGAAGAAAATCTTGGAAAGACAGATGGAGGAGTTGGAAGAGAGGGAAAAGAAGAGGATCAAAGAGGAGACGTAAGTTCCTTGATTATATCTTCTCTTGGCTCTGGTAAATACTCTGATATCTTATCAACATGGCTTCTTCAGTGTGAGAAATTCTTATGAAGAGGCCATCTTGATAAGATTGACAAAAGTCACTACAGGTAAAACTGTATAAAATAATATGTATAAAAAAGAATTGTATTGTCATGAAAATTAACTATCTTAAGAAATGTTCAACAATGGTAAATACTCTCTGTTGTCAGATATAATTTTGTTTGCATTTGAATTTCTGAAATAAGTTCTGTATCTGATAAGCTGTTTAGATCACATATGTATATAGTATAATTACTTAAATATAATAATAATAGTTATGTGTTTCTGATGGATCCAGAACTATGTAACATACATTGTGTGTTTTCAGGTTGATATTGAGGAGACCAACTCATCCACAACCTACGACTGTCACAAGACCAATGCCAAACAATGTAAGGCTTATAATCACATTTATGCTGAACAACAAATCAAGTCCAGTGTAGAGTGAAATAGTCCAAATTAATTATAATTTATTAATCAACATACCAATTTTAGTTTTACACTCACAAGCACCAAATTGTAGGCCGATCCAACATGCCGGCTCGAAAATGGTATTTACATACAAAGCAAACAATTTACTGACATACCACGATAGCCGAATGGCATCATGATATTAGTTAATTTTCCCATCACCTATCGTGTCACAATCACAATTACTAACTGTACTATTATACTGGCCAGCAATGACGATTCACAATGTATCAGTGGGGGGGGATCATTCCATCACTAGGTCACCTGACATCCAATGTGACCAGTAAACACAATGTAAGGCTTATGTGTATGCACAACTTAATAGATAGGCAGTTTTTATAAGTAAAATTAACTATGAATATTCTTCAATCATATTAATCAATGTTCTGTATGTTGAGTATTATATGTGTGTGCGTTCATGATGTGTGTGCGCAACAATGCCATGCATAATGGATTAGCATAATTCTGTTATAAAACAGGGTGCTTAAATTTGGTGTATGCTTGTATTGTGTTATATATATGATTATTTATGTGCATATCTGTATGATTACATGTATATGTGTATGATTATTTATATGTACATTTATATAATTATTTATGTTATCACTGTCCTATGTTGTTACAGCTGGCTTACAAATGTACATAATTTTATTTCTACAAAACATCATGAATGTCTATGCTGCAGATGGTGGTTCGCACAAACGACGTGCGTGTGTCCGAACGCATCTGTCTCACAAATATCACCTTGAAGCCTTACATGTCTGTCTACAATGACCTCGTCGATGAGGTTGGTTTGCCTCAAGCACGATCCCTGAGATGTACTGGAGGATTCTGGTGAATCTTCAAAATGTAGATTTTGCATGTCGTCTAATAATAAGTGTCAGCATTGCTGCTTTTGGGCAGGAAATATTGCTTTTTCCCCTTGGTCCTGCTTTCCCACCTGAGTCTAAGAATTGGTCATCTGATTGATGCAGGCCTCGCCCACTGGACCAACAGCCATGGTCGTCTGCTAACTACAACTATGTAGTTCTCCCTCTCTGTTTACCAGTAATGTTAACATGTCACCGAATTCACAGTTGTCGTTTATTGTCATAACTATTTATTTATATAAAAATTATTTGTTTTTTATGAATCCGTAAAAACATTTTTTTTGTGGGACGCAGTGGCTCGGAGGTTAGAGCACTGCATTGTCAACTGACAGAACCAGAGTTCGAGCCCACTTGCTGCCGGTTCGAAACTTGGGTAATTTTGTTCACCCCACTTTGTCTCGGTTCATTCAGCTGTATAAATGAGCACCTGGCAATAGACACTGATGGGATTCCAGTGATGGAATTATAAGAACAAACAGCTTTTGCACAGAAATTGCTGTGTGGCTGAATGCGTCAATAGACGCTGAATTTGTGTTTGCTTGAACAGAACTATGGGGTTAAAATGTAGCTTATACTCAGCAGTTGGTCAATTGAATGATTCACTTTTATGAAGACTAGCCATATAAATATCCATTTTGACAATAAGTGCCTCCCCTTATTCCATTGATCAATGATGTCCAGTCTGTTTTAGCCATTACTTGTTTGACCACAGATTGATGCAACAACTGTGAAACTGATGGACAGTAGTTTGTTCCTGGGCGACGAGATCTCAGAGGTCTATAATGAGATCATGAAGACAGTGCCAAAAGATCACCTGGACATGGAAAATGTGAGTTTGGTGAGAAAATATCATGTTGCAAACATCTGCTGCACTTGTCAGAGCATTGCAGGAGAATGCTGACTAGTTGGCATGAAAGCTAATTAATAAATTGTCCAGGCCTTCCAAGATAGAGTTAATCTTTGAAAAATTTTCCTTAACGTCATAGTTAGAAGCATTTGCTTTGGATTGACCTGGAAGCCTCAGATAATAAAAAAAATTGGTTTTTACCATGGCAGTGTACTGGCATTGCTCAGTGCAGCAAATACGATCTTTGGGTATGTATGAAATTATTAATTTTAGTTATGTCAATTTATAAAACTGAGCATAATATTAATGGAAATACCATGGAAAATATGCTATATCATTAAACATCTATGCACGCAATTTTTGTGAGATGTGGATGTAAAATACACTGCTTATTTTATTGATTGACTGCAAAACAATGTTTACATAAGAGGCCGTCTCAAAACAGTGATTTTTTAGCTGCTCCCCTCAGTTGTAAATCATTCTTTAATAAATAGTGTGTACTTTCTGCATCCACAGTGAGTCAACAGAATAAATACAATTAAAATTTGTGTCTTTCAGAAGAGACACTAAAAGCCATTGGTCCCTTCTACCTGGTGTCTATGCCAGGGGAAATAAAAGATCCCATGCAGGGAAATGGAAAAAACCTGCTGTTGACTCACATAGTTGGTGATCTCTATCTCTAAGCTACCATTGGCGTAAAAATCCAGACAAATGGCCAATTATCGAAGTGGAAGTAGTTGTAGAAGTAGACATAGAAGTAGTAGTGGAAGTGGATGTAGAAGTAGTAGTGGAAGTGATAGAAGTAGATGTAGAAGTAGAAGTGGAAGTAGTATTGGAAGTGGTAGTGGTAGAAGTAGTAGAAATAGAAGTAGTAGTAGAAGTAGTAGTGGAAGTAGTAGAAGTAGAAGTAGTAGTAGAAGTAGTAGTGGAAGTGGAAGTAGTAGAAGTAGAAGTAGTACAGTATGTGAAATAAAGAAGTAGACATAGAAGTAGAAGTAGTAGTGGAAGTGGAAGTAGTAGAAGTAGAAGTAGTACAGTACGTGAAATAAAGAAGTAGACAGAAGTAGAAGTAGTAGTAGAAATAGAAGTAGAAATAGTAGTAGAAGTATATGTAGAAGTAGCAGTAGGAGTAGACATAGAAGTAGTAGTGAAGTGGAAGTGGTAGTGATAGTGGTAGTGGTAGTGATCTAATGGTAGTGGTAGAAGTAGACGTAGAAGTAGAAGTAGTAGTAGAAGAAGTATTAGGAGTAGACGTAGAAGTAATAGTGGAAGTGGTAGTGGTAGTGGTACAGTATGTAAAATAAAAATGTTGACCACAAAATTCTTTGTAATGTTTGTTGACTGTGACAGGATCCGTTGGTAGAGGGCACTGCTGATGCAGTTAACATATCAGCCGCCTTTGCCTCGTCTTCGTTATCAAAGCGCCGAGAAGATCGAGTCGTGAATGTTCAGCTACAGCAGAAATCGGATCCGCCGTGGGCGAGCCAGCCGGCATCCGAATGGGTTAAAACGTACGTCACTTTTCTGTGCCAATAACTGCCAACTTTAAGAAATGGCAATCAGTTTCAAACTTCTTTCTTGTGTAATAAATTATTTTTTTGTGCAAAAAGCGAATGCTCCAGATTGAAACCATATTAAGATTACTTATTGTTCATATGAAAGATTTGTTATAAAACTAAATCATCAGAGATTTGCATTAGTCAAAATTTTATTAACTATAGATAGTATGTATCATTTGTCTAATTGGTGATATGATTAAATTGCTGTATTCGTGAGAATAGGGAACAGGTTGTATAAAGTGCCTAATATTGAATATTTTGATTCTGCATAATCTAATAAATATCACTACTTGTTTGTGTAACCGTTCAGTGGTCCTTTAGAGTCATACACAATATTAAAAATTAACAATTCAGCGTTTGAAATTAAGTACAGGGAAGATATTCTTAGGAAACAATCACAACTTATTGTTAGGGAAAATATCACTAGATAATGTATATTTTACAGACCCCAAAATCCACCACGAGACAAGAAAGGTCAACCGCTCATTATTCCCCGGGTATGTTATTTAATGTTGTTTTTCACATACATTGTTTTAATCTTGCACTTCGATGTCTTTGTTTCAACAGAAGTTCTCTAAACACCCGGGCAGCAGTGACCAAATTACTAGTTTTCTACTTTGTAATTTGTTAGTTATTACTGCTTCTATTTACTGAACACCAAATGTTCCTACTTTCTTATTTAGTTCCAAAGTGAATGTATTTCTGCATGTCATTCGTTCATTATGTGTTGATAGATTTACAGGAATTTTTACAACCAGTATTTTATCATATATGGACCATATAAATTGTTTCTGGAACAATAATTGTGATTGGTTGATTGATTATGTATTTGCCTCCTTTGCAGACCCCACGTGGAGACCCTACAAGAACTAGCTTTGGTCTAGGAAATAGCATCATACAGGCAGAGAAAGAACAACATGCAGCCATGATAGAGTCTATGGGAGAGGTCATGGCAAGGTCATACACATGTTGGCAGAACTGGTGGAAGAATATAATGAACAGTGATGATTACATGAAATACGCCTCGGCTCAGGTATAAATCAGTGTGATTACGTGAAGTACATCTCTGCTGAGTAATAGGTTAGTGATAATTATGTGAGGTAAAATGCAAGCTCATTTTCTATGTAACTGCCCAAATAAAAAATGAACTCATCACCTTAAAATCATCTGAAAATATAGCTACCTTTCGCAAAAATCTCCAGACATATTTTTTTTTAATGCATTTCCACCCAAAATCCTCGGTGGTTCTTGCTCTGATGATGACGTTTGGGTTTCGCATTTCATGATACACGTATCATGCTTAATGATTCTGGTTTGTCGCGCCTCTGAGCTTGAGTTCCTGAAGATTTAGACGCTGTAGAAGTTTTGCTGCTGTTATATTACCCACTTAATAACCCTATGGTTCTTGTCGATTACTATATATGGATACTATATATAGACATAGGCATCATTATCGCAATAGTTATCTTTCAATAGGACTCGGACTACCTTGGCGTTGTGTTCCACTTCTACGACTCGGCTGACGAGGACGATCATGACACCCATACCCAAGCTCCGTCGAGACAAATCTCCAAGCAGAGAATGCATGAGTACGCTACTAGCAGCATCAAGCTGTATACAATATATAGAATTTTTGTCAGAATCCTCACAAAAAGACATTGCGTCCCTTGCTGTCCTAATCGACCAAATATTGCAATTGACAATTTTGGGTTGTTTAGTTTATTGGATGCAGCATTTTAAGAGCTTCAAAATTACGTATAGCTTCTCACTGTGTAATGATTATGTTAATCACTGTTGCATTTTGTCTGGAAGTCATCCGATAATTGCATTGTCATTTTACTGAGATAATTGTCAATTTAACTTTTCAATGAATGCTGGCGCATACTCGGGCACACTGAGCAAAAACTTGTAATTTTCTACCAGATAATCATTCTTGTACAGACATGAGTTACATGGATATGGGATTACCCTACTGGAAACAGTTCTTGGAGGTGTATAGCAATGACGGAAGATATGGCTATCGATGTCTGTGATTTTAGTAAGGCATTTGACATTTTTATACGTTGCATTTATATTTTATATATATATATATATATATATATATATATATATATATATATATATATATATATATATATATATATATATAGCCATATCTTCTGTCATTGCTATATACCTCCAAGAACTGTTCCCAGTAGGGTAATCCCACTTCCGTCATTGCTATATACCTCCAAGAACTGTTCCCAGTAGGGTAATCCCACTTCCGTCATTGCTATATACCTCCAAGAACTGTTCCCAGTAGGGTAATCCCACTTCCGTCATTGCTATATACCTCCAAGAACTGTTTCCAGTAGGGTAATCCCACTTCCGTCATTGCTATATACCTCCAAGAACTGTTTCTACTAGGGTAATCCCACTTCCGTCATTGCTATATACCTCCAAGAACTGTTTCCAGTAGGGTAATCCCACTTCCGTCATTGCTCTATACCTCCAAGAACTGTTTCCAGTAGGGTAATCCCACTTCCGTCATTGCTATATACCTCCAAGAACTGTTCCCAGTAGGGTAATCCCACTTCCGTCATTGCTATATACCTCCAAGAACTGTTTCCACTAGGGTAATCCCACTTCCGTCATTGCTATATACCTCCAAGAACTGTTTCCACTAGGGTAATCCCACTTCCGTCATTGCTATATACCTCCAAGAACTGTTTCCACTAGGGTAATCCCACTTCCGTCATTGCTATATACCTCCAAGAACTGTTTCCACTAAGGTAATCCCACTTCCGTCATTGCTATATACCTCCAAGAACTGTTTCCACTAGGGTAATCCCACTTCCGTCATGCCATTGACAGTTTACTATTTGTGCTGATAAAACAGTTAAATCTGAGTGATGGGGATATATATCACCTGATGCTGAATTGCCACGTCTGCTGAATAACTGCAAATAAACACAGGACATGGCTATATTTGCTGCGTTTTTTTTTCCATTGTTTGATAAATTTGTCTGTGTGCTGTCGTTTCGTGTGAAGTAGCAGAACTTTTAAATATATCCATATTTGTCAATTTTTCAGTGAGAATAAAAAGAGAATGTCTGAAATGTGGCAAACAAAGATGGCGTTCACTCCCGGAGAATGGAATGTCCAGTCTGTCATGCTCGGGGGTCTTGGCAAAGATCCAGAACTCAGTGGTAAATGTTTCATTATTTTATTTGTATTACAACTGATGTCATGAATCTTAGAAATATTTTTGCGTAAAACAGATTATTGTGAAAGTATGCTCCCATAGAAACTGTAAAAATAAATAATTGTATTGAATAATTTTATTTATTTTTTGACTGAAACTTTGTATATGACAACTGTTTGACAGTATTTCATAAAGCTGCTCTTTTCTTGAAAAAAAGCACATTTTGATGATATGTTAACATATGACAAGAAATATCCAAACACTTTTTTTAAATTATGTTTTTCAGTGGGCAATATTAAGATAAACTATTTACCAGGACACATATTATTTTATCACAGGGAAGACATTTTTACTACTATTTTGTAGCACACTGAAATGTTATTTTATGACTACATCTTTGACCTACACAGAGCTGGAGGTTCAGCACCAACCACCACCAACAAAGCAGGACAACAAAACATCTTCAAAGTGCATTAATCCAAAGATGAAGGTCATCACAAAGAAAGCAAAGAGACTTCAGGCGATGTATGGCGACGAAGGAGAAATGTACCAGTTACATAGGTACTTATAACATTAGTCCACTGATTGCACTTGTTTCACCAAAAAAATCAAACCTGTCTAGTTTCTACTATGACATGCTAGCTCATTCACACAAATTTATTATTTAGTTTGGATGAAATCAATGGACAAATTATTAAATTGGTTTCGACTGGGCCTTGTTGAAATCCGGCTAAAAATGGCAAAAATGGTCCATCTTTACATGCTATAACATACGGCTGTTCACACTTCCATATGTTACCCGATCTAACGATCAAATTCAATTCTTTTATTGAACTGACAACTTACTTCTATACAATGCTTATTAGCCACCTACATTGTGTGCCATGAGAATGAATTCTACCAGTCTTTCAGGAACACGTTAAAGTTTGCCTTGGTCATGCATTAATACACATATTTTTGGTGCAATGTTAGAATACAATGAGTCTACAGCAACAAGAATCAGCTAAATATAACTTGTCTAATATATATATATTTACCTATTTGTCTTTCATTTGTACAGCGGGAGGAGATCGACTAAGCAGAGTCTTGAAACAACGCAGACAATAAAGGAGACCGCAGTACGTCTGTGTATAACTTCAACAATAACTAACTACATTCTGGCTCAGTTTCTACAAGATGATTGTATGGAAGTCTCTTGTCTTAGCATATTATGGAACCAGGAAAGCATCATTCCGATTTCTAAACAGGCACTGCCAGAACCCTTGCATAGGATCACTTAGATTTATTTTTGCATCAGGGAAAAATGTTTTTTAATTTTACCTGAAATGAATTAATAACCAATGATTGTGGCATTCACGACATGTGTGAACTAGGGTCATTTTTACAGTTTTCAAGATTTGCACACACAGTCCTCTAGTGTAACGTTTAGTATCAGGTGAGATGAATCCAACACTGAAGCACGTTAAAAACTCACATGTATATCGTACCTAGCAAATTATTTAAGTTTGGCAATGGAAATTATGACTACCCTGGTAACTCTGTGTGGAGTAGATATTCATTTTCAATAACTGACGAACATTTTGGTTCATCAGACATGTATATTTTGCACATAGAAATATTATGTATTGTATGCATGCACGCACGCACGCACGCACGTCGCACACGTGCACACTCACTCCCTTACTCGCTTTCTCTAACACTTGCACTCACACATGTAGGAGTTGTAGCCTTTAGATGGTTGATAGAATGGACGAGAGAAGGAGTCTGTCACATGTGTTGTTTGCAGTCGATGCAGCAGAGTCTACAGGAGAGACTTGAGAAGGTTTGGAAGTCCCTCCACATGTCCGACTCAATCAAACTGGACATGGCAATAAAGTACAGTGGTGACACCTACCACACCATGCTCGAGCAGGTAGGGGAAGTATGCAAACTGACCAACAGTAAAAAGAAGACAATTGAAGTGATAGGACCCATGTTGTGGAAGTGACATACTTCATACATAATATAAAAATTGTTTCAAGTCATTCATTTTGGCATCTTTTTATCTCTCAAGAAAGTGTGATTCCATCTTTGAATATTTCGGCCGAATCTCCCAGTCTTCGTCAGTGGACTGACTTCATTTATTCATGTTTATCATATTCAGCTGATTACCTGGTAAGTTTAATTTTGCTTTTAAACTGTATGTGTACCGGCATTGCGGAATAGACTGCGTCTGTATATATGGCACTAAGCAAATGTTCTTAGTGTTATTATTACATTATATGGCACTAAGCAAATGTTCTTAGTGTTATTATTACATTATATGACACTAAACAAATGTTCTTAGTGTTATTATTACATTATATGACACTAAAAAAAAATTCTTAGTGTATTACATTATGACACTAAACAAATGTTCTTAGTGTTATTATTACATTATATGACACTAAACAAATGTTCTTAGTGTTATTATTACATTATATGACACTAAACAAATGTTCTTAGTGTTATTATTACATTATATGACACTAAACAAATGTTCTTAGTGTTATTATTACATTATATGACACTAAACAAATGTTCTTAGTGTTATTATTACATTATATGACACTAAACAAATGTTCTTAGTGTTATTATTACATTATATGACACTAAACAAATGTTCTTAGTGTTATTATTACATTATAAACCCTGCAAGACGTAGTGCAAAACTGGTTGTCCAATATTGTCAAGAGCCAATTTGTTTTATATTTTGGCCACATTAAGAGGCACAAAGGGTTGGAAAAGACAATACTAGAAGGAATAGTGACAGGGAAAAGAAACAGAGGCAAACCACAACAAAGATGGTAAAAGGACATCACAGATGTATTCGGAATGGCGAAAACAACGGGTGGAACAGCTGGAGAAAGACGTCGATTTGGCAGAAAGATTTTGGCAGTAATGTACTGAACTGGATAAAAATTGACCCTGCCCAAAACGTGTACAGCCTGTACAAAAAAAACAATGACAGATGCATCAATAAAAGCAGAAAGACTTGAATCAATGAATGGTCATCAACATATTCCCATTTAGTTTATGTTATACAGAGTATTACCGTTACTAATTGCCCACATAAAAAATACCATGCCACCTGTTTATAGGCTGTTGATGAATGGGAGAGAGTCACCGATCTGATCCAACAGAGGGAGCTGCTGTTGACCAGACTCGAGAAGTTCGAGCGGCTGGCATCCGATCCAAACCGATTCTTTGAGCGAGGTTGACATCCCTTTGTGTTGTGTTGGGTTGAAAGCCAAGTTCATTTGTAACTAGTGAAGTAAATTTACAATTTCCAACCATACCAAGTGTACTGTACACTTAGAAGTTTGCTACTTTACAATTTCCCATTTTTGCTGAGATTTAATTTCGCAGATTTGCTCTAGTAAAACCTAACATGAATTGTGATGGTACTGTATCACAAATGGAGGATTTTTTGCAAAACAAAATCATTGCGATTTTTTTTATGCAAAAATTGCACAAACTTAAATGCATGCTAACATTTTCATTCAGGTATACTTTAGATACAAAGGTAAAACTGCAAATTTCCAATGAAATTTATAATAATAATAATTTGAGAAGTTATGTTTTGACGTATGGTCAATGTCTGCATCATAAAATGTATAGATAATCTGCATACGTTTTTGTGATAACCAAGTGACTTCCGCAGGTCACCGGGGTTCGTCCGTTGCTCGACTCGATGAAGCCAAGATGAGAAGTGGGCTTTACAAAGTAAGTCTCATTACTTCGTCAACAAGAAGGTGATTAGCCAAATCATAGGGAGGTTTACTTAGTTTTGTCTAGTCTTCTTACAATGAATGACCACTTAAAAATGCTTTAAATTTTGCATCAGTTAGCCTTCGTCTGTTTAAGCGCAAACTCAGAAATCTGTCTTGGGAAGGAATGGAATCTTCAGCTAGTGAATGTGTTAGTTACCCACATACTTTATCTGACCAGATTTTCTGCAGGAACTCTAACTCAAGTAACTAACCATCTCCATGATCTGTCTTTGTCAGAAATTAATAACTGAATGTTGTCTATCTTCTCTTCATAAAAACATACAACTTAAATTTAACAAAAAACTAAGTTTTCTTCATTGTCTATTGCTGTATATTACTCAAAGTATTGTCTATTGCTGTATATTACTCAAAGTACTGTCTATTGCTGTATATTACTCAAAGTATTGTCTATTGCTGTATATTACTCAAAGTACTGTCTATTGCTGTATATTACTCAAAGTATTGTCTATTGCTGTATATTACTCAAAGTACTGTCTATTGCTGTATATTACTCAAAGTATTGTCTATTGCTGTATATTACTCAAAGTATTGTAATTGCCAAATAAAATTTTCCCTTAGTCCATTTAGCAAGTAACAAAGTAACAGGTAACAAAGTAACAAAGTAACAAGTAACAAAGTAACAGGTAACAAAGTAACAAGTAACAAAGAGCTAATTACAATCAAATATGTAAATCTCCTTTCAGAAAATCGAGAGCCTTGACCTTGAGATTGCGAAGGTGTTGGACTACGTTAGGAAAACATTTGATGACGTCGTCACATATCAGGTACATAGATCAGGGGTTAAACAGAGCTATCTGGTATGTGATTGATGTGTCTGTTAATTAGTCCATGTTTATATGCAAATTCTTGGCATTATAATTATTTTTCTTGACAATAATGTCATTTTATGTTGATTCTGTGTATATCAAAGTGTGCACCTTATGAAAACATTTAGTTGCACTGTCTAATCTAATCATGAAATCTTTCAAATAGCCACCTTTCACCATCAAACAGATTGTTGAAAGCACGAGATGCACGTTGCATTCTGGGTCTCTTTCAAATAATGTAGCACAGTTCTGCATTCTGTCTTACATCATATGTATACTACACTAATATTAAAATTAGCAAATATATTTATACAAAATTAAACATAATATGGCAAAACGCCTTTCATAAGAAATATGTAAACTAATTAAAATATTTTCCATTGCAACAAACACTGTATATTTTGTACATTTTGTGTGTTGAGAGCGCCTCGTACTGTTGCGAGTGCCTGGCATACTAATGTTGCGAGTGCATTGTGTACTGTGTTGGGAGTGCCTTGTGTACTGTGTTGGGAGTGCCTCGTGTACTTTGTGTTGGGAGTGCCTCATGCACTGTGTATTGGGAGTGCCTCATGTACTGTGTTGCAAGTGCCTCATGTACTGTGTTGCGTGTGCCTCATGTACTGGGTTGCGAGATCATTGTGTACTTTGTGTTGGGAGTGCCTCATGTACTGTGTTGCAAGTGCCTCATTTACTGTGTTGCGAGTGCCTCGTACTGTGTTGCGAGTGCCTCGTGTACTGCGTTGCGAGTGCCTTGTGTACTGTGTTGGGAGTGCCTCGTGTACTTTGTGTTGGGAGTGCCTCATGTACTGTGTTGCAAGTGCCTCATGTACAGTGTTGCGAGTGCCTCGTGTACTTTGTGTTGGGAGTACCTCATGTGCTGTGTGAGTACCTCACATACCACTTGTTGCAGGGCCGCGGCTACCAGGACAAGATGAAGTGGGACCGCACGGAGATGCTGTACTGGCTGCAGGAGGAACGCAAGCAGCAGCTGTTTAACAGCCACAGCACGACCTCAACGGCCAACAGGCGACTGTCCAGCTTGAAGTTCGGCAGTGTCCCCCCAATCACACCCACAAACCCTGCTGCTCTACTCACTCAACTCTCACTGGAAATCAAGCTATAGACTGGCCCCAGTAGTTTCATTATATATTAAATCAATAATTTATTATACATTTCCATGATAAAACTCCATGTTAACATAAGTTATCGACAATGTACCCACTTAGGTAGAACAATGCATGTATTTTGAACACTTGTAGACATGTCGTGCGGAATGTTTTCTTTCTATCTACACCTGTATGTGTGTACATAATATAACGTGAGAGAAAATAATTGAGCAAAATCAGTCCAATTAATTTCCAGATTTTGCCAGCGAGTGCCACCACACAATATAACCTGTTGCGTGCCATGTCAGTAGAGGTTCAGGGCTCACTACTGATATTGAGATAATTTGGCGCCCCTTGCCCTCAGGTAGGGTGCTTCGGACTGCTTCCTGTCAAGATCATGCGGAAAAAAGGCTACATCATTCGAAGGAAGTGAGAGAGGTATATTTGCCTGTCTAAATTATATAGGACCCTGCCTACTTTTAGGGGGGATGGAGTAATTTAACCATTGGGAATCTGATGGGATACAAATAACCACGGGAACCACGAGGGAGGGAGTGATGTCTTGTCACACCTGACACGGAGCTCAGCTGCCAGCTGAGGCTAGTATCATATGACATTCATACATCACTTTTTGGGCGGGTGTCTGCGTTGTCAATGTATAGTGTGTCAAACAGTTGCTGTGATCATGTCAATTCTCATACAGTGATGTACATGAAAACAGATACCTGTATCACTAAGATGTGCCAATTTGTAATATATGTCGGTGTGTGTCATGACAGTACCAATATGTGTATTATATTCAAGGTAGTGCCTGTATATATGGTGACAATGTACATACACGTGATAAATAGTTGTTTCAATGCGTGTGCATTATTGTGCCAATTAATATGTGTGTGAATTACACACCTGTGCCAATTCAACAAAATGAACAAGTGCGAAATAATTATCATACTCATTTTATTTACAAAGCTGTTTGTAATGCGTTATCTTGTGCATAGGGAATAACAAACTGACTACATAACTACAAGTCTTTGTTGCGTTTTCTGATTGACAAGAATCCAGTTTGGAGAGACAGTCTAATCACACCTTTCTAGACCATAGTTGCACAGTTTAGGAATTTGATGATGCAATTTTTTCACAATCATTTCACATATTCAACAAGTATCCATGCCATATGACCAAATACTAGAAGCATAAAGCACATGTTAAAAGTACCTTACAGTTATCAGACGAATTGTATATTAAACATTTCACATAACAAATACTAATTAGCTTCCTCAGTACTTAAACCAGTTATCATTTAGTAACACATTTAGAACAATATCTGCACTTTATTATTGCTGTCGTCCTGTTTTCCAATAGTCATGCAGACATTCCAGTTCAAATAAAATCTGCTTGACAATTCTGAACCTCTAAATTTCTAACACTGGTGAATTTGGTTGATGGGAAAATATGAAACATCATTCCTAACGAACCAGTGCTTCCATCAAAAGGAAAGCATCCTGCTGCATAAACAGACATTACTTGGCAGTGTTACTTGTGTGGCATCCCTCAGTAGTCCACCAGACGTGGTGGACGGCTTGATGTGTTTGCTGTTGAAGAACGTGAGCGAGACCTGAAAGTTACATCATAAGGAGTGAAAACAGCAACACTTACACATCTTGTTAGTGGATTTGACAAAATTAAACATTTCCAGAGGTTCCTAGTTGAAAAAAAATAGTCAAATGAAATGGGGAGATTGCTGTAAAAAAACTGGTTGAGTCGCCTCTTTATGCGGCAATTTTCAACTTCTGGATTTTCAATCGAAAAACGAAAAATCTCCGTTGTGGGGCAATTTGATTTAAAGGCAATGGGGCACTGGTGTAGGTGGAATACCCCCCCCCCGATTTTACAAAAAAGCTAGAGATCAGGAGATCTGAATAATTTTGCTCTAAATTCAGATCTTGTATCAAATTGGGAGACATGGAAACTCTGCATATGTGATCAAGTTTTCCTGTACTGAAGACATCACTTAGCAACTTCCACATTAAATACTAAATATATATATATATAAATGGCAAGTTGGCAGTGTTATCTCATTGCCTTCCCCACTGTGTAGTAGTGACATGCCTACTGCCTCGGTGTTATAAAACTAAGACCCCAGGAGCAGTCAGATGAAAGTTCCAGCAAAGTTACACATCACCTGGCACTTGTAATTTGTAGAATATCTTTTCCACATTTAGAACAATATCAATCAATCAAATCGAGTTAAACAACTAACAGATATATCTTAAAATAACAAATAGAGATACAACATATTTATATTCATTTGCCCCCACTAATGTGCTGTACAGCTATTGCAAACAAAAATAGCTGCACTGGAAACCTTTTAAAACAGTTCCTGGCAAAGAACTAGGTGTCTAAACAGAAGAAGGTAGCAGTTGTTTCCTCCATAATCATTGAAATTAAGCAAATCATGAATGTTCAAAGAACATGAGACAAACCTTTGGTCACGTTGCCGAGGCGACGGTGATCGTCTGCGATAATTAGATCTGTGCATGTCGCTATTACGTCCATCACGACCCGATTGTCGCCTGTCACCATGCCAGTCACTACTGCCTCTTGTCTGGTGTCGGTCTGTCCGCCAGTTGAAGTCACCTCTACCCTGATGTCGGTCTGCCCGCCAGTCAGTGGGTCCACTCTGCCAATCAGGGGTGTCTCTCGTTTGATGTCTATCTGTCCGCCAGTCACTCTCATTTCGTCCACGGTGTCTGTCCGACTGCCAGTCAGTGTCGGTCCGACCCATGTTCCTGTCCGTGTCTCTAGTTTCATGTCTGTCTGTCTGCCATGTGGCATCGCGTTTGTCTGCCTCTTTGTCATCAGGTTTGTCCAACTGGTGGTCACTAGGCTTGTCATCAACCACAGTCCTGTTGTCTTCGCCGTTCTTCCCTGACCAGTTCTCTTCATCTGTCGACCCTCCCTCTTCGTTTTCCCGGTGTCGTTTCTCCCTTTCCCGTCGCCGCATCTCAATCCCGCGTAGCTTCAGCTCCTCTTCCCTGTCCTATGTAACCAAAAATGTTGAGAACCTTCATATTAACGTTCATACAGTTCAAATGCTTGATAAAACTGCACCTGACTGTTTCATATATTAACATTTCCTACGACTGAGTATCTTTGTCATTAATAAATGTATCAGCAGTAACAGTATGTTGTATCTTTTGCAGTATCTGGTCATGTCTCGGTGACAAATCAGCCTGCACATCAAACATAGATTACTTGATTTTAAGTTAAGGTACATTTAGCACAGTAAAAAATATCCTATACCGTATCACAACTAAACAATACAAAATTCACACTAGAAAACAACTGGCAGTTCAAGAAGTAAAAGTTTCTATTTTGTAATAAAATAAGTTAAAAATAATTAACGAATCAACTTACCAGTTGTTGCTGCAACATTTTGTCCTGCTTTTCTCGCTGTGCCTTCTTATCCGCTTTATCTGTTCAAACATAATGCCACCTTTACCAAACACCGTCTCTCAACGACTCACAATTATAACATTCATTGGGCCATATCTTGCCAGTATTGGACGATGTTGTTTTCAAAACTAGATTTCCAAAATTTAAATATGGGTAAACATGTACTAAGTAATATTTATAATATCAACAAGTAAAATGTTTCCACAACTGGGTACCTCTGCTGCATGTTTACTGACATGTAGACATTCTTGTACACGTAAATAAGAACAAGTTTTAATTCACCCTCTGTGGTTGCTACGGTGATCAAACTAGGCACAAGTACAGCAGAAAGTGTTTTCCATTTTCATTTTCTGCCTCTGTTGAACCAGTTTCACAGCATTAAAACTAAAACTTTTCTGTGAAATAAGTAGTGTTAGGTGCAAGACAATGCCAACAAAGACACCAAAATATGTTAAATAGACAATCGACCATATTAAATAAAAAAATTTAAGGCCTAATAATTGGCATAAATTTGTCTGATTACGTATAAAATACTTCTTTGCTTAATATGTGCCGAATTATTGCTTAACATGGCAGGACCCCCAATCCAGTCCTGAATGTAATTACAAGCTGCAGTGCTACAGACATACCACTTGTCACAACACCATCACCAAAGAAATTCTGCAGGGTACTTTGAAAGGGGGATAACAGGGAAGACCAAGGAAGATATGGCTCGATGACATCAAAGAATGGACGGACATGCCACTCAAAGATCTCCTTGTGGCAACCCAGGACAGAGACCGGTGACGACGGGTACTGATAAGTCATCCAGACGAGCACCCTGACGATCGGCTTGGTCAAGGGTTGAATGAGTGAGTGATTATTGCTAGGAACCTGTGAACTCACATTGTCTGTTAAGCTGCACCTGCATACGTCGCCGGAGTCGTTCTTGCGGTGTGAGCAAAGTCTACAAATGCATGCACAATGGTGAGAATGTAATCAGTCTACCGTGAAGAAACATCTCCAGTTTACCAGACAACAGCTAGCCTCAATGTATTCAACAGTAGGTTCTATAAATTCTGACTCACCAAGCCGCCTAGGCAGAACAACTTACGTAGATGATATGATGACGAACTGAGTCACCGTAATTTATGTGTTTAACATCATAATTACTATATAATTTAATTTAGTCACTTTCTAATTCTAACAACATGTAAGTAACTTTTCATCAAACACCAGTCATCTGTTTGACACATAAAGAAGACATCAGTTTATGATGTCGATAATACATTGCTTATCGTAACACAGTAAGGGTGACATTGCTCTGAAATAGTTGTAATTAGTTTCAATCAAATTAAGTTATTCAAAACAGAAAAGGTGATATGGCCCTGAAATATTTGTAACTAGCTTCAATCAAAGTAAGTTATTCAAAATAATATATAAAAAACAAATTAAAGCAAGTAATTTGGTTTGCCAGGTGCTTTGTATGTTATTCAGTGTAGAATCAAAAGCAAAAATTATGTCAGAAATCTGTTAATTATTTTACAATGCCGTCTTATAAAAAATAACAAACACCATAGGTTCCGGGGACACAGGTTTTTTTAGCTTGGATTTGGTTGTAAAGAGACAAGAAAGAGGAATGAAAGAAACACAAACAACATAAGTAAATAAGGTTGGTACTGCAGAAGATATGCAGGTCTGAAAGATACATGGAACACCATTAAACACGAATGAATGGTGGTTTTTGTCAAAATTTCCGTTACATTTTCTCATGGACATGAGGGCGTAAGAGTCTAGGACCTTGCAGAGATGCAAGGTCATTTACGAGGGGTACAGCTGAATTAGGAAGATTCTTACTGACTTTGTTCGTGGCGCCGAGGTCACGGCTTTTACCAATCACCTTGCCACCATCGGACCTGCAATAACATCAACATAACACAATCTACATATCAATTATGCAAATTAATCTTGCGAAATATATTATTACGTAAGTGTGGTCAATCATTATTTTGTCAATGGATTTTAATTTATCTTCAATTGTGCACACCCATGAATTAAAATGCAGGGTGATCATATACCTAAAGAAATGTGATTCTGCAAAAAGGTGACTTTGAAAAGGCAACCCAAAAGCCAATGTACTAGTTTATGTCTATATCATCAAAAAAGACTTGTTGATATCATTGTGGCATTATTTATGGTTTCTCACTCCGTGCCACTTCAGAAATCTCTGCTTTGGATTCCTGTTCATTATCATATCATTTGTAAGATCTCTACTATTACCTATCAGGAACTTTCATCTAAGCAACTGACATATTTACATTCACTGCTCAGTGCTGCAAGAATATGCATAGACACCTTCAATCATCTAGTTCTAATCTACATTTTGTTCCCAGAGTTGAAACAGACATAGGACCTAGGGCTTTCTTGGCCACCAACACTTTGGAATGCACTCCCTCTTAGGGTAAGTCAACAGGAAATAAATATAATACCATTTCCCCGTCACCTGAAGACTTATCTTTTTAACGTTGTTTACCCTCCTTAGCTGCTCAGCGTATTCATCCATCTCCAACTTTAATATTGATTTACACCAATTTTGAGATTGCCTGACCCTGTGGTTTTGAAATGCTTCTGAGCTTCCCGTCGATTTTTGTGCAATAGAAGTCTTTGTATTCTATACACAGTATTCCCATATACCGGGAATCGGCTGGAGGAACTCTGGGCCTGGATGAGCTAATGCAGAGCCTACAGCTAAATTCACTGTCATTTCATAATTAATTTGACAGAACTGTAACGTCAGACACTGAAGTGTCATATCATAATTCATTTGACAGAACTGTAACGTCAGACACTGAAGTGCTCAAACATTGATGACAATGAACAAATAGTTACGTTTGACAACGAATAAATAGTTATGTTTGCAATGAATAAATAGTTATGTCTATTCTGGCTAAACATCCATGGTCATAATCTTAATTAGGTCACAAATTCAATTACATAACACTTTTACATTGTACTTTGTAGGCTTACACAGATATGTAATCGGACATGTTATAATGTTTTAAACTGGTATTAACTTGCGTGTTTCTTCGTGATAGCCAACATGAAGCTGCATAACATGCATAAAATTATACAAATGTTGTTGTATGTCGGTGTCATGGACACAATCTACTCACTTATGAGTGGAGCCAGGGTTGCTACTTGTATCAGACTTTCTGGTTCCATCGTCATCATCGGAGTTGCTGCTATTGTTGGACGATGACAGACTAGGACGGCGGTATCGTTTGATCGGTGGGGGCGACGCCCTCTTAGGACTGGGACTTGAACTGCTGGTTTCACTTGATGATGTTCGACTGGATCGACGGTAGCGCTTCAGGGGCGGTGATGGTTGTCGCAGTGGTGATGGCTGATGTCGTGGCGACCGGGATCGGCTCCGAGATGTGGATGAAGATGCTGATCGTGACCTGCGAAGAAACACGACAATACAACGGTTAAATCATAAAACACAACTACAACAAATGCAGGTGTATTTCTGAGACAACAGTAATTTGACAACACTAGCCGTTCTAAGACACTACATCTATAGTCAACATACAACTGTGAACAACATCTATAAATGAAATTAAACTCTATCTATTGTCATTAAATAAATGCCACAAGGCACAGTGAACATATATATACTGCATCAAATAAATATATAAGTTAAAATTTTCCACATGGCCCCTTACAACCCCTTCAAAAGCCTGCTTACAACAAGGCCTCTCACAAAAGTATCTTGGTTCTCCAAACACATAAACACCACACTTAACATTACCTCATACTTCTCCATCTTGACCGTGACCTAGATGATGACCTTGATGATGCAGATCTTGACCTTCTTCCTCTTGACCTTGAGCGGGAATATCGCCTATACTTGGTTCGTGACCTCGATCGACTTCGTGATCGGGACTGACGACGGCCATATCGAGATCGCCCACTTGACCTTGACCTGCCATATCGACCCCTGGATTGACCTCCTGATCGAGATCGGTCTCGACCACCTGATCGAGACCTGTCTCGACCACCTGATCGGGACCTGTCTCGTGATGCCGTGTAAGATTTCCGAGGTAAGTAACTTGACGATTTGCTTTTCGATTCCGTTCTACAAAATACATCCATTGGAAAATGTTTATACAAAAATAAATTCTTTAAAAGATACTTACTTTACAGATCACTGGGAACAGTGATAATAATTTTCAGGAAAATTTGCACAATTTATTTTACTTAATACTGGTTTTGCATGAATATCACAGTTGTGTGACAACATATGATCATACTCGTTGGATTCACAGCAAATATATTCTGATCAAGATGCAACTGTGTGAACAAGATGACACTGATCCACGAGCCAGAGTTTACTCACTCGAGTAAAACACTGTAAACTACAAATTGCAGTGAGGAAGACTGTTCAGAAGTTCAGGTCTGTTCAGAAGCTGCAATCGCAACAATTTAAACAGTTTCTGGCAGTTCCTGTGTGGTGAGTCTACGTGAGGGAAGTCCTTCCCACGTTCATAACACAGCATCCCAGAGGGCACAATTTATTTTGTCTTTTGCAAGCCGTGAATCAACACACCACCTCCACAGCACAAGAAATGTAGCCCCCCCTAGCACTCGGACTGCACCGAATCTGACGAGCAGTTCCGTGGCGCAACACCAGGGGGAGCAGGGAGCAGCGGGAATGTAGAAGGAATGGGACACCGACCGCGAGGCGTGGGATGGAGGCGGGAGACTGGGGCCATGAACGGGGACATCGTCTTCTTCCTCGCCACCAAAACTTGTGATGAACTTCATCTTGGTCTTCACTGGTGATGGTGACCGTGACCGCGAAGATGATGACGATGACCTGTAAACAGGTTTTAAAACAGCATGTTAAAATCCAGGACTTTTAATATATTCAACCTATTAATAATATATTCAACCTACTCAAAAAAATTTCACAAAATCTGTTTTTATAAGCGTCTCCTGAAGTTTGTTTCTCAATACAACGTAGGAACTGTTCCACACTAAACAACGCCACTTATCAACTCACACCAGATGGTGCCACCACTGTCTCATAAACAATTCTTGCTAATGGCATACAGACCGAGTTGGTTACCACGTTTAAAACTACTTATAAATCAAACACTAGAGACAAGTTAGCAGTAGTGAGGGAGGAAGTCATGCATTCACAGGTGATCAAAAGGATACCCAAGCACTGCAAAGTCTGCTGGCATAGGTGAAACTTTTGATTGACTCGACATCCGTGAAGAGGAAATTACAATATGGATCCTGAAGAGTGAGGATCGCTGGTAAAAAATGAGTAAAAAAAATGGGGGTGTAAGCACGTACGCTTAACAGGTCATATACAGTATATTGACATGACATTTGCACTAAGTGGATCAAATGACATTGGTTGTTAAGAGGTTTTGTGTTCAACGAGTGACAGACAATACAGAGTGGAAGAGGGCAGAAATGAAGGGTGGAAGGATTAACAAAAGTAGGCAGGAGATGGGAATGTAGGAGATAAAGTGGTACAGGAGAAAGAGATGAGAGAAGGGGTGGGGAAAATCAGTTTTTTATAGGCCATAAGATTGAGAGGCTCACTTTTTGTATGCATTGTACGTGGGACTGTTTCTGGCTGCGTAGCTGGGTGGACTCAGCATACGTTCCTTCATGCGCTTATCCTTGTATGCACGCCGCTCACGACGCGACTTCCGACCCTGGCACACAAACACAGATTACTGACACTTAACTACTAACTCAAACCGACAGTGCAGATCAACTTTCATCTCTGAAGCAGATTAACAACCTGTTATTTCACTTAGGCTGTCACACAGAAGTTCTTTCATGTTCTTGTGCAATAACCACCAGTACAGTGTATCTGTCCAGTTCTTGGCATTAGCCAGTGATATGCAAACAAATATTTCTAAAAAATCACCAATGTTCAAGCGAAATTAGTTTTGTTACTCCGTGTTTCTCACAGTAACAGTGAGAAATACCTTGTAATAACACATAGGGTTTTTCAGTTCAGTCATTCTGATTTGGTGTCTAGTTTATGGTGAGCTATATTTGGTAAAAATAGTTTGTGGGCAACAGTGTAGGAAAATGGAATATTTCGGTATGATTATAAAAACTATAAATGCAAAATGTGTCACATTAATGTTTCCTGGATTCAGCATGAAACATGTTTTGTATATGCTTTGTAAGCATTGCTTACAGAGAATTGTGCTTTCTCCTCTTCCAGAAGTCGTGCCTGTCTCACGGCCTCGGCCTCCTCCTTGTCTCGATGCAGGGACCTGCAACACATCAGTCATGTGACTTCCACATTACTGGGCAACAGAATGAAGACATATGCACTAACAACTAGAAGTGCACAACATTGGTTTCCTAACAAAGTTCGGACTTGGTGTCGACCAACTACGAGATTAAAAAGATAACTCTTTTTACCGTGTCTTTTACAATGTGTGCAAATGCGCAACAAATTGCTGAAGTTACATAATGTCCACAAAGTCTCTTTCTCATGACAAAAGATTTCCTATTGACATGAATTTTCTTATGGTGTATACTTGTTTTGTGGACAAGACTTAAGAAAACAAAAATAAGGTTAGTTATAAAAAACTTGAAGAATGAAGATGGACACCGTAACTTACAAAATATTTAAATCTTTTAGTTTTAAATGTGGCTCAGACAATTTGGTCAGAAAGATAAGTCCTTTATGTTGAAAGGTCTATTTGATTGAATGATTTAAAATGTTATTGACTGTGGCTGCTTTGGTGCTGAAATTATGGTTCTGGGGACACCTCTGCCCAGTAATGTGGAAGTGCACACGTACAGAACCTGTCTGTCATTCATTCAAGTTTTTGGTGTCGACAATTAATAATCCATCAACAAATAATTGATCCGCTGTAATGCCAAGGGCACAACAGATTCTTCTAATGACAGCGTCATGTTTGAACAGAACAATAAATATAAAAAGTATACTTCTTGAAAGAACTCTGTACGATATGAAGGGAGCTTACTCAAGATAGTCGGTGCCTTTCATGCCGTAGTCTCTAGCACAAAAGTTTAACTGGTCAGACTGCTCTGTGGTCAAGTCGTCCACATCAAAGGCAATGTCTACAAAGAAATGAAAAACGTGATGGACTGAAGAACAATACATGAATATGTGAACGCACACAGCTCAGCTCGTGGTCAGGTTTCACATGAATGTGATTTTGTTGGGTGCACATAAGATAGATTATAAGGATGACAGGCAATAGGTCTTGCTGAAGAGGACAACATTTCAAAGTATTCCAACAGATGTTCAGTAGTTCAAGGACAGATCTCCTGAAAATTCAGTCGATCTGTTGCGAATGCTTGAAACAGTAAGACATACGTACCAAGGTCGACTTCCTCATCTGAACTCTCCTCAGCCTCTTCTTCCTCATTCTCCAGTAGATTGCACTCAGACTTGGTGGGAGTTGAGGTGCTGTCCTCGTATGTGTACCCGATGGCTGCCTTTTTGTCAGATCTGCAAAACAAAGGGCATTGTTGTTTTATTTCATAAGCAAACCTGCCACCTGTTTAAAATAAAAAAGATATGTTCTTCTATAGCGCGGTATCAAGACAGTTGGACTGCGCTTTACACTTCACTTCTTCGCAGAACTGTTAATCCCAACACCAACTCATCTGGGAAGCATTCAGCCATGCTGCAATTACTGCACGAAAAAAAAATCCGCCACTGCTTATAGACACATACTCATTTACACAGCTGAGTGAGCCGTGCATGTGGCGATTAGGGCTGTGACAATGTGAACATTATACTTTATTTTACGTTTACACAACAATCATAGTGATAGCCACTATCTTATGTAACAGATTTCTATACCTATTGAGCCAGGCTAGGCAGTAGTCCTAGCAATTGGCATTATGTTAGTGAAGCGTATCACTGACTGGTGGACTACATAAATGCTGGGGACTGATCTAATCTGGGTCGGCCAGTGGTATGTCACGAGAAGGCGACTACTGCAGGTGTATTAAGAGGCGGCCAGTGATATGTCGCGAGAAGGTGACTACTGAAATTGCAATTGTATGGTTTGAATATCGCGATAAGGTGATTACTGAAATTGCATTTGTATGGTTTAAACATTGCAAGTAGGCGACCACTGAAAATGTATTTGTATAGTTTAAACATTGCCAGAGCGATTAATATACATTCAATAATGTATGTAAATTAAACATGTTAACTGGCTATTGCAGTTTCAATGGTAATATATATATATATATATATATATATACACACGATCACTGCGAGACAGTGTCACATAGACACGTACTCATTTATACAGCTGAGTGAGCAGTGCATGTGGCAATTAGGGCATATAGACACGTACTCATTTATACAGCTGAGTGAACCATGCATGATTTTTTACGTGCTCTGCAGTAATAAACTGATGCAGAAAGTTGCCAGAAATATAAGATTTAACAAGATTGCCATCAAAGGCTAAGGCCCAGATGGCAAGTGGACAAGGAAGCCATTGGCTTTTTGAGAATAAAATTTTTCATCTATGCGTAACCCGCCCTCCTGAGAAATTTGTCAACTTTGTTTTTAAACATGTTCACGGTCCTAGCAGTTACAATCTACAATCTGTAGATAATTTGTTCCATTTGTTTATTGTCCTCTGTGAGAATGAGTACTTTCTGATATATAATCTTCACTGATCCTTTATTAATGTTACCTCATATTCTCCAGTTCTAATATCTTTTTTAAGTTGGAAAAATATTTCTATCAATATTTTCATACCCACTCAATATCTTAAAAACTTCAAGGTATCAGTGGAAAGCTCAAAGATTTGTCTTTGCAGCTCATATTTATAAATATATGGATTCAACCTGAGCTAATGAGAATCTAGCATTGAAAATGTGGTATTGTTGGTATGCAATTTTTTTAAATTTTACTGTGATCTGCATAGTAAATATATATATATATATATATATATATATATATATATATATATATATATATATATATATAAATATTGATATATATATATATATATATATATTCTATGGGCACTGTCATATTGCTATTTTATGTACAAGAAACTCAGCTAAAATTAATTTTCACGTCTAAATCTTGATTTAACAAGATTTAACAAGATTTGCCATCCAAGCCAAAGGCCCAGATGGCAAGTGGACAAGGAAGCCATTGGCTTATCGAGAGTCCAACAATGTTTATCTACTTATAACCCGCCCTCCTGAGATATGTGTCAACCTTGTTTTTAAACATATTCACGCTGCTAGCAGTTACACAATCTGTAGACAATTTGTTCCATTCATTTATTGTCCTCTGTGAGAACGAGTGCTTCCTGATGTCCAATCTACATTGATCCTTTACTAATTTTACCTCATGTCCTCTAGTTCTGCTATCCTTCTTGAGTGAGAAAAACATATTTCTATCAATATTTTCATACCCATTCAATACCTTAAAAACTTCAATCTGATCTCCTCTTAACCTCCTTGTCTCTAGAGTTGTTAAACCATATTCTTTCAGGCGTTCTTCATAACTAAGATATCTCAGTTCTGGAATAATTTTAGTTGCTCTCCTTTGTATGCGTTCAAGCGTATCTATATCCTATTGTTACACTCCATCAAATGCCCAGAAAGCAAATGAATGGAAACCAGTATCATTGCATGCAACTTCTTTTAGAGGGCTAAGACAGTAGATTTTTTTACTCATGATCGATGCATTCATGTCAGTGTATGAAAAAATGACACTAAGAAGCTGTATGCAGGGAGTTTCATTGGCTCTGGTAATCAAAACAAGGGGTATGTCTGACAGGGCACCTGCCAACACGACTGGCTCATGACAAGGATCAGAAATGCTCCCAATTTTACACTGATTCCTGACAGAATATCTGCTCAGTAATTAAAAATTACTTCAATACATTTACATGGATGACTTAAATGTAAATATGAATAAACTACAAATTGGTTGTCTTTATGCAGTCAATTACCTTTACGTTTTTTCACCCTGTTGTTATCAATAACCATACACTACCTCACACTGAGAAATGTAAATACCTTGACCATATTATAAATAATAACTTTACTGATAATGATGATATTGCCAGGCAGAAAAGATGTATCTATGCGCAGGCAAATGTTTTAGCCAGAATTATTTTTAACTTATGCAACAGTTCCATTAAAACAACTTTATTTAATTCATACTGTGGTTCCATGTATACCTCAAGTCTTTGGTGTAATTTAAAAAAACAGAGTCTGAAAGGTATTACTGTTGCATATAACAACAGTTTTAGAATTTTACACAACTTGTCACCCCGCTGTAGTGCAAGTCATATGTTCGCTACTAATTATGTTAAATCCTTTAACGACCGCATTTGCTCATAAATTTTTAGCCTTTTATGCCGGTTAGAAAAATCCGATAATATACTTTTTGTGAATTATTTTAACTTTTATTTATTATCGAAGTCCAATGATTAAACATTGGATTGATCAATTGTATTGTATGTAAATAATAACTTTACTGATAATGATGATATTGCCAGGCAGAAAAGATGTATCTATGCGCAGGCAAATGTTTTAGCCAGAATTATTTTTAACTTATGCAACAGTTCCATTAAAACAACTTTATTTAATTCATACTGTGGTTCCATGTATACCTCAAGTCTTTGGTGTAATTTAAAAAAACAGAGTCTGAAAGGTATTACTGTTGCATATAACAACAGTTTTAGAATTTTACACAACTTGTCACCCCGCTGTAGTGCAAGTCATATGTTCGCTACTAATTATGTTAAATCCTTTAACGACCGCATTTGCTCATAAATTTTTAGCCTTTTATGCCGGTTAGAAAAATCCGATAATATACTTTTTGTGAATTATTTTAACTTTTATTTATTATCGAAGTCCAATGATTAAACATTGGATTGATCAATTGTATGTCCTCTGTGAGAATGAGTACTTTCTGATATATAATCTTCACTGATCCTTTATTAATGTTACCTCATATTCTCCAGTTCTAATATCTTTTTTAAGTTGGAAAAATATTTCTATCAATATTTTCATACCCACTCAATATCTTAAAAACTTCAAGGTATCAGTGGAAAGCTCAAAGATTTGTCTTTGCAGCTCATATTTATAAATATATGGATTCAACCTGAGCTAATGAGAATCTAGCATTGAAAATGTGGTATTGTTGGTATGCAATTTTTTTAAATTTTACTATGATCTGCATAGTAAATATATATATATATATATATATATATATATATATATATATATATATATATATAAATATTGATATATATATATATATATATATATTCTATGGGCACTGTCATATTGCTATTTTATGTACAAGAAACTCAGCTAAAATTAATTTTCACGTCTAAATCTTGATTTAACAAGATTTAACAAGATTTGCCATCCAAGCCAAAGGCCCAGATGGCAAGTGGACAAGGAAGCCATTGGCTTATCGAGAGTCCAACAATGTTTATCTACTTATAACCCGCCCTCCTGAGATATGTGTCAACCTTGTTTTTAAACATATTCACGCTGCTAGCAGTTACACAATCTGTAGACAATTTGTTCCATTCATTTATTGTCCTCTGTGAGAACGAGTGCTTCCTGATGTCCAATCTACATTGATCCTTTACTAATTTTACCTCATGTCCTCTAGTTCTGCTATCCTTCTTGAGTGAGAAAAACATATTTCTATCAATATTTTCATACCCATTCAATACCTTAAAAACTTCAATCTGATCTCCTCTTAACCTCCTTGTCTCTAGAGTTGTTAAACCATATTCTTTCAGGCGTTCTTCATAACTAAGATATCTCAGTTCTGGAATAATTTTAGTTGCTCTCCTTTGTATGCGTTCAAGCGTATCTATATCCTATTGTTACACTCCATCAAATGCCCAGAAAGCAAATGAATGGAAACCAGTATCATTGCATGCAACTTCTTTTAGAGGGCTAAGACAGTAGATTTTTTTACTCATGATCGATGCATTCATGTCAGTGTATGAAAAAATGACACTAAGAAGCTGTATGCAGGGAGTTTCATTGGCTCTGGTAATCAAAACAAGGGGTATGTCTGACAGGGCACCTGCCAACACGACTGGCTCATGACAAGGATCAGAAATGCTCCCAATTTTACACTGATTCCTGACAGAATATCTGCTCAGTAATTAAAAATTACTTCAATACATTTACATGGATGACTTAAATGTAAATATGAATAAACTACAAATTGGTTGTCTTTATGCAGTCAATTACCTTTACGTTTTTTCACCCTGTTGTTATCAATAACCATACACTACCTCACACTGAGAAATGTAAATACCTTGACCATATTATAAATAATAACTTTACTGATAATGATGATATTGCCAGGCAGAAAAGATGTATCTATGCGCAGGCAAATGTTTTAGCCAGAATTATTTTTAACTTATGCAACAGTTCCATTAAAACAACTTTATTTAATTCATACTGTGGTTCCATGTATACCTCAAGTCTTTGGTGTAATTTAAAAAAACAGAGTCTGAAAGGTATTACTGTTGCATATAACAACAGTTTTAGAATTTTACACAACTTGTCACCCCGCTGTAGTGCAAGTCATATGTTCGCTACTAATTATGTTAAATCCTTTAACGACCGCATTTGCTCATAAATTTTTAGCCTTTTATGCCGGTTAGAAAAATCCGATAATATACTTTTTGTGAATTATTTTAACTTTTATTTATTATCGAAGTCCAATGATTAAACATTGGATTGATCAATTGTATGCTTTTAATTCATGTGTGTACTCTTTTTATATATATATATATTTTATCCTAACTTATTTTACATATATTTTTACTGCACTTCATGTATGTATATTTTGATATATAAATATTTTATTTGCACTTCATGTACCTCTAATGTACAACGTGTGTATATTTATGTTTTTTTTACTTGTATTGTATGTATATTTATATGGGCTCTTGCCTGAAATAAAACACTATATATATTTCTATATATATATATAGATATATATATATTATTAAAATAACTTGTGTGGTCATGGATAATCAAAGAATTGACTATGTTCCCGTTATAGGAAGCATTCGTTTTATTTTCTGTTACATACCAAAGTATTTGCTTTTGTGGGTGTACGATGACAAATCAACCCATAGACACACAACACCGATGACATTTTGATGGTTTCGGTCCAAGCAGACAAAAGGTTTGCTTATATATATCGTAAAAAATTTGTTAATTTGTGTGACACAGACATAATGTGAGGCATCGCACCAGAAAAAAATGCATATAGATATATTTATGATCTAATGAAAAAACAGCAAAGACATAAAAAGGACGCTACTTGGAGATTGTATGTAGCACTAAGTACTTACTTTTTGGGCTCAGTTTCAGTGCCCTTTTTTGGCTCAATAGCCCCAAACAGCTCGTCTTGGTAGATCTGTTGCAGAAACTGTTCTTCGCTCACTGCGACAAACAACAGTTTAATTACTACATGGACAGGGTTGGAAAACATTGTTTTTTTAATTGGATTAAAAAAAAATTAATTGGATTTTTTAAATTAAAATCTGATTTTATAAAAAAATTATTTAAATTGGATTTTTTCATTAAAATCTGATTTTATTTTTATAAAATCTGATGTATACCTGAGTCTTAACAGAGGGTACGATCAATGATTTGTTTTGGAGTGATTTAAATAATGATTGAAATAAGTGATTTAAATCAAATGATTTAAATCTCTGTACATGGATAACATCATGTAGTGCTGAACCTACTATCTCTGGCCGATATTACCATTCTCCACATTAACTTGTAACTCAACCTCAATAATATAAAACCCATCAAATCAAATTGTAATTTCACAATCATGCAGTAATATATTATATTTGCCAGTATTTAAGGTTAAAAAAGTGGCTTTCATATGGTGACAACAATGATGTACAGTCGTAAACTTTGATCTTTTCCTCAACACCAGCCAAAGTTCCAACGTAATTATCACATACAGTAATTATACATGCACATGCATAATCAATTATTGTCCTGTTTTTCTGATTTTTACATGATCATTATCTACCCACCTCCAGTACACTCATTCTGCACCAGAATCCTGTAGCGTTCGTAACTACAATTTCTCTCTTCATTCTGATCAGCTTTACACAGTCTGAACAATCAAAAACAAGCATGTCTATCAGCACATTGCACATCACGGGACCTATTATGCATGTTATCTGGTTATGTCAGTTTTGTTAGGGGCTGAATTTTTTTATACAAGTTGCACAATAAAATTTCTTGCACACACAAGCTTGTTGTGGAAATGTTGCTTGGACTACTGCCATATTTAGAGTACACCAGTTGTACATCTCTACATCTCTTGTCCTATCTTCTACCCAACAATGGCTTGAGGAAACATGGTGTGATGAGACTGACAGTTAAACAGCATGGAAGGATCTATCTGGACTCAATGTTGTTTTCAAGAAGTAAGACAATGTTGGCCTTGATAAGAGAAAAAGTAGGATAAAACATATTACGAACCACAAAGTAAAGAACAGATTAATGTTGCCTACGAAGCTGCCAATAAACCCAGGTACAATCCATATGACAGTGTCAACAGAAACATTTACTGATACAGGAATTACAACTCACTTTGGATCGGCTGAGTCAGACACATCTGATATGAAGTCAAGATGTGCTCTCACGTCAAACCTGTCTATGGTGACATCAGAGTTCCCCTGCCATGGCATCCTACAACGCAGCATTGATGTTCTTACTCATGCGTTCTTACTCAGCAGAGTTACGTGGTGAAAGCCAAATAAGTGGCATCATCTAATACTACTTTGCAGGTACACAGCAAACAGCAAGTATATCCCGGACGTGTACATAGACATTTTAAAATACACACGCATGAAGCAAGCATTTTAAATTTCATAAATATGCCCCATTAGGGACGGTTAATATTTTCAAAAACACACAGGTTAACCCTGGGAGTGACCACTGATCCAAATTCAGCCCACATGATCTGTGCGAAAACCGTTCCAGTTGATTTTGGTATCGCTCTGTAGGAAAATTTTTCGTTTCGGTCACCAGTACCTCACACGGGAACAAATGGTATCACTGGAAAGCTGAATTACTCATTTCATTCTGATTCATATTTATTCACGAGCATAGTTGAAGACAGTTAATGACAATCTAGCCTACAAAACGCGTCACATGGTTGGTGCCCATATTTGGCTGTTTTTATTACACTTCGTAGAATAAATTTACGTTTCCATTCATAGTATCTAAATATGTAACATGTTATACCTTTGGAAAGCTCTGATTGGCCTATTCGAATACATATGAATGAGTGAGCGGGCTATATGCAGCGAATGAGCAATCGTTGCTACAAACATCTAAGCTTTTTATTTACTAATCAGCAATTTTGTTTTCTCACTTTGTTCTCTGTCAGTTCACATTAGGCCGGATTATTTCATGTTTCTGAGTCAATATTTCGGCAAACTGAATGACAGCATTAGTGAATCATGTTATTATACTAGTTCAGACAGTTAGAACGATGTTGCGGGCTTTTTGAGGTAGATATCAGCCAGTTGCCATCGCGATTTCCGCTGGCTTTGACAGCCCGAACTACCACAGTAAATGACATGGGACCGATGGGCCTGTCTGAATCTGCATAGTTCAGTGGTGGAATAAATTATAAAAATAAAAGTTCTCAACATATTTGAGTCATTTTTGTTTTATTTTGTAGCTAATATGTACGGCTACATTTTTCTACTTGGACGTAGGGATATACAGCCACTCAGTAATTATCTAGTAGCAGGGTGAAAATAAAAAAATTTGCTTTCTTTTTTGGATGAAATTCAAAAGGTAATATCCCCACGATAAGATTATGTTCTGTAGTTTTTATCATTTTATAATAAGGAGTCTTTTTAGCAACAAAATGATACCTCAATCACATTTGTGTGATAATTATTACTGTTATAATTTTTTAAAAGCACCCTTATGAATAACTCCGATTTGTGTACACCATGGAAATTCATCATTGGTCACTCCTAGGGTTAAATACGGTTTTTTCTTGGACGTTGACAAAGAAATAAACCAAATGAAATCATAATATAATCATACATAGAAACCATACATAGGTTTGCACCACCCCACCTAAAGGACATTTTGTACTCGTGAAAATGCAGTACTACCCCTTAAAACATGCATAACACGTCATACACTAACAGACAATAAAAAACTGCACCCACATGAAATGGACGAATGCTACAGATGTTATCTACACTCAGAAACTACTTAGTTTACATGAGAAAATGTGAACGATTCCTAGCCTTGTATTGGTGGTCTACATACATGCTCTGTGGTGATTCTGCTGCCAAGGCTACAGAATGCTCCAGGTGGATAGGCATTTGTCGTCCAATCACGCGCACATATTGTGTAGGATCCTGTTTCTGAAAAAGCAGACTTTATTTGTGAATATCTGCAACAAAAGCAGAATATTGTTTGTTGGGGAGGTAAACAAAAATGTAAAATCATACATGGCAGGAAACAACTATTACCCATGCACACGTGTGAAATTAAATTTAAAACCGAGTTAAAAATACCATATTATGAGGGAAAATGTAGATATTAAACTTTCATAACACATTACTATACAAGAACTGTCGAGTCAAATACAGATTATGAATTGGCAGTTGCTTGATCATGTGCTGCATCTGGACTGGGAAAGAACCCCGAATCGCACTGGATGAGACCACTAGAGGATGAACTAATGGAACACAGATTAATAAGACATTTTTAATTTTGGATATGTAGAAACAGGGAAATCACATGAACACCACAACAGGTACACAAATCAGCATTTCTTGTTTTTTTCAACTAAATTATCATTCAGGATTCTTTTTTTTACAAATTATCATGCAGTTCTCCACAAAGTTATAAAGTTGCTCACAATTCTCTCATAGTACTGCCTCCTTCTCTCTGCACGTTTCTTGTAATCCACCATGAGGCCACGGATCTTCTTCTCCTGCCTGCGTGCTTCATGCCACATCTTGATGTTACTGCGTGGTTGTCCAACAATTCAAAGCACCATTACCAGCATCCCAGTGTAAACGACATCCACAACACTGAAAGAAATTACAATTTTCACTTTCATAACATCTACTAATTGCCTCTTTCTTAGGTGCCAAGTTAAAGAATTATGTGGACAGAGATTCTCTTGCTGGAGATTAAATAAAGAAGGATTGCAGCACACATATGCAGGGGATGGTTTGTGAGGGGCAGGTATCCTCCTCCCATAATACAGAATTTAAAAAACGAATGTCTCAATAGTGCCATTTTATGCTATCTGTAGTAACTTTTTTTTATTGAACCATGTAAAATTTATAAAAAGAAAATTATTGCTATTATGTACACTGTTTATAGATGTGTCACAAATTTGTAAAAAAAATTGATTATTCAAAAAAGAAGGAATAGCAGGAAATCTAAAAAAAATTTGCAAAATATATCCTTCCCAAAGCAGGAGACTTGGCTCCTTAGCTCTTTCATTTTTATTTATGGAAACTCAAGCTATGTCTGCAATGTAGACAGCCAGTGTTGTGCTTAAATTTTTTCGTCGTCAAATATTTTCCGCTTGGTGTATCTGCGCATGTGCTTATCTTGAAACATGGATGTTGCTAGTTATAGATAGAGCGTATATATATATATTAATAATTAGTGTGCACTGGGAAAATAGTTTACGATAGAAAATGCCACTTTTACATGTGTACATGGGGAGGAAAATATTTTACAGCAAAATTTGGAAATTCATCCATTATTTCCTGTGGTTGACACTCTCTGTTATAATTCATTGTTAATATATACAGTGCCTATTATTGTAGCTACAATATCTGTTATTAATAAATTGATGTCAACTACTGGCTCACGCATGCGTAGATACTCCAAGCGGAAAATATTTGACGACATAAAAATGTAAGCACAAGTCAAAACACTGGAATACGTGTAAATAATGAATACTTCCACCTGAAAAGGTGTGAAAATGTAACATTCATCGGATATTCATCTACTAATCTACTATAATCTTGCATTTTACTTCAAGCCCTTTGCATTATTTCACAGAATTAGCATGATTCCGAAGGGTTTTTTATCACATTAAATGTGACGATATATGACTGTGACAGTCGCACCAAAAGACTACACTACACTATGATAGGAGTAGGTTACGATATGGTTTTTGCACATTTACACCTGTGCTGTGAGACACTCACAGACACAGACCCAAGAAACAGAAACAGCGGGTAACAGCAGCTGCTAAAGAAACTTGCAAGTGCAACTCGGAGTCACGCTCCAGCAGCACAAACGGCAGTACCAACTAAGCATTATGACATAATGAAAGCAGGCATAAATGCACGTCAGAAGCTTGTGTTATGTGAACGTTAATGATAATTACTGACATTGTTTTAAATAACATCACTTGTTACTGTTAAAGCAAACTTGGCATAAGAAATCGGTCGCCGCCTAACACAATTCCTTCCACCGAGCCACAACTCTCGGCTTTGTGTGAAAAGACGAGAAAGAATGTATTCGAACATTTCTCAGATTTCTGTAAAACATGCATATAAAAATATTTCTTATTTTAATAAAATTAAAATGTTTCGTTGAATCATTTCCCATAATTTTTAAATATAAAAATAAATAGGTTAGGTTCCCTGCGTGCAATAGTGAACGTTCCTTTTATTTGTTTCAGGCGTCTGCTTCTACGGAATTTTTGTACTAAGCAGAACGTGTTATAACTTATTGGCATGTTCGTTGCTCTGAGTAACGGTATTAATGATCCTGGCTATATGACAATTCATATTATTATAGGGTGACGCATGTTGCTAAAACATGCTGTTTTACTTAAAACATATGTGTCTGTAATATCGCTCACCTTTTCTTGTGGCAACACGAACAAGAGTCGAGCGTCTTCTCAGTTCTGTCATATCTTTATCATGGTCATAATCCTTACAGGACATGAAGTTTTATGACATCAGATTACCATCTTTATGTGATTTCGGGTGCAATTTATTTGGTAAATGGCGCAAATAGTTTATTGATGACTTAATTTTAACAAATCAAGCAGATAAATGTTTCGCACTGCCTCTGGCTCAGAGACAGAGGCCAGAACTTGACTACGGCAAAAGTTATCCTTATTCGCAGAGCAGGGATCAACCAATCGCTGTGCACCATTTTGATGTGCAGAATGCAGTTTGATCAATGTGGTCTTTCGTGCGTGTTGGGGCTTTGGGACGATGCTGGCCTCAAGGCGTTACATATTTTCTTGCTTTTTATGAAAGTATATATGCTATGATTTACACTTTCCAACAATGGAGCCTCTTCTTTTGCAACATTTCGAATTCTTTCCAGACTGCATTAGAGTACTCGAATGCTCGATCGCCACGTTCAATTCTGTTGTGTTAATTCAAGGACTGTTATAGCTGCTAACAAGTTGCTGACTTCCAGCAGCACCCAATATAACACCAGTATTAAGTAGGCTGTTGCTATAGGTCCGGACCCAGACGTAGTGCAAAACGGCTATTGGTCCGGCACTTCATGTGCACATGCGCAGTGAGAACCTGCCGGTAAAAAATCGCAGCAGCTAAAGTTCCGTCACTGCCAGACAATGTATGAATCAGCCATGCTAGTATAGGTCCGGCACTAAAACATTGCAACACTAACTGCTGCACATCTCATGTAGGCACAGGGTTGAAAAAAATTGGATTTAAAAAAATTTTAATCAGATTTTTTTATTTATTTGATTTCTTTGAAATCTGGTATATAGACATTTATATAGATGTTTATATTTATAAACTCTTTCAAACATGTTCTATTCAAATCGATTTGGGTACTTGTCTTCACAGAGGGTATTTGATTTTTGCTTATATAAAGACATTAGGCAATGTCCACAAGGCCTCACCCCCTGTAGTTGCATAATCTGTCTTGGAAAGGAAAGCATGCTGTGTGTCTGTGGCTGTAGCAGTGCTAATTATTGTTTGCTGAGATGGTGGATTAGCACCTGCCCAGGGCTCTGTACTCTAAGGGTCTCCAGCCAGACTGCAAACTGGTACAGTATTAAACAGTCTATCTCACTTGAGTCAACATACTGAATTGGTAACAACTAGCACAAGCTCTAAGTGGACTTTAACTCAGGGCTTCTGACTTGAAAATATACTTCCTCTTGAAGACAAGTTTGTGTGGCTTCACTGCATTCAGAAAGGGAATAGCTCAAACATACACAATGTCATAAAATATTTGACTATCAGGCTATCTGGTGACAATACAACTACACAAGTGTGTGCACATTGTGCTTTTGTATTAAATAACATACAAATCTTTGTTGATATCAATGCTTGTAAACAATTGTGTTAAATTCATATAAATCAGCGATAAAAAAATTGGAAATATCATAAATCAGTGATTTTTTTGAGTGATTTAAATCAATGATTTAAATCAAACAACCCTGCTTAGGCGATAATAAGGCCTATGTCTTGGTCTTCGAAAGGTCGAGGCATATGTTTATTGCTATATTGGAACATCATTGTTGTCAATTGTATATATGTCCAAGCGCAGTTATGTATAGAAATGTACTCATTGTCAATTACTGAAGTATGAAGATATACCCGCCTGCCTAAACTAAAGATGTCTCTAATACTTTTGAGATCATTGAAGAAGAGAAGAGACCTATCCTAGCTATACTTTTCAAATAATAACGTATCATTACTTTGTCAAATTTTAGCGTATCATATAATATTCTGTTACTTAGCACCTGGTTTATTAATGATTTGTTGACCATTTGTAATCTGCATGCACACATTATATGCCACTGGGAATATGCACACACACTTACTGCACATACAAAACGGACAGTGTGCCGGACCAATAGCTGTACAGTTGTGCTTACAGGTCCGGAGCGCTAGCCACTTCGTATTAAGTATGCTAACATTCAACTAGGGTGTAAACATTTCGGCAACCCCAGGACATCCAGCCATGTAATTCGCAGCAATCATGTATTGAAGTCATCCACTGTAGTCAGGATTTCACATTGGAAAATGTTTGCATAGTAATTAGTTAATAACAATTAAAATCTGTCCTGGTTGTTCACTACAGTGTTGCCTTGTGTTCATTCATACCTATATCACGCACGCACGCACGCATGCATGCACACGCACATGAAATATTTGTATTTGCTTATTGCAAAAGTGACATTTGTATTTGCTCCTTGTATTTGATGTATTTGATTAAAATACAGTTCAAATCCACCACTTTTATCTCGAGTCTGAGATAAAGATCCAGCACACTGACATGCAGTCACAGGCTTCACAGCATCACTAGTAACAAACAGACATCCTGGATCAGATTTGTAGGAAAGATGATGAAACAAGTGCCCTTGGCTTCCTTGCACATTGTTTACTCAGCTGTGACTCCCCTGTGAGTTTTCCTTGGAGATCAAGGCTATGGTGCAACTATACAGAATAATTAAGTAGCCTGAGCTGGGGGCTTTATCTTGATTTGGTGATGTCTTTCTATTTCAATGGGAAGTGAAACAAATGGATAACTTTACCATAGAAGCCAATATTTAATGCATGCATTTTCTACATGTGACTGGACAATCAGTGGTCATGGTATAAAGGTCAGGTCTTCTGTGCTGTCATTATCGGTGCAGCAGGACAAATCTTTCGACCTGATCGGTGCAACCTCGGTGACAACCGCTTTCAGCAGTTGATGTTTGTGAAATGTAATCAGGACGTGAAGTTGTAATGAGTGAATTTAATGATAATATAATTTACACAGAAGACAATGCCAGGCATTTTTATGTGACAAAGAAGATGACAAAAGATGTAAAACAGAAGATATGTAAATAAAAACTACATCGAACGGAAATGTATTTAAAGAAATGTATTTGTACCTGTATTTGACAATTTAAAAAGTGCTGTATCTAATAATAACTGCATTTTGTAGAGCTGCTGTGTGTGAATAAGAATGACTGTAATCAGTTGTAGAATTGTAGAATAACTTATAATAATTTGCAGAGCTGCTCTATGAATAAGATTACAATTCACCGTAATTCATAGAGCTGCTCTGTGAATAAGAATAACTTGCCGTAATTCACTGAGCTTATTTATTTTTATTTATTCCCACATAGAATTTATTCCTCAATATTCAGGGCATCTACATTATTATAAAGAAAGAAAGGAAAGCTGCTCTGTGAATAAGATTACAATTTGATGTAATTCGCACAGCTGCTCTGTGAATAAAAATAACTTGCTGTAATTTGTAGAGCTGCTCTGTGAATAAGAATAAATTTTGCTGTTATTCGCAGAGCTGCTCTGTGAATAAGACATTTTTTTGCCGTAATTTGCAAAGCTGCTCTGCGAATAAGAAAAATGTTTGCATAATTCGCAGAGCTGCTCTGCGAGTAGCCTCGTCCTAAATGTTTGGACAATTCGCACACAGCCACTGGTAATCACGTGACATACTCACTGACAGCGTCACTGTCGGGGACAGACTTGGGTATTGATTTGAACTAAACTAGTCCGGAATCCTGCTGTGCACGCAAACTAATTTGATGGTTACTCCAGAACAAGTCATGTTTCACCTGTCATTTTAGTTTAATTTGTAGTAAACAATTATACATTTAATGAATATATGTTGCAGGTAACAGAGGAAGGCCTAACACGTGCCTGTAATGCAAGCATCTGATATCCAAGTTGCATTGCTGCTCCCAGAATCCGACAGGAAAATGTTTGATAACAATTCAGTGTTCGCAGTCAACTTGGAGTGTGCAGAAACAGCATCAAGCCTACACACGAGCAAGGATCTCAACCATAAGATCACACAGTCATGGCATGACTCTGACTTCTCTGGATTTGTTCAGCCATCCGAGTTTCGTCTAAGCATGCTGTATAACGATAGAGACTGCGATGAGGATTACAAGTGTCTTGATATTCTGCCAAATGAGCCTGCTGGCAGTCAAACTCAGGGATGGTTAGACTACATCGACGGTGTATCACCAAACGTTGAACACTTACTTCCACTTCATCCGCTGAATGCACAAACTGTGCCCTGTTCACCTGAGATAACCTGTGTTAAATGTGCAGCCGCTACAGACATTCATGAAGTGCCTTGTTCTCCAACGCCACCTGATAACACCAAACAACTGCTGATTGACAGAGGCCATTGCACTGTGCCAGATGTCGATAATATTGCTACTGAAAGTGAAACATCAGACTCGGAACACCCAAGTCACATAGTGTTTACCAGCAATCAGAGAAGAACAGTGTGTGCTAATGATTGTGAAGCAGAACAATCTTATTTTGTCACTCCAGGTATTGTTGACTTTGAGACATCAGATTCAGAGGAATTGGACTACACAGTGATTGGCAGCAGTCAGGAAAGTACAGTCAGCACCAACGAATGGGAACCAACTAGATCAGTTAACTCGTGTTCTCTCACTTCAGACCATGTTGTACCTAACATTGAGGAATAATCTAACATCTTTTATCATTACAGTGAGTGAAACCTCATTAGTCTATTCTTCGATAATGCATTTTATTCAGTAATCCGCACTTTGAAAAAAATCTTGACACATTAAATTGCTTCATTATTTCGTGATTCACCAATCTGCATGCTTCAGTAATCCAGTCAAAACCCATGAGAACTAAAATAGCAAGGTAAACGAAGTTCCACTGTTCAAGTATATATTTCCGAAACAAATCCATTCTGCAATCTTTGTCAACTTGGTAGATATGTATCATCATTATAGCTTCTTTTATTTGCACCTAAAAGAATTAACAAAAATAAACCATTTGCAACTACAATCAAGAGAATATCACAACAGTGGTTTTTTCTCATAATTTGCTCTAAAAGTGAGAGATTCTGGTCAAACCTCAGTTTTCCTGGCAGCTGACATGTTGACCAGGATGACCAATAAGCACCTGGCAGGTCTTGGAAATCAGTGCAGCTAGACTTCTGCTATGATGCGTTAAGTGCCTTCAACCTGGTTCAAAAGGCCTATGGGTATACATTGAAGCAACGCAAGCTCTCAAATGAGCTGCTAAGTCAGAACAGGGCAAGTTTAGTAAACAAAGGCTAAAATATGTTGCATAAGTTGAGTTTAGACACAAACAGCATGGCCATATCCTATAGGCAAGTATAGGACTAGGTGTTTACAAATATATTTTCATTTGGTGAACGAATATTGCCAGACTACAGGCACATAAGGTTATGTAACAGTGTGGCACAGCCCATGACAAAGATGCTGTGCGTTCAACAAGGTTTTCCTAGTAAACAACTGGCGTGATCTTCTATTGTAGTTGCAAATGGTTATGTTTTATTAACTCTTATAGGGGCATAGAACCCAAAACATGACCTTTAAAATAATGGTGCAGTTTGATGCATTTCTCAGAATATATAACATGCTGCAATTTGTGATCAACAGCCATCTAAGAATAATAGATGGCATTCAAGCATAGTTTCAGTTTTATGGCAAATTGTTAATTGTGCTAGTTTTATTGTTGAGAATGTTGCATATTTATGCACTTTGGTTATTCAGTAAAGTGTCTAGATGGCAAAGGTGTGAGCATTATTTTGTACAGCTATGTTGAGTGATTGGACTTACCAAGTACATTACTTACTTTAGCCTGTTTGCTCGCTGGGAGCATGGGCCATCGACAAAATCCTATTGTACTGTTCTGTGCTATCGTTATTGCATTCCAAATGTAGTCCATTTTCATCAGTTGTGTTTCTTTGTCTTGGTGCCAACTATTTCTGGGCCTTCCTTTTCCCTTGGGGGTTCAGTGGTGTATTGGGGGGGGAGGTCCATGGCTCCCTTTGGCTTAATTTTTCTGTAAGTAACCTGTTGCACAGCTACACTAAACTAATGGGTGACTAAACTTGCCCCTCCCCCTTTGGCCTCCCCTTAGTGGGCTTCTAGATACGCTACCGTAGGGTTCCATGTTAATGGTTCTTTGGTAATGTTGGATGGGGGTTGTAATCTATGACCAAGTTACCTCTGTTTTCTATTTTTTATTTCTTTTTTCACTGGAAACTGTTTGGTCCTTTCCCAGAGATTGTTGTTGCTAATTTTGTCAGCCCATTTTTTTATTCTGCACAGGCATCTATTCATGAAAGTGAAAGTCTGTATCCTTTTCAGATTTTGTGTCATTCTCCACTTTCCAAGCTGTATAGCGACTTGAATGCTTTTAAATTGTTTAAGCTGTTACTATTACTAATATTAGTAAGAACATTGGCTGCATCATTTGAAGTTTTTGTTACTGTGATCAGAGATAAAACCAGCTTGCAAATGTTATGCAAGAATGGTGATTTTTTTTATTATGTACCAACAATCAGTATTATCTTTTTGGTACTACGACAGGTATGCCTCAGGTATGTTATGTTAATGGGTGTGTTATTAAAATGTGCAGCTTAATAAAACCATACTAAGTATTTTGTTCATTAGTTTTGTGTAATCAGTGTAAATGTAATGCTAATTCCTTACCATAAAAAGTTTCTCAGTGAACACATAATGTTAATTTAAAAATTAAAAGTTCAGTGCATTTCCCCCATGAATGTTATTGTAGTTGCAAGTTGAAGTTGTTTACTTATTGAAAATGTATGATGTTTGTGATGCTTAAGTATCTTTTGTATTGAATTGTTATGTCTTAGTAACTGATGGAATAAAGGAGTGTTTCATTTAAATTTTACATCTTAGTGACAGATGGAATAAAGGCATCTTTGACTATAAAACATTACAATGTGAGTTTTAAATATAATTATGATGTTGTTTAAGGTGTCACTATTACCCCAAATGTATTACTTTTATTATTTGGTAATATGGGTATTTCAAGAACTTTCATTGTGTCTACTCTCGTGGCCCTCACTCGTTTTTATCGGACTAGCCAAACAATGTTTTGGGATAGGCATTCGTGACGCAAATTGCTGTGACATGACATGTGTACTGGGTAGTGTAGTACGTGAACTATACCCTTTTTTAAAACAACTGTTTTCTGTGATATAATGAAAGGTAACGCAACTGCATCGATAAGCGGCGCACAATGTTGACAGTTATCTGTACGCACACGTTTGCATTAGCATTACACATTCAAAAACAAATATTCTACGCTCATTCTACCAACTGTGACAAAATAATAGAATACAACAAAACTCGCGGAGTAGTGTATCTTAGCAAAACTACTTTGTATAATTTTAGTAAACTTCTTTGATCGGCTGTCTCCTGGCAGAATTAGTAATCTCTATGCACGTGTGCGCACACGCATACACACACGCGCGCGCGCGCGCGCGCGCGCTCTTATTATTGTGACAAATGCTGCAGTGGAGGCATGATATTTGGAAGTGGGTATAGCTTCGGCAAAAAGGGACCATGTCACAATTAGTATTCTTCTGTATGAAAAATATTATGGGCAGATGTAAAACTGTTACATATACCATTTAACTAAAACAGTACACATTCCCCTCACGCAAACATGTTAACACCCATAACTTCAATAACTTAAATAAGTATTTTTAACAGCGTTCATACAATCACACAACATGCGTTGTAAGTACCGTGCGTGCGTTTGTTGTTTAAGTGTAACCTTGTAAACGGGCGCGGAGTCTAATATTTTCGGATTTATGGCTAATCAAGTTGTTTTAGAGTTGTTGTATTTATGCTTACGTGCACATAGTGTATACGAAAGAGGAATTTGCGTTCATCTAGAATATTACGTTTTCCCGACTTTGAAACAAAGGCTGGCAAATGTCCAAATCAAATAATCAGTGTGCTATAGTGTACGCAGAGGTCATGCATTTTTCAAGAAAATTGAAACATCATTCTAATTCAATTACAATATTTAGCAAATATGCTGAATCCACTTCGTTTGTTTAATGACGCATTACATATATACTACATCGGGAAATATGTTTTGCTTACATACAATGTGTACGTAGTTGCAACTAAAATTCAGTACGGTAGCCTGTTTTTGTTGCTATTGAAGTTCAATTTTGCTATATGAAAATATATAAATTTTGCACGCTATCATCGATATTGTCAAAACGTAATTGTAACTATAACATCTATTGTAAAATATTATATTGCCTCCTTATTTTTTTAAATACACATTTTATAAACATTTTATGACGTTAAGTTATAGCATCATCACTTTTCGTTCGGTGTTTTGGTTCATTCACAGTTCGTATTTTCAATTACGTTGGCCTGCAACGAACATTGCCGTGTATTAATCCGCCGGTCACTTCTTAAAATGTATAAATTTGTACGTAATCCTATAACTAAATAACGACATGATTATTATTTTTTTTTAATTATCCACAAAAACAGATGTCTGATAAATATACGAAGCTACATAAGGTCGATAAAGAACAAACAGGAAAGCTAGTTCCTTTGGTGGAGGGGCACAGAGACACGAGTAGAAAGTACAAAGCTGCAGAGCTTGAGGACAAGCTGGCGAAGTAGATAGGTTGGGGTAGAAATTTGCGAAGTAAAAAATCTTAATAGTTAGCTAACACATTGCGGTGAGATTTACAGGCATAATTCATTAAACATTGTTTGATGCTTTACCATGGTTGTGGGTGAGAGATTTATCGATGAAGGACGGGCTGGCCGTCGTTCTAGGGGCGCCAGTCCAAATGGACATTTGTCTGACGACAGTAGCGCCACTGACGACTCCGATCATGGTAAGCAAATTGACAATATATACATATTCGTTTTAATATGCTTCAGAGAGTTAATGTAATTTACGAATATTTAATGTAATTAAAATAATGTATTCTTATATTTAAAAAAATCATATTGTTTAACAATTGCATATTTTTCATTTTCCAGATAATGGAATGCGTGTTGGTGAGGAGTACCAAGCACTAGTACCTGAATATTATCCTAGTAAGTTTACTTGATGTTATATTCCTATAATTTTGGTATAATTGTCTTTTTCCATTTAACATAAAGTGTAAAGTATTACTTTCTAGCATATTTTGTGTTGCGAAAGAAAGTTACATTGACAAATTAATAATCAGTTTATTAAACAAAGATTCTTATCATGACCTTTCAAATTGCGAAATTTTGTAGTGGTAGTTTTTAAAAGGAAAATCTAATTTTTTCCATTTATCAGTAATACATAAAAGTAATATTTTGTCTTTCCATGTATTAAGTAGTTTATACAGTTCTGAATAAGATGAAAACTAAATCCATGCACATTGTTAATAAATAAGTTATTGCATTGATTGGCAATACCATTTTTTGTCATGTGAGTAACACTTAGAAAAAGTAATAATGTTTACTCAACTCGTGATGTGGCTATGGTATAAATTAATAATCATAATGAAATTATTTCAAAACCTGAAATCTTGCAATGGTTGTATGTACTCGAAATGGTCATCTAAAAATTCAGGTACACAAAACTCCCCTCATTAATATAAAAAACTTTATAAGGTTGTTGACGTCAACCACGAATGGCATAATCACTTACCAGGTAGTGGCCTTGCTAGCCTGTTATGTCTGCTTTTTAAGCAGGATTTATGTTTGAAGTTGGTTTCTGTTAGCTTATTTTCATAATGTTTTGAAACATGATGTGTTGTCTGCTTAGTGCAAAGTATTTCGTTATTTGTTGTGATCTTACTAGTCATACATACTTGCTGCATGCCTCAGCCAATCTAATATACATATCAACTAAGTAAAAGTATGACCCAAGGCTGAAAATATTCTGGTTTTGTACATACATGATATAGATCACCAAGTACCTGACGCAGTCGTGTAAATAGGACAACTCATCAGTTGTTAAGACTTGTGTAAATGTTTTTGGAGATCATTGTTGAATCATCTCACATAGTTCACCATGTTACTCATAGTTGGCTGCTGTACAATTAGCTACATTAACTTTGCTCGTTGATTGCTTATTTACCTTATTATATTTAACTGTTGGCAGTTGTGGAGTTTTGGGTTAACCCCCAAATGTGGCTGGTCTATTTCTTTGCTAGATATATGTGACGCCACCTTGTGTCTACTGTAGTGTCCTGTGGTGCCACCTACTGGCTACTGTAGTGTTGTACAGGTTGCTTATGGATGGCTCCTCTGTCTGACTCCATGATACCATGATACCATGCGTTAATGTATTTTTCTCCACATATTTTAATGAGGTGCCTGTATAGGTAATTGCAGCCTTTTTAACAAAATATATGAAAAATGTTTGTTGAGTATTACTTAGTAGATTCCCAAAGTTGCTAAAGTAATAGGTTGTGGGACATTTCCTCTTTTATTTATAATTTTGTAGTTGCCATCAACCCGTTATAAAATTATTTCTGTAATAAAGAATTTTTTTACTTGTAACACTCATAGTTAATTATTGAATGTGTCCTTGTGGTGGTCATCTTCATAAAAGAAATTGCAAGAGAACTGTATGTTTTACTTGATAATTGATTTCTTCCAGATGTGAAGCTTGAGACACGTGCTGAGGCAATGTTAGTTTGGGCACCACATCCCAACCTGTCTGATGCCAAAGGTATATAAACATATTTTAAGCATACCCTTGAAATACTAAACACTACTGAATTGTTACCAGTTAGGCAGCATTCAAACAGTGCAAAGATGCACATATAGTCATATACCAGCCTGCAGGCTGAGGAATTATAGTTTATTTTAAGGGGTATAGCATATATCCACTATGGCAATAATGCTACTTGTATTTGCTTTAATAAAAGAAACTAATTGTTTATTTGTAGTAACAGTTCAGTTTGTTTCAACCAGTGGATAAATAATAAGTGATATTGGAAAGGTTCAAACTGGATCACGCATTTTCGTAATTGTTTTTTTTGTGCAAATTCTCTACTATCATATACAATGTTTTATACAGAGTTTTATCTATTCACAAGTGTATTATTCAACCAATCAAATAAACTAACTATATGTTTCAGTTGATGTGTATATACAAATAGCAAAAGAGAAGCATGGTTACAACTCGGAACAGGTACAGTATTCTTATTAGCATGTCATCCACTTCCCAGGTTTTCATTGACTCTATAACTATAAAGTATAGCCGTGAAGTATAAGGAAACACAGTAATGACATGTCCGCTACATCTCAAGACACAGGTTCTCTCTTCCAATATTTTGACTGACTCTTGAACTTCATCGGCAGATGTTGCTATGGGCATGTCACATAAAAATTCACATTCCAAGAAACAGGAACGTTCAAGGAGCTTTATCTTGCATCTTTATTGCAGTGAGTTTTATTGGAAGTGAGTTTTATTAACTACTCTTTTGTTTCTTGTTATGAAAAACCGTATATATGTCTGCAGGCCCTTGGAATGCTCTTCTGGCACAAGCACTGTGTCGAGAAAGCCTTGGCTGATCTGGCAAACTTCACTCCTTTCCCAGACGAGTGGACTGTGGAAGACAAGGTGCTGTTTGAGCAAGCATTCAGTTTCCATGGGAAGAGTTTCCACCGAATTCGTCAGATGGTACGTAACCGAGGCATTCCGACATGTGAAATCAATCGCGTCAGTTGTGGGAAGTATTTCTCCAAGGCATTCAAATTTGGATTTTTTCAGTCTTGTAAATTTCTGGTTATATTATTGATACTAAATCACCGACTACATTCGCCAGTGATTTAGTCCCAGAATGAGTTTATGAATTAAAGGGGACAGGGCCAGAAATTCTGCTTGTCTGTTAGCCCAAGACAAGTGAATTAGCCAGACAACACACTGGAGTCTCAACATTGATATCATAAGTGAATCATAATATTTGGCAGTACTTCTTGTAGTTTTTAATTGGAGCTTCTTGTCATGTTCACTCAAGTTGTTTGTTATCGTGTTACAGTTGCCAGACAAGTCTCACGCCAGTTTAGTGAAGTACTACTATGCATGGAAGAAGACGAGGTCACGCACCAGCCTCATAGACAGGCACGCTAGGAAACTGGGTGCACAGAAAGGGGATAGGTATGTCTTGCTTTGTTCCCGAACTCGACTCAAGGTTCCAAAAATGTCCATCTTTTGGCTGAGGCCCCACAGCATGGGTCACATGGAATGTGCCATTCTAAATTAATTTTGCATGTTGCCAGGGACCCCCTGGAACTAGACAGCAGCCCCTCAGCCTCCCAGTTTGAGAACCCCTGTTTTAACAGATCTGTACCATATTCTAAGCCACGTGCCACCAGCTGTTGTTTTGGCAGACAACAGCAACTGTTGCATGTGCACTGCATTGTCATTGAAAAAGAATCGGGCGAAATAAATGTATGTATTATAAAGATCAACTTGATGTTCCCTCTGCATAGAATCTAATACATTGTGAACTGATTGAATGTCATCATCTAATGGCGTGTCTTGTGTCGTAGTGATGACGAGATGGATGGCAGTGGTAACAGTGACAGTGATTTCGAGACAGTAAAACCTTCTGAATCAGTAAGTACCCTGTGATATTGCATTTTATAAATTTTTTACTCTTTAGTGTCACAAAATAAAAAATTTTAAATGTCTGCTGTTAATATATTGACTAATACATAATAAACAATTATTAACATGTTTATATTTTAAACACCATTGTCTTGTGATGTTCTAGGAAATTTTGCTAAAAATACTGTTCCTTCGATCTTTCCAGAAAGATGAACGGAAGAGCAATGGTTTCACGTATATGCGACCAACACCTGGATCAAAAAAGATGGATCTGCACAGTCGAATGCGAAATCGGCGTAAGCCACCTAGGGGCATGTACATGAATCAAGATGATCTGATGGCGATAGCAACTGGACCACCAGGCCAGGGCGAGATGTTGCTTCGTCAGCTTGATGCTGAACTTGTAGCACTCAAACGACAGGTAGGCAGTGTGTAGTACAGCAAGCAAGATTGCATGAGTGAATAATCTTCTTCCATTTGAGCTCATAACTCTATGTTAGCCATAGATAAATGTGGCTAGAGTATTTTCGATCAAATAATCACGTTATCACTCAGATACACTATTTTCGAAATCCATTACACTGGTTAAGTACTAAGGTTTTGTTTGTTGCATAAGGAAATAACTGTCTGGTACATATTCACTTTGTGTTATTGAAACATCTTGCTTTGTTATACCTTTATAAACAAAACCCTTGACATCTTAGAAAAACTGACAATTTCTACATAAACAACACTGACATGCCCTGAATTGAAATAATGCTGTGACTTGCTCGGAATAGAAATAATGCTGTAAATTACTTGCCCTGAATAGAAATAATGCTGTGAGTGACTTGCCCCGAATAGAAAAATGCTGTGAGTGACTTGCCATGAATTTAAGTGGCCTTCTGCAGGTACAAAACAACAAGCAGTTGATCAGTCTACAGAAGCAGAGGAATGTGAAGGGCATCGCCAGTCTGCGTCCAGCAGATGTAAGTGATACAACAATATCCTGGTGTTTGATATGATTCCTACTACACTATTGCACATTAGTATGTTGCTCTAATGTCATGCTGTAGAATTATAAATGTGGTCAGTTAGATTAATTAATCATACACACGTTGAACAGTAATTTGCATTATGTTCACATATTGTAATTACAGGTTTATTGACAACACTACTTAAAATAGTGTTTTCATATAGACGTCTTTAATTGGGTTATATAAAGTTTGGGTTCAGAATCTATGGTTCAGACTGACAGACAGTCTGTTTGTGTTATAGAATGGGCAGAAGATCAATGCAAGATGGACCAATGAGGAACTGTTGCTTGCTGTCCAAGGTAGGAGTTCACAAACTGAACATGTTCTTTGCAATGTCGTAATTTGGTTGGTGTGATAGGAGAATTTCTTTTAATAGCTCGGTGGAAGAATTAGCGCCATTTATATTTTGATGCCCACATATTTTTTTATTGATTACCCAATCTGCAAAAAACGTCTGAATAAACTTTTTCTTAATTTTAGTTGTCATATCATATTCAGTTTCTTGTCATAAAAGAGAACGTAACTATGAGAAAGTATAAACGGAAATGAATGAATTCAACCTGTTTGCAAGGTGTGCGGAAATACGGCAAGAACTTCAAGGCGATAGCTGACGTTATCAGCAACAAGACCGAGTCACACGTACGCAGCTTTTTCGTGAACTATCGACGCCGCTACAACTTGGACGAAGTGTTTGCTGAGTACGAGCGAGAGAACGGCTGTCAGCAGGAGCTGGCTATGGACACAGAACCAGAGAAGGTTTGTAGTTGTTTTCTGCATCTGAGCCAGGCTAAAATAAATGATCCATAGATGTGCAACATTTAAGAATTCTGTGTTTTCTTCACAATTGATGTTGTTGGTAGCAATGAAACATTGTTACTGTGATGTATGCAATGTGCATTGTTTCCATGTTGTTGACCATGTCACTTTTCGTGGCAACAGTGGTACTTGCATTCTTTTTTTTGGCTCAACAGCTAGGTTTTGTATCATTAAACATGCACTGACCATGTATTATCCTTCCTGAAAAAATTTCTACTATTGTATTCTAAATATAGTCACAAGAGCTGACTGGAGGTTGTCATTCTCTGTAACGAGTACCTTCATACGTGTCCATCGACTTGCTGCTGGTGTCCAATTAGCAGCTTTGCAGACATCATCATGTCACCAGACCTTGCTGATGGCAACAATTTCTTCATTACTTATTCTGATTGACTGGGTTGAACTCTCATATGTTCCTGTCACTTGAATTGTATATAGGTATAATTGCCATGTGGAGATTTGCAAAGTTTTCCAGAAGTGTTTTTTTTTGTATCTTGGTTTGACTTCTGACATGATTACTTGTAGATGGAAGTGGACGAGAAACCGAGTGAATCTGGTACATCATCATCTGTTGCTAGCACAAATGGTGGCAGCAGTGGAGCCCAACATACCTTGCCACCCCCTACATTAAAACCTGCAAACTCACCCCAGAACAATCAACAGTAAGTACGAACAAGTTTTATTAAAATTATATTTATTGTAACTCTACAACAACTTGCAGGAGTACTGAACTTAACCATTTGCTTAAAGCTGACAGTTTGTGCTAAAAATAAAATAAAATACCGGAGTCCTATCCCAAGTACTATAGTTCTGGTGTACAGTAGAAAGGAACAATCCCCGTTTTATATGTACTTCATCACGGGTTTGACTGTTATTAGACTACCAGGATTCTCAGTAAGGCAACCATCTGAAGTGAGTCAATGTGCTAAGCAGTATTGGCTGTTTGTTGATTAATCCATCGTTTGAACGAGTTCCTGTGTTTGTTGTTTAGGTTTTAGCAACATGTTAGTGTGTACTTACAAGTGTTTCATATCCTTCCTCACATGTTATCTCACACTGACCTGAGCCTGCTTATTTCAGGTCAAGTCACAGTCTACAGCAACCCCTGCCCCTGGTCCATCCGGGCAGTTCTATGGGACATACCAAAGCCAATCTGTCTGGACCTCCCCAGCTGACGGTAGCCACTGACTGACAACCAAGTGTAGATTCTAGATGTTAACAAAACACTTGGAATGGAACCATGTCAAACTGGTTTCTTGTACATACAGAGGTTGTCTAATGGGTTGTTTAACTTCAGGTGGAAGTTTTGTTTGTTAACACAAGTGGTGTTGATAGATTTAAATGGTCACGCCATCGCTCGTTAAAGAACAAGAAAGTTGTAACGATTCTCATGATAATAGGCATAGTTATAATGGTATGTGTTAGTTGGCAATCTACTAAACAATATTGTTGACTTGCATTGTTATTAACACACCAACGAATCCTCCTTGTAGCAATGTTAATGAAGTTGGTGGTGCATCCGACTACCACAAATGCTCGTGTACAGTCATCACATTGAACAAGTATGAATTTGTTGTCTTGCCATATTTAAGAAAAAAATTTTGCTTCCGATAAAAGTAGCCTTTTCTTGCAGTTTTATCATTTTCTGGTACTAGTTGCTCCTGTTTTCTTCATGCAATTCCCTGGCATTCGCAGAAATTGATAATGTAGCAAGAAGGTTGTCCTCCAGGAATGTCGTGTTCTGCGGCATGTCTGGTGTAAACTGTGTTTGTGAATAAACTATTTATTGCTAATGATAAGTGGCCTGTGCAGTTTCACATGTAGGAGGAACTATCATTTTGTATAAAGTAGAACCGATCCAGTATAATTTGTTGGTCAGAGTCCTGGCTGGGTGGTTTTTTTCTCAACAATCCGTTCTCACATGCAACTTGAGTCGCACACAAGTCAAACTTTTTACAAGACGTCAGACTCGAGCATTTGGGGCTTGGACTTTGTTACCATTTTGTAAACAACGAAACAAAAAGGCTAAGTCCCTGGACTTAAAAAATGCATCATTCAACTTGGATAATTTTGAAGTATTAAATATTTATATAGCAGACTATAAAGACATGATTGATTTAACTGATTCTCTTGGAAATACTTCCAGACACATCTGTTGTGAAATTGGTTGGGTTTGTGGTGGATGGAGTGAAGTATGGATGGGTGGGTGGGTGGGTGTTAGTTTCAGTTTGAATCGGTGTGTGGTGGGGTGAAAAGTATGTGCAAAAATGGATTGAGTTTGCAAAACTGTCTCGGGTGGACTGGGCTAGTTTTCAAAAACTTGGCAGCCTCAACACACATGGACCGAGCCCAAATTGGAAAACCTATCAAGCTAACATGGAAGATATACAGCGGAGCAACAGGGATGAATCATTATTTCATATTTTTTTAAGTTCTCATGAAATTCAACTATGATATATAATATTTGATCTCATTATTGCCCATGGGTGGTTAGACCAAGATGTTCTTAAATTTGGGGGTGGGCACTAACGCGATCATGGGTGGTAATGGGGATTCATAATACTGCAGATTTTAGACAAAATAACTGACTGGTGACCAACCTGCTCACTGGTATTCATTGGCTTACAATTGATCAAAAACTGGATACGTATTTGCAATTTATCATCTATATTTTTAACAGAAGATGTTTTGCATATGTGGCCGAGACGGGCTGTACAATAATGTGAGCAGGTGGCCAATTAACTTCACTGTCAATCAGGAGGGTTTTTTCAACTATTTTTACAAAATAGTTTGTTGCCGAGGAGAATTTAGAATTAAAAATGGCAGTTGGGATTTTGGCAGCAGTTTTAACAATTATTTTAACATTGACCATAGTGGCAGTAGCGAGGGAGAACATTGACCATAGTGGCAGTAGCAAGGGAGAATATTGACCATAGTGGCAGTAGCGAGGAAGAAAATTTACCATAGTGGCAGTAGCAAGGGAAAACATTGACCATAGTGGTAGTAGCTAGGAAGAAAATTTACCATAGTGGCAGTAGCAAGGGAGAACATTGACCATAGTGGCAGTAGCTAGGAAGAAAATTTACCATAGTGGCAGTAGCAAGGGAGAACATTGACCATAGTGGTAGTAGCTAGGAAGAAAATTTACCATAGTGGCAGTAGTGAGGAGGATATGCCAGTGTTCTCTTAAAAGTTTAAATGACGATTATACAATTATTAAATTGCGACATACACCCTACAGAAAAAATGCAATATTATCGCACAATGAAAAGTCATTTTGATATCTGATAAACTAAAAAAAAAAAAATAATAAAATGCAACATTTGGTTGATTCAGACAGCAAGGGTCACGTATGCATTGGATTGATCTAACTATGGTAATACCCCAATTGAAGATGACAAACACCCTATTCTTTACTGAATGTTTTAATTTTTTGTAAGCATATTACAAAACACTTAATCAAGACTGACAAGAGAGCACCATCACTCTTCCAGAAGTTGAACAAAAAGCACTACCCTTCGCTGGCCGATGTCTCCATCTAGTGCTCAACACAACAACTAAAAGCAACCAAGTCTAAAACACATCATCCGGTGGCACCTCTGTGACAATTCCCGCAGCAGCGTCATCACACCAATGATTGCTAATAATACTTGACAAGTTAACTTGCTAAATAATAGTTGGTCAGCTTTGAACTGCATGGAAGATGAAGCTATAAATGTTGGAAACATCTGATGATAAGCATCCCATGCCTGCTCTGAGCCATGGTGACAAATGGACCTAACTTGTCCTAGCCATGACACAGCTAGTGTGACACGCAAGACTGCCACAGAGGATGCTCCACAGGTGAGATGGCACTGATAGAAGTGCAGTGAATTTGATGTTAAAAATAAATCCGCCACGTGGTGCACACGTGTTGTAATATACACTTTAATTTACGCTAGCAATTGAAGGGCAACTACTGGCTGGAGCACACTGACTACACGGTGGCACTAGCACTAAAGTTCACAAATAACGCTACATCAGAGTAATTCACTTGCTGTCACCATGTTATGCCTTAAGTTAACAATTTGTATCCATCAGTTGCAGAAGCTTAAAGCTCTGCTGCTGAAGCAAATACAACCAAGACGGTTAAACATGCAGACACCGTCAGGCTTTGGTGAGAAACTGAACAATGACTACACCTCTGATATATACGAACTAGCAGCACTACACTAATATTACATGTCTACAATGTACAGTCATTTACCAGCGTCACAATCAAACTCTACAGAGCACAGCGAAGGGTGTCAAGTGCCAACAGCCAGCCAACTAATACAATGCTGGGTTTGCGCGAACCAAGGAAGACAATCATCAAGCAGTACCACTACACACCTTGCAAAATGAAAAATAAACGTCTGCTGTGTGGCCGGCATTCTTCAGGGTGTCGGCACAGCTGCCCTTCTCCCCAGCCACCCGACACCACCGTAACCTGCTTTCTATGTAGACTTGCTTCGTCCAACCAGCTTGTACTGGTTGCAACTGTGGACATTCCTGCGTCAACAGCACTGCCACCACAACATGGTAACATAACTGCGTCAGAGCGACTAGTAGATAAAATGATACTGGACAGGCCAGTGGCATAACACGATGTCACTGAATGGATCACGAGTGCGTCTTATAGTGGCAGTGGAATGTGGCACAGGAAACAGGTATTTCTGCGTCTCTATATGGCTATATAAATATGTTATGAAGCTCTGATTAATTATTATACTTGGCAGGCAGAGTGTTACTAGTGAATGCCATGGCAGAGTGAGAAGGGGCGTTTGAAACCGAAAGTAGCCCTGCATGTTTAGCATAACACCCTAGGTATTTTCTCGCAAGTGGACCATGCCATTTAGCAGCACATTTCTAGCTTCCTGGAGAACCTTCAATGACATGCAGGGTCTTAGATGGAATGTGCAAGAGTTGCACGGCACAACGTTCCTATAACATGAAGATGACGCAGAGTTTTTTAAAATCGTCACCAAACTACTGCGTAAAATCTCGTGCCAACGCATTACGTATGGCACAAGTTTAGATTCAAAAGCAAGCAGACAAACATCGCTGGTCTTCAGTACAAGTGGTAGTAGTCGTATAGCAAGTAATGAATCGACGAAAAGCTCTACACGCATACAAACACACATGCATGCACGCACACACCATCCACGAGATGCTCAAATAGGAACCATAGCTAAGGAAAACCAGTTACTTCCCTGTCACGGGCCGACAACGCTCAACAAGAGAAATGTCATTTATAAACTGGCGCCCGACATGGCGGGGGGACAAACATTCTGGCCTACATGGCGGCTCTGCTATGCTGACAGTGTTACCTCTAATAATGTAATTTCACAAGCAAATGAAAACACCAATGTCAGAAATGCCGTCTGCGTGAACGAGAAACGTTACCACCCAGCTTGCCGTCAACGCTTCAACAGTTGCATCATCGTCTTTGTAGACATACGAAGACGGAAACAAACTGGGCAGGAAAGCCCGACCAAGCAGACACATCGACAGGCCATCTTTTGCAAACACAAAAATACACAGACCGGCCTACGAAAGCATCAATAACATGTCATAGCGGATATGCTGCGTTATAAAACTCTCACAAAGTGCCGCTGTCGGCGCCAGCAGTGCCGATGATTTGGAGGCATGGACGAGTGCGGACTGCACGAAGCAAGACTCGCCAAGAAGATGACAAGCTAATCGAGTCGATACTGCCAGAGGATAAAGTATGTTAGAATAACTGTCAGAGTTTATTTCTTCTTGCCGAGTGTGAAGAAACTGCGTCGCTTCGGCTCGTCTTTCTTGCCGTCGGACGACGCGGGCATCGTCTGTGCCCGTGACGGGGACGCATCGGCTCCGACCACTCCGTTTAATTTGCTGATCCACCCGTTCAGTTCCTCCTGCAACAACAACGGGCTAATATAAGGGGGCGGCACAAAGGTAAAAGAGATACAGGGAGGGTATCAGTAATGAAGACAAAGATAATAGTAGACAGATGAATTTTAGATATGCAGCACACAGCACAAATTACAAGGGAATTGACTGTGCTGTTCAAGAAGCTTTATCAGACATGATATGAACAAACTGGAAACGTGTATGCATATAAGAAGGTGCATAATAATAGTATCATGTCATTTATCTGTAATGAGTATCTCTCAATTAACAGTTGATACTGGTTACACTAGCAACTACACTCACATCGTCTTTGCACTGGAACAGGTAGTCGCCGCCGGATGCAAGCTTCAGACGGTATACATGTGGCCGTTTGACGTAGTCTGTGGCGACTGTAGCGGCGGCTCCGGCCAGCTCCAGGGCGGGTCTGTGGTGTTGCTGACCTGTTGGATCCTGCAATCACACATACACTCATCACACAACCTGGCTCACTCTCAAGTCAATCTCATGCATTCATATTTATCAATCAATCGATAAAAAACTTATTTCCAACAACACTTGACATCATAATACAGGCAGTATACTGTGGTATTATGTAATTAGCTATAATCATCAATAGATGAGGAATAGTTTGCTAAAATATGGTAGTTGTAATTAATCGTGTGTCAGAAACGGAGAGAGTTGAAGTATAAACTGATGCTTACTCCCCCTATGAAGTAGTTTACTAATTACAAAACTTAGACAGGTACTGTGACACTGTGCAGATTATCTATCATTAATTAACCTTGTGGCAGAAACTTTATTTGCATAGATGTTGGGTTGTTTTAGGGTTCCCAAACCAGGGGCTGGGCATCCCTGGGGACGCCACGTAGTTCCAGTAACATTTGGACAAGTAACAGAAATGACAACTTACAGCCCTGGCATGTTTCTGGTCCTTGTAGAACACGAGTGCACGCTGCTGATCTAGCAACACACAGTAGAGCTTCTCCCAAGATCTACAAGCAATACAATGTCAGATACACACTAGTTAGTTGTACTACAAACACGAGTGCACGCTGCTGATCTAGCAACACACAGTAGAGCTTCTCCCAAGATCTACAAGCAATACAATGTCAGATACACACTAGTTAGTTGTACTACAAACACGAGTGCACGCTGCTGATCTAGCAACACACAGTAGAGCTTCTCCCAAGATCTACAAGCAATACAATGTCAGATACACACTAGTTAGTTGTACTACAAACACGAGTGCACGCTGCTGATCTAGCAACACACAGTAGAGCTTCTCCCAAGATCTACAAGCAATACAATGTCAGATACACACTAGTTAGTTGTACTACAAACAACACCACATATTCACATAGCTCAAAACACCCAAAATCAACATGATGAAGACATTTCAATTTGCCCATATGGAAGGCTGTGAAAAAGCATTGGCGTCAATCATACTTCTGGTTTGATGTATCATACAAACAATGGATAATAACCGGGTATTGCTTTATTCTGACATGGATGTGAATAGAGACCTAAGGTGGAGAAGGAAAACAATTCCTATCTATAAGCGCAATATACAATTGGAAACAGTTACAAAATTTATTTTGTATTATAACTCCAATGCAAATAGAGAGGGAATATGACAGTTTCTAACACACACACACGATAATTTGTTCTAAATAAGGTGGTGTGTATGTCTGTGCCCTGGCCACCATATACCCACCTGTTCGAAGCCTTCTTGGTGGTTGACTCCCACTCGTGTTTCCTGTTGAGGATGCCCTCGAAGTGATCCACACCCTCTGCCCCCTCGCCGTGAGCTGTAACACACACACACATGACAGTGTCAGTCTACCCTCAATGACATGACACACCTGGTCTGATGTCACCACACTGTCACCAGTGTCACTAGACACCCGTGCAGTTCTTGCCATCAGCACCTACATGAAGCGTACAGCCAGGGAAACCAGAGTGTAACATCAAGCCATGACGTGTTCTGGCTGGTTGCACACTGTAAAGCACCATGCCAACTGTAGCTAGACACAAGCAGCAACTACTGGAACAGATGGCTCAGTCAGGAGAACACAGACATCCTTATCCCATACATTTATTTCAGTATTCCCAAATTACTGCATCTATGTACTCTACAATGTGGTAATTTGGGTGATACCGATTCAAGATTGTTCCTTGAATGGACTGATGAAGGCTGAAATATCCAGAGATAAAAACAAGTTTCTTGAGAGATAAAACAATGTCAAAACAATAAGAATTTTTTATGGTTTGTATGAACGTTTAAGAAACGTTTCCTAATCACATGGCGAAATACATGATTCGTACTTTACGTATGACACATACTTCACAGCCTTACACAAAACAGACACCAAGACATATTTTTTCAAGTGCCAACACGGCTATGAACAATTTTCACTGCATTCTGAAGTACACAGATAATGTGCAAGAAAATGTCACCCAATCTTACTCACAAAGCATGTTTGGTACAAACGTATGTGCAGGTTTATACGGAAGCTTTCTCACCCTGGTAATCAGACACGGACTAGACTCAGCCTAACCACCACCAAACTAGCACACTGCTACAGTACACCTAAAGCGAAGATCCAGCACTCTTCTCTGGTGCTTATATTAGTCGTCACTGTTGTTCTGCACTGCCTGAGTTGGTGCACACGTGACCTACAAACTTCAGTAGAAACCTAATTGCAGTGAGAAGCAGAGTTAAATTACTCGAACACAAAGCAGGGTTATGTCAATCATAGCCAGCAAGTCTGTGCAACTAGTGGCAACCCCAATCACCATAGGTTCAAGCAACTACACGCTCGTTGCTGCTGCTATTGTCGCGTGAAAGTGTTGCCAGGCAACAGCACGTTTACCTGACGTGGATTCAAGCTCCGGCTTCTCGCGTCTCTTGAAAGGCGATTTTGATCGTCTTTTCTCTGGTGAACCACACCAAACACAAGTATAACAACTATGTTGATGTGCCTCGGAGCTTACAGAGACACTGCTCCGTCATCTATATACAGCATTTCAAACACAAGTATTGCTGGAAAAGGGCTGCACACGCAACATCTGGGATAAACATAGTAGGTAAAAAGTAGTACAACTTAGGGGGTAGATGACAACATATCCAGATTAAAGATAAAACAACATGCAACAGCTTCAAGGCATTAGGCAGGTATATTATTGCTATTACTCTATCAATCCTGTTCTATTTTTTGTAGTAGCAGCCAAAATGTATGCATTTAAAATAAATTACAAATTCAAATGGCATTTCCAGTTCATCTAGTCAGTATTTACTGCTACATATTAGCATCTTCAATTAATGTTTGTTGAGGTTTAAAAATACACAAGATTATCAAAAACGCATTCCATCAAAACATGCAGACAAAGCCAATCAGGCGTAAATCCAGGGCTTGACATCATCATTGGCTCTCAAGTTCGTTTCATATGTACTTTGCTCAATGCTGCAAGTCCGAAATAAGAAAACAATTACCAGACTTCACCCTGTTCTTGCTATACCACTGCGTTGGAACGTGTATCAGTAGCTATAACTGATATACGACTAGTGGAGATGTCAAGCCCTAGGAAATGTATCAATCTGTATCATTCTGTCCCTGCATCACCCCTTGTCCTAAGTTAGACAGCGCCACAATGTTAGTAGGGTTCAGCCTGCAGCTTTTACCAGTCCCCTGTTATGGAGGAATGCAGGAACAACACATTTTTTGCCTGTGCATGTGATTTTTTGGTGCCAGGTCTGCAGTAACAAAATTACTAATTTCTTGTACAGAGTCATTAGTGCTGTGAAATGAGAGTAAAAAGCAGTGTCTGGCCAATTGTGTACTCCTAGTGTTGGCTGAACTGGGAGTGACTATTTTGTGTGGAAATTGTAGGTGGTCAGGTGCTGTTCTTGAAAGAATTGGTACATCAACTGTACAAAATTTGAACTTAAGTCAGCATAATCAAAGGACATTTAATGCAATAAAAATAGCAGATTTCAGGTCTGTCCATATTAGCCACTGACTGCAGTCAGTGAGTACTCTACTATATTAATGAAGCACAAGTCAAAGCACTCGTAGGCATTTCAAGACTTTCTTGCAAGTTGCACCGTTTCAAGCATACACAATTTCACCTGAACCGTAACTACCTTCACGCGTCTGCAATAAACATAGCTGGAAGAGCTCGCAGCAGGTACACATTTGCAGCTTTGTAGCTGAAAGAAAAGCCAGCACAACCTAGGTACTAACTACAGCAGCCTTGACAAAGCCGTCAGCTGGTGTTGTGTAGTCGCCAAGCCATGACACTGCGACCAGCCCTGAAAGCAAGAGACCCAATGCTGCAGCCATAACCACCAGGCGTATGCAGTCAACCGATCGGTGAAACGATCTACTCACTCTTTGATGATGGCTGACTGCCAGGCTCCCCCTTACGCATTTCAACTTTGCTGGGAGTCTCCGGTTGAGATGCTCTCGCTATTATACAAGTGGCATAGTCAGGTCACGCCAAACACATTATGGAAGAATGGAGGAACACGTCATCAATATGGGAGTCACCAATATATGACAAGGCAACATTCACCATATCTCTTTTTATACACTTACTAGATCACCTTGGACACACATTTTACAAAGCAGCAATTGTGTTCAGATGCGGTAATGAAAAATACCAGACAATGGTGTCGAACATAACATTGTAAAATAAATAAAAATGGCAAACGAAAATAAAAATTCTATAGGTAAGTAGCTATAACACTACTTAGCAAGTACTTTAACCTAATTTAGTACTTGCTATAAATGTGGAGTATAATACTCGAAACTAAAAACCCCATACAAGTACAACAAAACATACCTGACTACAATAAACCTAGACCACAGGCACTAGGATTTTAACTCTTGTGGGAAATCACCCATTTATACATTCTAAAGGGGTTGGTTCTATGCGGAGATGATGCAATTCAGCAGGGAGGAAACCTTTTGCAATCACAGTATAATTATCCCAGCAGAAAGTCATTACAACACTAGCAGAACATATCCGAGTACCATAAACTCTACCCACAGCCAGTTTGTGTTGTCACTAACTAGAGTTAGATGCCACAGCAGTCCAGTAACCCACCTTCAGGTTGTTCCTGTGCCTGAGTCTCGGCAGGTCTCTTCTCAGCCTCTGCCCCCTCCGCTGGCTCCCCAGACCCAGCTGCCTCCTCCATCACTGGCACTGGCTCCGGCTGGACTGGCTCCGGTTCAGGCTCCGGTCTGAAACATCACCAGCATTGTATAGATGGATCTGTCAACACCAGGTAATGTCAAGGCAGCCAAGTTGACCAATGTTGACAATCCTCTAAGTCATTATAACCGTTGTCATGTCAGAACATCCCTTCAGAGTTGGCTCTATCACAAAACAATCACTTGGAGGGAGGGTGGGCGGGGGCGGGGGCGGGGGCGGGGGCTAAGTTAAGTCACCCATTAGTTTAGCATGCTACCAAAAAATTAGCCAATGGGCTGGCCATGGTCCAATGGCCTCATTAAGCACACCACTGGGTGCTACATAAGAAGTTTTATTATTATGAAACAATAACAATGTTGTAAATGATGGAGGTATATATAAATAAAGGTCACTAACAAACAGCAGACGTGTTTGCATACAAGTTGTTTACATTATTATTGGAAATAAGTTTCTGTAGGAATTGCACCACCATCATATGGTAATGCATCTAATAATAGACATATATATTGGTAGGTAAGGCATGTAGGTTGGGGGTTACTAAACCCTGGCGAGGAGAGCCAACAATTGGGTGGGTTTTTGGGCTTTGTTCTTGACATACAAAGTGTTTAGCTTCAGATAAATGAGGGTCAACAGTTGTCACTGGATAGCTTACATTGCCAGTGGACAATCTGAGTGATAACATTTGTGACACTGCTTAGATATATCATCGAATAAGACGAACGATTTGAAGCATCTGAGCAATTTTGAATATGAAACTTTGGGATGATCTCTCAAACTCACTCAGGTTCTGGCGGTGGCAGGAACTCGTCAATGTACTTCTGTGCCAGCGTAGATGTCTCTTGGGATGTCATGTCTGGGTGCTGCGCTAGAAACTCTGCCTCCTGACGCTTCTGTCGCTCTCGCAACTCAAACTACAATACATCACACCCAGATGTCATTACCTGTGCCACACACCACAACGTCCACTGTGACAGTGCATTTAATTCAACAACAATGTACATTCTTAAAACTCAGCACCCATAATGTCTCAGATGTGTCCAGTGTATTTGAAAGCAGGTGCTGAGGACATGAGGCAGAGGGCGGGGTAACTTAAAACAGGGTAAAATAGCTGCTCCCTTTACAATACATGCAAGTTCTCAGGTTCATTCAGTATACCATATTAGGAAAAAACAACCGGAAAGGTAAAGCAAGGTAGGTTAACTTAGTAATGCACCAAATAGAATTTAAAGGTAGGATGTTCTTATTGAAACAACTGAATCAATTCCAGCAGTTATACTGAAAGGCACAACAAACAGAAAAAACATTATCCTACAGCTTCTGAACACTTTACAAGCGTTCTAAACTCAGATGAAATCAAAAGTGGATAGAATGCAAAAAAGAACTTTAAAAGAAACTTAGAAAATCAGTATAATAACAAAGTTGCACTGTGTAAAAAAATAAACTATTGACAGAGAAACGATGTGTAAAACAATGTGTAAAACAATAAACTATTGACAGGTTTCCTAGCTGTTAAATAAACAATGCGAATGAAAACTTGCAAACATTGCACATACGTCAACAAACACAAGTAACTCGTCTATAAGCAACATTAGAGAGCAGCACTATGGACACACATGCCAGCATCAGGAGAATACTGAAAGAAAATGAAGGCGTATTTGAAGAAGAACCTGCCTGAAACCAAAGTATTTGAGATAGAAGAGCACACAGACCCTCTACCAGTCACAATCACATGCCATCTGTCGGTCAGTCTTCCACTGACGGCAGGCTACTGCGCCTAAACTAGCATCCGTGCAACACACTGGGCTTGTTTTTAAATTATTCTGTCTTCAGCAGTCATGCTTCGAGAACCAGTTTTGTGTTATTATAATGCACCATTCAGTTTTTCCATACTGAGGTAAAAGGCCCAAATATATCAAGATTTAGACAATGATTTAAGTGGAGGGACACATTTTTACAACAATCTACAAATTTAGACTCGTTTTTTCAAGCATAAGGAAATATACCAAATAAGATTCACGTGATGTGGACAAAGACAAATTGTGGGGTGCTGTGCCCTAACACCCATGGAGTAAAAAGTGACAGGTGCGTAACCAGAGAACATAACTGGGGGGTATAATCATACTTGAGCACACAGGAAGAATTTGGATTTGACATCGTTTAATGAAGCATCAAAAGCACGATTGCACGACAGAACCGAATCCAAAACCAGCCCAATGTTTTTGCATGGCGTAATCACCAGTGCAGGTGGCTCGGTCATAAGAGTTTCATAGTTCTCATAAGCCATGTACAGCTGTCTAAACTTCATCTCTAACAGTGACAGGTGTTGCTGCACTGATAGTTCAGAAGTTACAGTGTCTCCGCGGAAAAGCAGCTCAAACTACAAACATGAGAAAACCCGGTGTAAGATGTTATTTTCTACTGTACTTTCCCTTCAACGAGTCCCAGAAGTGCAGAACACAAGTGATGGTCTAAGTCACGACACAGGGGAACATACACACTCAGGGTAACTTCATAATAACACGGATGATGTAGGGATCATATAATTACATAACAACACCTCATTATCTAGTTACCACACAATGGAATGCATCCTAGTAAAACATGGATGACATTATGAATTAGCAATAACCGCCTCTCCTGTAACAAAAGCAGTAGCTCCTTTGCTAGTAGCACAGACGCCATCAGACTTCTAACTAGCACCAGGGGTGAAACAATAGTCACCCTATTTCCTATAGAATGAAACAGTTAAAAAGCATCCAAGCAAAGCACTGTCAACACAGTCTGCAGCAGTAAATAAATTGTTAAGCAGCAGTGCACGTCAACATGACGTCACCAGAAATACAGTTGGAAAGCAAATAATTTCTTGTGATCTTTTTCAAATCACAGAAATAATCCTACTGAACACCAATATATTGGCATTGCGTGGGAACTTAGCAGTCACAGGGAATATAGAGCACTGTCACAGATGTGTCTACTTACTGTAGTGAGCCTCTCCAGAGCAGCGAATCTCTCTTCCTGTGTCGCTGCCGACTTCTCAAACACGTCGTGCTTCTTGATGAGAGCTTCAACCGCATCCAGCGTCTCCTGCAATGTACAAGCAACATGCATGCACTCAGCTGGTCGTGACCCAACATATCACAGCTCAATGTACAAGCAACATGCATGCACTCAGCTGGTCGTGACCCAACATATCGCAGCTCAATGTACAAGCAACATGCATGCACTCAGCTGGTCGTGACCCAACATATCGCAGCTCAATCCATCCAATAGCATGCGCTTTGTGTTCCATGTCTCTGTAGTATCATGTCTACTAAATTAATCAATGTACTTGCTTGGACAACACTGTTTTTCAAGAAATTACAGATTTCTAAATATATACATATTATATATATATATATACATACATATACAAATATATATAATATATATACACGACCAAGCAAGTTCATCTATATATTTTCATCAGAAATGTTGACAAGCCACTTAGGAGAACTTACGCCATACTCTTGGTTCTGTAGGTACGGTTCGTGGGCAGCGAGCCAGGCCTCTGCCACTGCTGCGTCACGTGCGAACTGGTACACCTCAAGAACTGTAGACAACAACCCAACATATCAACTATATACACTGGTCAAGAATACAGTACAAAACTGCAAAGCTGGTGACCAAATGTCAGAAACTACATAACTATTTCTTGTTCCTCTACGACACTCATCAATCACTTCTGCAGGAAACCACTAAAGTATGGTTAACCCTCTTGCGGTCAGAATGGCCAGATCAACCCAACACCACTTCGCGGTCAGAACGCTCTGAATCAACCCGTCAACAGGGGTACATTTAAACTGTTTAGCATGAAAATTCCTTCCAGCAGCTGGCACATAATATAGTAAAGTAAAATCCCCCATTAGTCCAATGGCTAAACCCTGGATGTGCCAGCAAACTAGGTCAAGAGAAAGACTGGTGAAAGCTTTGGTTGTTCTTGTCTAACTCAACCATAACCTTGCTTACTGAAACAACACACAATATATGGACCATGAAAATGGGGACAAGCTAAGAACAGACCTTTCTATGATAGCTAGATAAAGCAACGCAAAGACCTTTCTATGATAGCTAGATATAGCAACAGCACGTACTGAGTTGAAGGTGTTCCCATCTATGTTCCCACAGCTCCATCATGTTTCCACGCTGTGTTCCCAGCTGAATCAGTCTCTCGCGCACCTACAACACAACATAATTTTACATCTCCACTGGCATGCACACAACTGCCACATTTTTTTTTACAAATCACACAACATAAAAACTACCAGTGCTATGTTCGATTTTTCTTCAACTTGTATATCCTGTTCAGGATGTTGTTGCCTGAATAATTTTACTGTCCAACAAATATCCATCATGTGCACTACAATAACAGACATCTATTCTAGTATCATCATTTGAAAAAACAAGACAAACAAGATGGCTGTACCTCCTGTGACCTGTAGTGTTTGCGAGACAGCAGATCGCGGCCCAGGTTCACAGTGATGCTGAACTTCTCATCACGCGAGTCAATCTCTGCCTTCACACTCTGATGGTAGTTCATCAACAGCTCCACCCCCGACACGTCCCTGCAGCAGCAAGCTTATTGTATATTGGCTACTATGGGGACAGTGTGAGAACACAAATCTAAGTGCAAACATTCTTTTCAACACCTTTCAATAAACAATGTTGCTAATCTGGAAATGTTTTGAATAAATTTGACAGAAATTTCAACTGCTGTACTTTATCTTATTTAAAATTAAAACATATTTTTGATATATATCTCCTGTTTCACTTTGTTCTTTCGCCACCATGACAAGACACAGTGATCTAGTCATTGAAGCACAATCGTAATTTATATTATTATTATAGAATGATCACTGAAATATAAAGCAGAAATAGACTTAGGAATGGCAAAGGATATGACAACAACCTTAGAGTGCCGAGATGATAATTCTGATAGTAATCGCAGTAAGAAACATACCGTGGTTTCTCCTGGGTGCTCATCTGCACATTCATGTCCTTCATCCACAGAAGCAGGTCGCGGACCATGTTGAAGAAGCGGTAGAGGTCGCCGGCATCACTCAGACTGTTCTTGCGAATGTCTACGCGCACCTGTAGGTTGCGCCACGCGTTCACAACCTCCGCTTCACGGTCCTGGATCTCGATGGCCTTGTCACCCGAGTAAGCAACGATCAGCTTCGCGGATTCCTCTTGCACCTGTTGGACCTGTAGACACAACATGTGGACGTTCTTAATGAACTTTCTACATATAAGCAGTTTGTCAAATGGTAAAATGCATGGGTCAGGATGGGTACTCACAGATATGTACTGCATTCTATGACACGGATTACAATGACTGCACATGACTACACACACGTAACATCAATTCAGGTGTGCTGGTCCTATGGAGTTTGTATGTGTAGTGTCTGTGGAAGGGGTTGTATAGTGGGGTACGGCATACCCGCCCAATAACAACGGGAACACAATTGTATACAAGAGTGCAGACCGAGCCCCGCCACAAGTTGCTATTGGAGGTAGAGCATATCATACTGTATATGCAACGTCAACGATTCGCAATATAATCTACATTTACGAATACATTTACCAGGTTAATAGGATAACTGGATGAGTCAACATGTCTGTCAGTGTCAGTAGTGTTACCAGTTAGTGTCAAGGGCTACTAGTAGTTACCTGTGCACCCAGTGTAAGCAGGTCATGCTCGAAGTTGGCGTGTCTCCTCTGCAGAGCAGCAACGCTCTGTGCGTCTTTGCCAAGTTCTTCCGGAATCGAAACCTCCTTCTCCTGCAAGAACATGCCAGTGAACATCACAAAACCTTTCAACAACTCGTCAATTTGCACATTTAACAATAGGCTACCTTGTCCAATGAACTAGCGAAGTCATATTCCAACTTCACAATCTATCAACAACTGTGATTACAAGCCAACATTTAATGAATTTTAGGCAACAAAAATATGACGACCAATCTGTAAATGACGAATTCTAACTCCACAACCATGTCAACAGAACTTACACCATACTCTTGGTTCAATTGGCATAACTCTTGGCCCATTTAGTAATAACTCTTGATACAGCTCAAGCTAGCAACACAAGACATGTGGAGGACCATGTTGGACTCACATGTATCCTGTCAAGTGTCTCCTTGCAGTCATTGAAGAACTTGTGCAGCTCCCAGGAGGCCGCCAACATCTGTGTGCGTGTGTCAATCAACTCGAGCAGGTCGGCCCACATCTCATTGATCATGTCCTTCCACTCGGCGATGGTTGCCGCGTCCGTGTGCTCGGCCGTAATCAACTGGTCACAGATCTCATTGACCGCTGCAACACGCTCCTGGCCGATGTTCTCCGTGTCACGCGCAAACTCCTTGAAGCGGTCGCGCAGCATCTGGTGGACAATACAGAGTAGCAATTTCAACACTGCATTACGAACTGAAGCTGATAGTCAACTTAATATAAGTAACATTGTTTGACTTATGATATATCATGTGCATGTGTTATAAACACTTCATAAAATACCCATCAAAATCATTTCATCACACCTGATCCCGAGAAAAAAAATTATGAACTAACATCCAAACAGCCAAGAGTCAGCTTGGGAAAAACTGCACATATTTTGTTGATTCTCAGACTTGGCCACTGTAGAATGGGTTTAAAGCTGGCGGGACAGATGATGGACGAGATGAGAGAAGTGAAACAACGAAACTATAAAGTATCCTAAAAGAAAGCGACAAGAGACACTTAAAACGTAGCACTCACAGTGACATGTTCGTAGTCCTGGCCGAGTTCATGCGATCCGGCCACGACTTCCCTCTCAGCGATCCACTGCTCAATGTCCTCGATCTCACGGTTGAGCATGTACAGCTTGAGGACCTCATCCAGCTTGCCACGACGCTCGCCCGTCATGTCCTTGAGACTGGCATACAACTTGTCCACCTGCGACTGCTTCACCAGGATCGCGTCACTGGAAACACACGTCACATTGTAATACACACACCTACACCACTTTCATGAATATTTACAAGATTTATGAATGGCATCATTCTATATTTTTTTAATGTAATTTTAGTAATTATTTTTAGCTATTTATTTATGCTATTTTATTACAATCATCTATCTGTTATAATTATCATCAACACTTATCTTATATAATTAAAATATTAAGTACACTGAATAATTTATCACATAAACAATTTTAGCTTAGTAAGGGAGATGCACTTGTATAGATATTTATTCATTACATTTATAAACACACAAAAATCTATACAGAGCTAATTTTAAATCAGAAAGTTGTGTTGTTATCTGAATGTTGTGGGAGGGATTAGACAATTTTTTTACTTAAAACTCGGTTCTTAGTATGGATGACAAGAGCACCCACCTGTTGGGATGTTCTTCATCCACCAGGTTGCGGCTCCGCTCTCCAAGCTGGCGGATCGTCTCAGCGTAGTCGTCGACTGTCTTCTCAAGACTGCCATGTTTCTTCAGCATGTTGGTAGCGCCCATCTCATCCTTGGCGCGGTCATCACTCATCATGTACAACTCCTGCTCACTCATCCACGCCTCAGCCTCCGCGGCATCGAAAAAGTACTGCAATCAGTGATGGACACAGGTCACAGGTCGGTCGGATGTGACAACGGAAAAATTTACCCAAGCCTAGGGATGATGTCCAAACATCAATATACGACACTACATGAAACTGGTTTCATTGGGGTGGTGGCTGAGGGTTAGCAGCTGTTTTCTTTAGCGTTGTTCCTCGATGTATTTTCCAAAAAAGCAATAATTTTCTGATCACAGTCCATAAGGTGCCGACTTTCAGCACATCCAAGCAGTTTTGGGTTGTGATGGTTGAATATAAACATTGCTACAGCAAGAAGAACATTTTCACAGATATACACAGGTGGATGTAATTCAAAGCTTCGTGTGGTTGGGTTAAGGTTAAGGTTAACTACATCACTTTCACCAATATTTTGAGGTCATCCCTTAAAATGTGTTCAATCTGAATATGTGTACAAGAATAACGTATCTGCCTGTATGTAGCAAGAATCATAGCAATACTGCCAATATTTCAAGCAAGACTACTAAATAAATGAACAAACCATTGACACACTGACAAAACTCCCATAAATGTATATCTATGTGCGGCGTGCTCCTGACAGATATTTGTGCTTTCTAACAAACACAATAAAATCACATACAAATTATTCATACAGACTTTAACTGTTCATTGTGTTTACATTATCTAAGAATTCCTCTGTTGAGTACCAAGACCCAAACCCACGTTACAAGTTAATACTCTATGTGCCCATTTCAGCAACATACATTTTCAAAAGCACCATACAGAAACAGTGAAAAAAAATGTATACCTCCCAGATACGGCGATAATTCCAAAGAAAAGTAGACAACATTCTTATCTTCCCCCAAAAGTGATTTCGTGCGCAGTACATACTTGCTGTGCGATCTCCGACAGAACAAGCTGCTCGCGGCGGTACTCCACCGCCTTATCGAGTTCCTCCCACATCTGCTTCAGTTCGTCCATGTTGTTCTGGAAGTCATCCGCCAGGGGGTGCTCACTGTCAATGAGCCCCTGCCCGGTCTCGAGGATGCTCTCCAGATACGGCCGGTGGTTGTCGATCTCGTTGCGCAGCGACCGGTTCTTCTTCTGCAGCATCTGCACACTGAGCAGACTGTTGCCATAGTTGGTGGAGGTGGCTTGGGGCATCTTCTCGGCCACCCACAGTTTTTCATCCTCCAGGTCTCGCAGGAACTGGTGCACCATCTTTGCTTTCTCAAGCTGCGAGCGTCGCACGATCAGAGGCTCAAGCACCTTCGCGAACCTATGTACAACGAAGACAGTTCATTCGACTGTCTAAAAATATAACAGTTCTAAAGCACTGTGACTTACATTTACCTCCGAGGAAACTGTGGTTTGCTCTTTGAATATTTCATATAAACTGATAGGTTAAAATTATGTCAAAATATACATTCCAAGAAACCATAACGTCAATCCATTCAGAGTTAGAAAGTAGTGCTTACAATAGCACCGACTGCATTTAGAAGTTTAAATATGCCCTATGCATGAATAATGTTACCTAAATTTCACATAAAGCCTACTAAGCTGCACTGCACTTACACCATCCTTCAACGCAAGTTTTTAGTAAATATACTTATTGCATTACTTCCAATGTTGGTAACCCTACAAAAGGCCAACCATGCCAGTATGATGTTGATTTGTGTTTATGTCGCCATCTTGACTGGTAGTTGTTCAGTTTCATAAGAGAAAGGCTACTATGTCCTTTTATTATTGTAATAACAGTTGTATATCATATCCAGACAAGTGTCTGCTATTCATGATCTGGTAATACAAACCAAGACAGTAAGAAGAATACCTAAAATGCAAAATCCACACACCCAGAATAACTAGAATCTCATCAACTATGAGCAGAATAATCAACACCACAAGACTTCAAACGTCAGTATAACAATAGCAGTTAGTACCTCTCCTCGACATGTTGTTTCTTGGCAGTGATGGTCTCCTCCTGATCGGGATCCAGCTGCTTGAGGTGTGAGGCCTGACTCTCCAGCTCTCCCACCTGCTGCTGTTTGATCTTCATCTGACTCTCCAAGATCTACACAACAAGTGAAATCATTACTTCACTCACTTCACTGTCTCTATTTATTATCCTCTTTGCGTATGATGGATTCCCAAATAATGTGTTTCGAATTTTTATATTCTAGAACGTTTTGCATTACAAGTAATATTAGTCTGGTGCACATTATGAACACCATAAAGAGTAATGTGAGCATATTACGACCAATATTAATAAATAAAAAAGAAGAAATTCCTAAATATTCTCAATTGAACACCCAATTCCATTCCACTTTTGCGTGAAGTTTTAATCTTATACATGGATAGAATTTTTTCGAAAGCCCAACTTTGATCCCTTGACGCTGGCAGTCATACACCTGCATAAGAACAACCTTCAACTTAGTAACCAACTGAAAACCACCATTAAAATTTGCTGCTTTATATTCCCCAACCAGGTTACTTACGTTCTGTTTCTGCACAAGCAGATTGACGGTGGTGAGATCGTGACCGACATCCTCGGTGACGATCTGGGTCTCGAGCTCACTAATCCAGCCATCGATGTCGTCACAGCTCTGCTCGTACAGGATGTGACGGTTGGCATCAAACAACTTCTGTCCCTTCTGTTGTGTTGTGTCCTCGAGCTCCTGCCACTGCTGGTTGAGCTCGGCCAGCTTCGGTTCCACGATGGGGGTCATGTCTGGCTTCTCTCTCATCAACTCCTCACCCTCCTGGGCACAACACAGTGCAAGGTGAAATGAAGAATCTCATCTCATTTCAGACATCTCACATAATAACTAATTCCAGACGTATTTCACACAATAACTGAACCTATCTAGATCGACTATGTGCAAATTGGTTATTTAGTTGTTATGAAATCATCGAACAAACTGTTAAATTAATTTATGTTCAGCTGAACTGAAATTTAAAAAAAGGCAAGTGCCCATGTGCAGCCTACCTCTATATGACACAAGGCTACTTACACCTTGGCAAGTTACCCAAATGAATGCAAATGTGAGCATTTACAATTTTAAATTGTCTGAAGAAGTCTGTATAGTGTTGTCTTGCCCACTGATAGATGTAGTCTAGGATCGCCACAGTACCTGCTGCAGCTTCACCAGCCTGTCCTTGTTAGACGCAATCTCGGACTCGAAAGCTTGGTGGCGACGGTACTTGCTGTGGATGTTCTTTGCATCTCTGTATGTCTCATCCTGGGCTGCGATCATCTTCTCTGACAGCCAGTCGTTCAGCTACAACAACCACACAACGGGTTAGATGTTTTCATTAGTGTTTGCAAGATTTGACAGCCAGTCGTTCAGCTACAACAACAACCACACAACAGGTTAGATGTTTTCATTAGTGTTTGCAATATTTCATACTGAATTATCCATCAATTATCCACAGTAAATACAACTAAATGTTTATAGATCTTTACTTATATCAGGTACCCTTTGTAAGCACCTGGTAAAATACATCTTGATCTAATATCTCATCAATTTAATTTGTTTCTGCAAAAATTATTCGGTTCTGTTATGTCAAATATATTTCTTATTCTTTTGTTGAATATTCAGTTGTGTTTATGACAAGTATACCTCACATTCTTTTGTTGAATATTCAATTAGTTTTAGTCTCTACAGATACCATCATGTTCAGATTTGAATGTAATATAACCACTGCAAGTGAACCCTTAAAAATAACGCTAATCATCACCAGATCAGAATTCAAATTTCAATTACATACAATTACTGAGCAGTAAAGTCAGGCTTCAGTTGTGTCATTTACATGTAAAGAAAACAATCGTCACCTCATCACAGTTCTGAAGGAATTTCTGCACTTGCATGGCATCTTTGAGTCGCTCTAGCTGCTCATAGGCACGACGTCGATTACTGCTGCGTCTGTAACAGAACATATTGATACATACAGCTGACTACTACACTCATACTGCATGGCTACACCACTAGTAGGCGACACAACTGACTACTACACTCATACTGCATGGCTACACCACTAGTGGGCGACACAACTGACTACTACACTCATACTGCATGGCTACACCACTAGTGGGCGACACAGCTGACTACTACACTCATACTGCATGGCTACACCACTAGTGGGCGACACAACCGACTACTACACTCATACTGCATGGCTACACCACTAGTGGGCGACACAACCGACTACTACACTCATACTGCATGGCTACACCACTAGTGGGCGACACAACCGACTACTACACTCATACTGCATGGCTACACCACTAGTGGGCGACACAACTGACTACTACACTCATACTGCATGGCTACACCACTAGTGGGCGACACAACTGACGACTACACTCATACTGCATGGCTACACCACTAGTGGGCGACACAGCTGACTACTACACTCATACTGCATGGCTACACCACTAGTGGGCGACACAACCGACTACTACACTCATACTGCATGGCTACACCACTAGTGGGCGACACAACCGACTACTACACTCATACTGCATGGCTACACCACTAGTGGGTGACACAACCGACTACTACACTCATACTGCATGGCTACACCACTAGTAGGCGACACAACCGACTACTACACTCATACTGCATGGCTACACCACTAGTGGGCGACACAACCGACTACTACACTCATACTGCATGGCTACACCACTAGTGGGCGACACAACTGACTACTACACTCATACTGCATGGCTACACCACTAGTGGGCGACACAACTGACGACTACACTCATACTGCATGGCTACACCACTAGTGGGCGACACAACTGCTTATAAATATTGTTGGCGTAGCACTGAAACCAGGTTAGTGTCATAGGTGAAAACGACAACTAAGACTGATTATACAATATGCTGCAGACTGTGTGTAATGACAAAATAAGTTTCAGTTTGTACTGTCTTTGCAGATGTGGGCTCCTGGAACTTGTAGTGTTATACTGAGCCATCACTTTTCTGTGAAATATCACCTTTTTTTGTGAATTTGTTAAGTCATTTTCCTGTCACTATAACTAAATGTCAGATTTTGTCTTTACTACTCTGTTGTGATGTCTGTTTACACAATATTATTTTCTTATTATCTACAAAATTCTGCATTAAAACCTATTTTATATAATCAAAGGTTGCAGTCAAGATTGCTCCACAAGATCCAACCACCACTCACCTTTCCTCAATGCTATCAATTTTAAACTTGATGCGCTCGGATGCATAGTGGTTTTCATCAAACAGTCTGTTGCCAAACTGTAGCACGGCATTGATCTTCTCGTCATTTGTGTCAAGCGTCGTGATGAATGCCTCATGCTTCTTGATCAGGTTCTCCGCACTCTCAAGAGTTGTCTGCACAACACACAACACCTCACGTTATCAGTCCATACGTTGTAGGATGCCTCAACCGAACAAGTCACAGCCAGTCTTGCAGCTGTCAGCTGTTGTTAAAACACACATGCTTGATAGATCACAGGGTAGAAACATGTTAGTCAGCCTCAGTGCTGACAGTATAGATCACAGGGTAGAAACATGTTAGTCAGCCTCAGTGCTGACAGTATAGATCACAGGGTAGAAACATGTTAGTCAGCCTCAGTGCTGACAGTATAGATCACAGGGTAGAAACATGTTAGTCAGCCTCAGTGCTGACAGTATAGATCACAGGGTAGAAACATGTTAGTCAGCCTCAGTGCTGACAGTATAGATCACAGGGTAGAAACATGTTAGTCAGCCTCAGTGCTGACAGTATAGATCACAGGGTAGAAACATGTTAGTCAGCCTCAGTGTTGACAGTATAGATCACAGGGTAGCAACATGTTAGTCAGCCTCAGTGCTGACAGTATAGATCACAGGGTAGAAACATGTTAGTCAGCCTCAGTGCTGACAGTATAGATCACAGGGTAGAAACATGTTAGTCAGCCTCAGTGTTGACAGTATAGATCACAGGGTAGAAACATGTTAGTCAGCCTCAGTGCTGACAGTATAGATCACAGGGTAGAAACATGTTAGTCAGCCTCAGTGCTGACAGTATAGTAATGTTAGGTTAAATCAAAGCAGTAAATCACAAGATAAGAGGAATTCACTTAACTGCATGCAATGAGAATTTTTTTTAATGTCTACCCCCCCCCATGGTAGTTTGTGTTGATAATCATTAGATTTTGCAAATCTAGGCAAATTCACATATCCAGTGGCAAATATCTATGCAATTTAGAAAGTGAAATTATTCCTGATTAGTGGCTTACAACATCTAGGAGCTTCAGCTCATCCAAAACACTCAAACATGACATTGTGTACACATGTGTAGTACTGAGTCGAGCAGAGTTATACACACAGCCAGCCATACTCAATGTGAACGAGGCTATGTTTCTTTTGATTGAGATGTTCTACCAGCAAACACACGTACGGGTGATGAAGTTACACTACACAGAATCCTTGGCATTCAGACACAACATCAACATGCTTCATGGCGTTACAAACAACGATTACAGGGAGGCAGAACATGAGTGACACACCTCATCAACTGTGTGCCCTTACCTCAATGTGCACACGACCATGCAACATGCATAGTATTTTTGCATACACACCCTCACTTGTTTAGCAACAGACGCAACACTGTTATCAACTTTTCAACAGAAGCAACACCGTTATCAACTTTACATGCGCAGTCTTACTTGAGGTACCACCCATTACACTCATTACACCAACACAAAGCCACACAGTGCCGCAGTGAGAACGTCCCTCATGACGCGTCAAATATCTCGCCATCCTACCAGGGTTATCTATTGAGTGTACGTTGGTCAGCAGGTATTGGACATGCAATAACAACAACGCTACACTGATACGGAGATCTAGAGCTCTAGCAGCACACGGTCACACTGGTGTTACCTGGCGGTCCTGTCCAGGAGTTGTCTAGGTGAGAAAATGGCACAAGCCAGTGAGCATCTAGGCAGCGTCACTAACATCCTACACTGCTCATTGACACAGTTCAGAGAAATGCCAAACTTGTGCAAATTAATTTAGAATGTATCAGAACTAGACGACAAAACCCCAACCCATAGAATACAACATGGTTTGACGAGACTGAAAATTCAGCATCTGATAGCACTGTCTCAACAGAGTTATAATACTTTATGCAGACCACATGACCTCTTGTTTTTTTACAGGTTCAAACAAGACACATCAAAGAATCAATATTGAGTTAGAAGACAGCAATTGAAATTTATGTCAGATTTTGTGTCTAATGCCATAACAATCTGCCTGTGTGAACCATCACATAAATAACTGTGTAAATCAGCAACAAAAATGGCTGACCTAAAAAAATGGCAAATTCAAAATAAAGTAGCAAAAACACAAAACAATGCAACATAACATAACCTTGATTACATACCCAATGATTGTTCTACTGAGGCAATAACAACCATTAGAATGCTCTCTAATCTACACAGCACAATTTCAACTTTGCTAATTCTAAGCATGAACAATGGGAGAAACTGACCGGCACTTCCTCCTTCGACAGAACGTTGTCCTGCTGACTCAGCAACACTTCAGCCTGCTTCGCATCGCGCATAAACATCTACAATAGATTTTAAGCAATATATTATAAAATGTCATGTTGTTACCCCAAAATAACCACAGCTAGCAACAAACAAGTTAGGTTACCTTCACAACTGAGTGACAGACTATTATTTCTGTTTCTGTTAGAAGTAAAACTGGCCTCAGGTAGTTTCTCATCACATCCCAATATACGCAAAATTGCCTTTTCACTAGGGAACTTCTCACTAATACCTCTTGCTCTCTCACTAATACCTCTTGCTCTCTCACTAATACCTCTTGCTCTCTCACTAATACCTCTTGCTCTCTCACTAATACCTCTTGCTCTCTCACTAATGCCTCTTGCTCTCTCACTAATGCCTCTTGCTCTCTCACTAATGCCTCTTGCTCTCTCACTAATGCCTCTTGCTCTCTCACTAATACCTCTTGCTCTCTCACTAATACCTCTTGCTCTCTCACTAATACCTCTTGCTCTCTCACTAATACCTCTTGCTCTCTCACTAATGCCTCTTGCTCTCTCACTAATGCCTCTTGCTCTCTCACTAATGCCTCTTGCTCTCTCACTAATGCCTCTTGCTCTCTCACTAATGCCTCTTGCTCTCTCACTAATTCCTCTTGCTCTCTCACTAATGCCTCTTGCTCTCTCACTAATGCCTCTTGCTCTCTCACTAATACCTCTTGCTCTCTCACTAATACCTCTTGCTCTCTCACTAATACCTCTTGCTCTCTCACTAATGCCTCTTGCTCTCTCACTAATGCCTCTTGCTCTCTCACTAATACCTCTTGCTTTCAAATGCTTCTCACAATCAAGTATGCCATTTTACTGTATCAACATGTGCATGAATGTGAGCCTACTGACCTGGAGGTTGAGACTCTGTGAGAGCAGCTGCTGCTTATTCTCCCACATCCTCTGCACATCCTCCCAGCCGTCATCCAGGGCCTTTAACCTCTGCAACACAACATTCACATCAGCATATCACATCAGTCATGCAAGTCACAAACATTTTATATACACAGCATTATGATAAATCTAGGTGTTTTACACCCCTGCCCTCCCCCAAACTGTTAGACCTGTTCACCCAAACACCAACTCAGTTTCTCCAGTCAGCTACACTGTAATTACTGTTTGTTCAGTTATATAATTTGATCACTGCCTACAGCCAGGTACTCAGTTTGACTGCTGAGTGAACTGCAGCAATTAAGAGTGAATAGATTTGCTCCAGCTTAGAACGGCAGCAAAAAGTTTTGAAACACATTCCTCTTGACTGACTTCTAAAATATGCTGCCATACCTTGCATACACAGTATAGCTCTCACAATAGAAAGGCAATGCTTCACTAAAAGTGTAACATCACTCAAATTATCTCTTTGAATATGAAAATGGCTAATTACGAGTTAAAACAACATAACCACTTCACATAAATCATGAACCTGCACGAACCAATGACACTCCTAAGGAACATTTACATCACAAGTCGACTGTTAATCAACAACAGATACGAAATTGACCATGACAAGTGAGACTATTTCAACATGCCCTCTTCCCACCACAGTAACAAGCAAGCACTGACCTCTCTGAGGAACATATACTGGACGTCGTCCTGTCCCTCGACCACCTGCTTGCCATAGTTCTTCATCGATGCATACTCGTCAGCGTAGCCATCGATCTCGCTCTTTATCTGCTCGTGTTGATTGAGCAGATGCTCAGCCTCGGCCAGATCACTGGGGATGTCCTCGGACGCGATTGTTGTCTGCGTGCGGGTCAGCCACTGCTGGAAGTGGTCAAGGTTCTGCAGGAACTTCTGTAGGTCGCTCGCCTCGCCGAGACGTTCATCACGCACCTTCAGCTGTGGCACAGAGAATCCTAGCTGTAGACTACACACAAACTACAGTGGGGTTCTCATGGAACTTCTTTTATAATGTAGAAAATACGACATCACACAAAGCTGATGTTATTTAACCTCAGACCCCCACACACTATGATACCTTGAATTACATTGACCTGTGTGCAATTTCAGAAACTTAGTATTCATCAGGTGGCACTTCAGCCATCAAAACACAAAACTGTGCTCGAAGTCAGCACCATTCTGAACTGTGATCAAAGTCAGCACCATTCTGAACTGTGATCGAAGTCAGCACCATTCTGAACTGTGATCAAAGTCGGCACTATTCTGAACTGTGATTGAAGTCAGCACCATTCTGAACTGTGATCATAGTCAGCACCATTCTGAACTGTGATCACAATTTTTTTTTAAATACCAATTTAGTGTAGTGTCATACATCTGTTTTGAAATCATCCCTAATGTACGTGTATAGACATCCCTAATGTAGTCTATATACATCCCTAATGTATGTGTATAGACATCTCTAATGTATGTCTATAGACATCCCTATTGTGTCTATATACATCCCTAATGTATGTCTATATACATCTCTAATGTATGTCCATAGACACCCCTAATGTATGTCCATAAATATGCTAATGTATGTCTACAGACACCCCACTTTTGGAAACAAAACATACACTGTTCGGTAATCAGTGGAACAAAGCAACCGTGGGGAGAGCTAAAGAAGTACATCCCACATTTAAGGAATGCTCTGGGTCAGTGTCTTACCATCTGCTTGAGTTCCATCCACAGTTCAGTGATCTGCACTGTCTTTGTGCGGATGGCCTCAGCCTCCTCTGGCTTCTCCTCTGACAGTTGCTCGGCCTCCTGGTTGAGGGAGTCGAGCTTGGCCTGGATGGCAGCCAGGTCCCGTTGGAGGCCGCTGAGACGGCGCTGCAACGTAATCACTCCAGCCAGGTCGTTGTCCAGCTCATCCGTCGACTCAATCAACTTCGCCTTCTCACGGATCCAAGTCTGAAAGCAAAGTAGTCGTATGCTGAGGAATGACTGAGGACACTTTTATGAACATGTATTTTAGTTATTAATTTTTATATATTATATTTATTATAATTATTTATTATATTTATAATTTGTTTTTATTAATTTAGTACTCTGTTTTATTATATATTTTTAACTACATTATATATTTATTGTTTTTATGACTGCATGTTTTGTACACGCACATGAACAGGCTGGTCCTAGATATAGAGCCAATTTTAGCAATAATAAAGCTATATACAGGCCTCAGACTCTAATATCTGGATGAATTAGACATTTTAATGTGTGCATAATTTGTTAAATACAGCAACTGTACAGGATTGTTTCGAGAATCATTTTTGTTGTGAAATGCTTCTGATAGCCATGTATCGATGTTTCTAAAATAAATTAATAACATCCACAATGCTTGACTTCCACATTAACATGTTGATGTTACTGTTGTGTACGTACCATGGTCTCCTGAGTCTCTGAGTGCCAGGTGTTCACATTGTACGACAGGTTCAGTGCTCGACGCTTCTCATTCACCAACTCTCGAAGCTCGGTCCATCTGTGGACCACAACACATTCAGTATATTAGTCCACCTGCACTATACACTCACAAAGGACTGACCACAACACATTCAGTATATTAGCCCACCTGCACTATACACTCACAAAGGACTGACCACAACACATTCAGTATATTAGCCCACCTGCACTATACACTCACAAAGGACTGACCACAACACATTCAGTATATTAGTCCACCTGCACTATACACTCACAAAGGACTGACCACAACAGATTCAGTATGTCAGTCCACCTGTACGACACACTCACAAAGGACTGACCACAACACATTCAGTATGTCAGTCCACCTGCACTACACACTCACAAAGGACTGACCACCACACATTCAGTATGTCAGTCCACCTGCAAGACACACTCACAAAGGACTGACCACAACACATTCATTCAGTATGTCAGTCCACCTGCACGATACACTCACAAAGGACTGACCACAACACATTCAGTATGTCAGTCCAACTGTACTACACACTCACAAAGGACTGACCACAACATACTCATAAAGGACTGATACAACACATTCACTAAAATTTCCATAAAAAAAGCGAATTGTCCTTGTAAATATCATCTCTGCCTTGTGTAAATGTCTTGCCATTCTCACCTCTGGTCCAGCTTCTTCTCGCGAGCGACCACCTCGTCTGAGTTCGGGTGCGTGTTGTTGAGCAGTTGTCTAGCGAGCTCGTTGACAACGGCCACCTTCGACTCGTTCGTGTTCATCTCCTGGTCAAAGGTGCTGAATCGAGCCTTCAATATCTCCACCTCCTCAACGTCATCACTGGGAACCATCGTCTTGAGAAGTTTCTCCTGTAGAACACAACTCAGAGTTTAGTACTGGTGTAAGATTATACTATTACGAAAACAAAATATATAACAGGTTTGCAAAAATCCAAATTATGTCAAGCCGTCTCTATGAATTAAAATGTTTTACTGGATGATGTATTCAGGATGTGCACGAAGATTGTAATGTGCACAAGCCTAAGGCAGGGTTCCACCCACCGAGTCATCCTTAAAGATAACACTTCCGAAAATGGTTAATCTATTTATGTTTGCACAGTGCTGATGCAGGATTATTCAGTGTCATAAAAGAATAGAGGCAAATGCAAATAAAATGTGCAGAAAACTTGATCGACAAACTGGACACACGTCACAGTTTGGTCCAAGATAATTTTTCAACGACTTAGGTTGTAAATAACAGTTCTGCAGAGTGATCTGCTCTGTTGTTAGCCATGACATACCTTCTCATCGATCCACTGGTCGACGCTATCAGCCTCATTGAAGAGTTTGTAGAGTGCCAGGGCATCGAGCAGTCGCTGTTTGCGCATCTTGGCCAGCTCAAGCAGCTCCTGGTAGCGACGGTCAATGGTGCCAAGACGACTGAGCACCTCAGGGTTCTCACGGTCCTACACACATATTGGTGTCATTATGAGGATGACAGCAGTTTCTTTATCAAAGTATGTCAAGGCAAACCCTTTCAATGTAATAGCAACACCAAATCCTCTCTTGTATCCATATATCTTGTATGCAAGAACCAAATACATGCTAGAACTTTATGTCCACCATGTCATAAACTAAAGTTACTCACACATCTTGTATTGTATTGTATTGCTGTGAGGAGAATGAAAATTGACGTGTAATAAGGGGACTTTCCGAGTGGTATTTGTACTCAGAAATGTCCTTCAATCAAATGTACATTCCCATTTTCGCCATGACCGCAACACTTTTATAACAACCTCCTCTGTGGAAAAAGAAATCAAAACAAGTCCTTTTCAATGTAAAAAGTTTCAATGCCAACAACAATGCAATTTAGCCATATCATGTTACTGAAAGCGTATGTTCTCAGTGGACATTATTTTCTTTCTTTTAATATTATCTGCAAAACTGTCCACAGCTGCACAAAAAGCAACTAACACAGCATAACTCACTGATTCGCCGAGGTTGTCAGCCTGCTCGTGAAGAGCCGTGATAACTGTGTGGTAGTTATGCAGACCATCAGTGACGTCCTACAAGTTCAGAGAGCAATACAGTGACAACCGACAACTGGTGTCACAAACTTTAAAATGTTCTGTAGTGGCATCACACATCATGTTTGTTCTCCTATTTTAAATATCTATGACCAGTCTTTTTATTAAGAAGGACCACTACTTACATGGTGCAAAGTTTGATGCCACTGTATACTTTGCTACACATTCATGCTATATCAGAGGCTATGCAGTAGAAACCAAACAGTCATTGTTTTGTGCGCTGTATATGAAGCTATACTACACCTACCCTGTGTTTCTTGAGGAGTGCCTGCACGCTTGCCTCGTCGTGTCCAACATCCTCACTCGATACCATGCGCCATGTGTCGTACATCCATGTGTCAACATCATCAGCGTCAGTGAAGAACTGCAAACACCAACAACATTACAACTACTCTTGTGTTGTTTTTCACAAACTGGCTACTTGTTATGAAGGTTTCACTAAATGTAACATACAATCACTCCACTAGCTAAACTAACATGTTTATTTGAAGGTACTTTCTATAATTGCAGCAATAATTCTGGAATAATTGGTAAAGCTATCTTAGGTGGCTGGTGATGATGTTGTCCTAATTCAACCCAAAAGCATTCCAAGATTGCCAAGAAACAAATCATAATTATTAATAACTAGTGTTAACACATACCTGAGTAACCTGACTTTATTGCACCATCAGAAAGCATAATTTTATGATTGATAACAATCACTTTTCAGACACACCGGCAGTTATCATCTTGTAAACGTCAATACAGAATCACTTTCCCAATAATTCTAGTCAACTACACCTGCCACATGTGTGATTTTCAAATCAGACAACCACTGTGCAACCATGACTACAGACCTGGTGATAATCAACAGCCTCATTGAGGCGTTTCTTCCTGTAGTCAGCCAGATCGACGAGGTTCATCCACTGCTGGGTCACCTCATCAATGCGCTGTTGGATCTTCTCAGAGCCGAAGTTTCCACTGGCAATCAGCTCCTTGCCGGCCTCACTGACGGTCAGCATGTGCTGGTGACGGGCAGCCATCTCATCCTCGTTCGACTGTCGGGGAACACTTGGCAGTTAAACACGGCAGTGTGGATAGAAACTATCCTTACACTCATGCTGCTTAATTAATTTTCTCATATAAACACAGAAACAAGATGTAAAAAACATTGGTCTTGAAAGGACCAATGCTTTGGAGGATACTCACCACTCTCCACTGAAGCCTAAAATAACTTTTTGGACAACAATTAAAATGTTATTCTACAACTTACTGGTCTCATGTACACAACTGCCAATTCACAGTATAAAGAGTAATTTACTTTGCAATTTCAAAATGTAGCATATGACAACATGATTGAGAAGCAATCCAGTAGATTCTTTGCCAAGACAGATGAACTGAATATCAAGACAAGAGCTTTGACAGAAGAAAAAAGAAGCAGAAAAGCTTGGATCATTTTGCTGAATGCCACTTATTGTTACAACTGTAATAATGCAGTATTCAGCAAAAACAGCTACAATATACCCCTCCATATAAATGTATGCATATCATTGTATCATACATGATTATTACACTTAAATAGTATGCAGTAAGATGGATAGACATGTAAGTTGTATCATAATCACAAGAATTATGATCTGAAGTACCAGTTCCAAATTTATTTCAAGTATAAACAGTTTGTGCCGAAAGGAAGGACTAAAATAGCAGCTGCAGAGTTACGCTTGTGACCAAGTTACCAGCCTTCATCTTAGATATCGCGCGTCGAATTTCTGTCATACTCATTCGTCTTATGGTCTCTGTAATCAGCTAGAAAAGACACACTGCATATTTATACCAACACGAACATGTTTCCCCTACTATTGTACCACCAGAAGATGGCAATATGTTAGCCTCCGCACTAGAGTCCAATGGAATTTTGTCCATATATCACTTAATTATAACACTTCAAGAATACACGTTCTACACTACAATACATTCAACTTGATTATATTTTACTTCATACAAACCAACATTTTGTATAACACAACATTAAAATAGAAAATATCTAAAACAAAACACTTAAGTAAACATTCCATTTTACTTTTACCAGCAAACACAATCACGCAATTACTTCTTATGGTCATTCCACAGTAAATGCACTGTAAATGATGAATATCATACGAGCATGCAACAAAACTTGATCTACATTTTCATAAGATAATATAAAATTTATATAAATTGTTCTTTTAATGTCATTATGATGGAACACTTACGATTTACTGATACTTAAACATTTATTAATATATAATATTTTTCTTATTATTATATATATATTTGGAGTCACTGACAGAATAATTTTATGTTTCAACTATGTATAATCAACACAGCTATTCGGTTACTAAAATAAACATGGAATTAGACCACAGCAATAAAACATTAGTACTTATGCACATTAAATAGGTTGAGCAGGGAAATCTGAATTTCAAAGTGTGGTACCTAGTGTTGACTATATGATGTTACGTTACTTAGGTGGATCAGAAACCTTCAAATAAAACTGTAAAACGCTGCTCTATGTTGCACATTCAAGATGAAGTTACGTAATAAAAAAAATTCATTGCATCATTATCATTCTATTTTACAAGATGGCACCTTATTTTGTACTGCCACTACAAAACATTGCCATGGAATGACCTAACACGAAATCATGCTTCAGGTTTCAAACTGTTGGCATTCACTTACAGATTACTGAACAGTAACTCGGGTGAATCTACCACACTTCCACACCACCCCTACAAACACCAATGGCACACACCTTGTGTTTACTGAGCAGCAGGTGCACAGTGGTGAGGTCGTGGCCGAGGTCCGGTGATGACATCAGTTGTTCCTTCTCCTTCATCCATTGTTCCTCATCAGCCATCTCCCAGTAGAACTGCCACAGTTTGCGTGATTCGCCAAGGTTCTTGCGGCGTTCATTAGCCAACTGCAGCAGCTCCTCGTAGGCGGCGTCCAGGTTGGTCATGCGGTCTTTGACCACCTGCGGGTCACACGGCTTGTAGTCTGCAACAGTGTCATGTAATAGCAGGGATCAGTATTTCAGCTGTGGTCATGAGATTGTCTGGGTTCATACAAGGAACTAAAAAAAATTCCCTAACCAAAATTACAACAAATGTTTTTTACAGCAATTTATTCATTCAGGAATACAAAATTCCCTGACCTGCCACTAAAATCATTCAAAAATCCTTATTTTTCTCCACAACTTTCCCTGACCTTAGTGAACCATGCTTGCACAGAAATCATTATTTTTCCTTATGTAATGATGACACTGGGCAGATGGGAAATTTAAATAACACCGAAAACAAAAGCAAAACTCCAAAGACATACCTCCAGCCTCGGGAAAGTCGGCGATGACAAACTTCTCTGCCTGTCCATTGATGGTCTTGACCCTCTCGCCGACAACCTTGATGTCGGACTCGAGAAGGCTGTGTTTCTGCAGCAAGTCCTCCACGCCCATCAGGTGTTTGCCGTAGTCCTCAGACTGCAGGCGCACCTGTAGCAAACATCTATGCGATAAAATGCCGGGTTCGTACATGGTACTAACTTAAAAACTTTTTTGCCAAACAAAATGACAACAAATAAGCCTGTTTTGTACACCGCAATCTACGGAATCCTACTTAAGCCTCTAGCAAGTCATTTTTAAAATGTAATTACAGTTTCTTTACAAATCTGTTTAGCACATAGATGCTGGTTACAAGGAAAGCCTACTGTCATTGTTATTATTCTGTTATGTTGTGCCAGCGCATTAGGGCTGTTTATGTCCCGGTTGCATTGTTGTTTCATGGTGCGTAAATCACACATATTTCTTACATGCAAGCAATATCAGATACTGAACACGAGACACTGCCTCTGGAAGTTATCCTAACCTTTCAAGCACAGAACATCAATGCGAGAAATTGTGAGATGGCTATCAGCAACTATTATCAAGGTCTAGACGAGAAGTTTCCTGGGGTCCACCATGTAGGTTCAGGAGGTCATCGGCAAACATGCCTGGGGCTTCAGTCAGTTTGGAAACCCCTGGTGTAAACTCACTAACCAGACTCACTCATGTGTGCTGCCATGTATTTGATGTAATGTGAAACAACTAAACAGTTTTCATGGCGAAAATTGGTGACGAGCCACAGAAATGAAGAATAACTAATCACACATAAACATACCCAGAAACACATTTCGTTCTATGACTTCATATACAAGAGAAACGCATGTATGAATCATCATAAAACAATTATTCATGATAAACTGTATAAAAAATACATTTTAAGGGTTGTGTACTTAAGACATAAATATACAAGAAAAAAACAGTAGCGCCTAAGATTAAATAATAACAAATGGGAGTATATTTTCAAATAAGGTAGATTTTTTAAATATTAAAATATATTTAAACCAAGTTAACCCTTTCAGACCCGAGTACGTATATATACGTATCGTATTTAACAGCCGTTGCGACCCATGTACGTAAATATACGTACTCCAAGTTTCATTTATAAATACAGTCCAATCAGCGACTTAGTAGGCTTTGCTATGACGTTATCAGAAAGAGGCACGCATGCGCAGTATCATACTGTCAGCCATCTTTTCTCAATGTTTTCAATTTGGATAGGAAAAGTGAATTTTCCGCATCGTTTGTCATAATTTTTCGAAGTTGCCGGAAAAGAAATGGCCGGATCAAGTGGCGCTAGTGAAGCATCTTTCGATGTGTCGTTTGAGACGGACATTGGCAAAGAATTCGGCGGGTTTTACGCGAGAGATGTCGAGTTAGTGGAGGAACTAATCCAGGCAAATTCGATTGAGAAAGTTCCGACGAAGTTGACGTCTCCAACTTCGAAAACATCGACATTGACAGCAGCTCCGACGATAACAATGTTATACTTGACCCGGACGATTTAGACGCTGTGTCTGTTTTGTGTGCTTTATTTGAACTTTACGTGTGAAATGTCGAGTTACTGGAGGAACAAATCCGAGAGTGTCCAGGCGGTTTCGACTGAGAAAGCGATGACGAAGTTAACGTCTCCGACTTCGAAAACATCGACATCACATAACGTTGTGATACTTGATTCGGACGCTGTGCCTGTTTTGTGTGTTTTATTTGAACATTACATTTTCATACTTTTTGCTGATTGTTGTAGCAACTGCAGACTTGAGGACTGGTACAGACTAGTATTCAGTGATATATAGACATTGCTGCTACTCTTACAAGTGGACATTTATATCAGTGAACCATTTTTATTTTGGACATTCGTTTTTTTTTCAATTTCCGTACATTTTGTTGTTGTTTTCCATGGCAATTGTCATGCACCTGTCTGTGTTTTCATGAATAAATTGTAGTTGGATGGATAGCTCATTCATTCAGCTTTCAGAAAATGTATACTTTTATGGGTCTGTCTCTTACTATTGTGCTGTTGTTAGACAATCCCCTATGCATGGTAACAGAAAACTGAATCATTGAAATAACTGTGGTTCCTGGGGCAAATTTTGCTGGCGATCATGTGGGTCTGAAAGGGTTAAGTAAAATGTATAGCTTAGCAATTTAAGAAATATATGGTTAAAATATATAATATCAAAAAAATTAGCTAAATAAGATCACCTTGATCTCATCCATCCAGTCGAGGACGTAAAGCATCTCCTGGAAGACCTTCTGTAGATGCAGCGACACCTCCAGTCTCATGCGACGTGCCTTCAACAGCTCCAGTAGGTATTGCCACAGACGCAGCACGTTGTCCTTCCTGCAATCACAACCTCTTACATGTGAGGGCAAACGAAACAAAGTTCCGACGAACATTTATATACCAGACAATGTTCTTACGTTACAAAATATGGCGCATTTCACATTGAAACACCACTGTTCATCACAAAGATGCAAGTCACGACTATTTGAACAAATAATCCTATCATGTAATAAATCACAGGCATCAATTCAGATGTTCATAATAAGGACAAGCAAGCATCTTGGCGACAGCTAAAATATGGCACATATTCTACTTCTGTGCAATCCTATCCTAATGAAACACATACAATTTTGTTAGGTACCTGTAAAAAATATAACAAGTGTGACTGTGTGCGTGAATACAGAGTGAAGCATCAAGCACCCACCTGGAGTTAATTCTCTCGATGTCGTAGTAGTTCTCCTGTTCCAGTTCGAAGGCCACCGATACGACAGCCTGCACACGCTCCTCATACGAGCTGATGTCTGCCTCGATGGCTTCGTGTTTCTTGGTGGCAGCCTCGACTGCGGCCAGGTCGTAGCCGAAGTTGTCCTGCGACACCAGACGCTGGTTCTCACTGAGCCATGCCTCACGCATGCCAGCCTTGCGGTCAAAGCGCACGGCCAGCTGCTCCAACTTCTCCTGTCTGCAAACAGAACGATAGAGAGAACGTTATCATCGGCTTATCAGCAATGGAGGCTCACAAAGTCCCAACCACTACTGCTAATTTATCAAATTATTTTATGTGAAGAATGACCCACTGAAATAATTGAAAGTAGTGCATTTAGAAAAAGTCTAGTTCTGCAGTTTATTCTTGGAAATAGCATTATCATCCATTACTGGGATGACAGAACGGACAATTAAATTAACTCATGATCCAGGGCTGGGTCCAATTACAAAAAATCAAATCAATTACAATTACCTGCAATTTTTCAGTTCAATTACAATTACACTTCTAAAATTTTCAAATCAATTACACTTACACCATTTAAATTTCAATTACATTTGTATTATGCAGAACCATTTGTTAATTATGTAGAGTGTGTGTTGCTGATTGTGTGTACAAATAGTACGATTGATAAACAAATATAATGAACTTGGTGATATATGTACATTTTGTTGAACCGTGACTTCATGATTTCATATACTAGCTATATTAGCTAGATAAATATTGTTCCTTATAAATACAATGTAATGTTTGCTTGGTTCATTAATTAATGTTTAATTACATGGAGTACAGTACAACTATAAACAAAGGCCACAACCATTTGAAATCCTAATGAGTCTCTCCAATCTACTAAGCCATTTCAAAGCAATTCCACTCATAAAATGTAACCACAAATAATTCATACCAGTACATTACCAATGTTCACATCAAGATACGTCCTCCCAAGGGGTTATGTCTACACCCGTTTTGTCTACAGTGTTATACCCAGATTGGTTTACTTGGCAGTTGCATTTTGAGGTTGTACCCTAGTTTGCCTACCATGAGCCTGTTGGCTTCAAGCCCAGTCAGTAGTCTTACCTAATAGACCTGTGGGCTGTAGCTCACTCTCAACTGAGCTTATTTACTGACTTCGGCAGTGTTAATTACATGATCCAAGTACTGTATTAACAGAAACCACCACCTGGCCCTTCACTGATAGATTACAGAAAAAAAAAATGGTGATGCCTTTTGGCATATTTGGAGCCCTTTGGAAGCCAGGTGTGAACTGTCTGCTGGCAGATTGCAATTAAACATTGCTTAGGAAGGCCAGAGGTATTCTGGTGGTGCACTTGTTATATCTGAATATTCCTTTGATTATATGAGCAGGTCCTGCAGGTGTTATAATTAAGATCTTGATTTTCAATTTGTGTGAGAGTATTTATATTTTTGGTAGTTTTTACTGGTAGTTTATTATAGAAAAAAATACTGTAATTGATTTATTATAGAAAAAAATACTGTAATTGATTGTAATTTATGACATTACGCAACATATTTCAAATACAATTACAGCAGAATTTCAAAACCGAAGTCAATTACAATTACAGCATTTTGCTGTAATTAATTACAATTACATAATTGGACCCAGCCCTGAACTCATCTAATGCTATGTGTGGGGTGGGGTTTGCATTCTACATTATCATCACTAAATCTATAAGTTGTAGTTGTTCAGTGCCGAGAAACAATATTTTAAAAGTAACATAAATTTGACAACAGCAATTTGACAACATCTAGCTAAGAGATGTGCCACCTAACAAAATAAAGCTTCCCCACCCAAGTGTGTGTGTGTGTGTGTGTGAGAAAGCCTACCTCATGAGCTCCTGGTGAAGGGCTAGTTCCCTCTCATGCTCAGCCTTCTCCAGTTTGGTCCATGCACTGTTGATGTTACTGATGAGCAGACCCTCTGCCGGGGTGTAGGCCTTCTGGTTGTTCATCCTCATCTTATTCTGGATCGTGAACAGCTGCACCTCCAAGTTGCCCTTCTCCACAAACCTGAAACGTTACAGGTAAAGGTGCGTTCTTATATAGTCTTTGGGACCATTCAGTGTTTTAAACTTTACATCCTGTTCAATCCAACACCAACTCGACTTTGCAATTCAGCTGCACTGCAATTACTGCATGAAGACTATTCGTTCATGTTTAATATTTTCTATAATAAAAAAATATTATCATTAAGAGAACACTCGATATTTACCTTCCAAGATATTTTCATTATCACGATTACACTGTCTGAAGTGTATAACAGTAGACTTCATATTGACTGAATGACTCACTTGGGGGGCTTCTCTCCAGTTCTGTATGTGCTGAATGCCCCGAGCTGCTGCTGCACCCCCTGCAGTGAGTTTGCGAAGTGGTGATCGTTGAGGGTCTCAATGGTTACGTTGATCCACTGCAGCAGGTCAGAGGTGAGGGTCTCGTACTGGTGGATCATGTCCTCGTTCTCCAGACAGTTGTCAACGACCTGCAATGCATTCACACAAGATGAAACATATCTTCCAATATCAACAATGTAAGCAACTAACTAAAATACATCTTCTAAATTTTAGGTCATAATTTATACAGAGGAGTGGCTCCTATGATAACGATCATGTATGGTCTTAATAGGAGTCTCCCTGACCAATATAAATAATATACTTTGCCTAAAATTTTTATTATTTTCAGCACATGCATACATATAACTACTAAAATTTGTATACCAAATTTCAATGAAGTTCTGTTCATATATGTAAATATTGTATGTATGGGTCAAAATAAACATGTATAATTTTAATCAACAGTAAGGGCAAATTTGCTCCTATCTAAGTAGCACATTCTCCAGTATGGCTGAAGCAACAAATGTTATAGTATCATGCATGACTACACAATTATAGTGGTATACTTTCTCTAAGTTTTCAGTCACACATATCCAGTGTTTAGTCACTTCTAGGCTAGAATTAGACAGAGGACTTGGAAAGAAAGGCTGCAAATAGAACTGGAAGGTACCGATTGCTCCCTGCCTTGGATGTGTAAGTAAGTCTGGACTAGCTCTGATGTTGTAAACTGTTTAACCATTTTGACTAGTCCCAATTTTTTTGACAAATGCAAATTGCATGCTTCTCAACGAAAATGTTAGTGGCCAAATTGGCTCAAATGGGTAATTTTTGTTTAGCCAAATCCAATGCCATGTGGCTTATGGCCCAAATGGCCACCGGCAGCACTAGCCTAATAAGTTGGCTGGAATAAACCAACTCAACAGAACAACCTTGTTGATTTCAAAATCCTCAATGACAAACTTTCATCTTCCTAAAAAATCCACCTCAAAGACATGTAATTTCTTCAAATACCTTGCCGACACGCCTGCCCTGGACCGACTCGGCCTTCATCTTGGAGAAGAAGTGGTAGTACATGACCACATAGGTGATGATCGACTTCTCATCTGGGTACTCCACATTCACATCTACAATCAATGGCCAATGTACAACACTGGCGCAGTATAGGCGTACTTGCTACTTTATATGGACGACACCTACTGACCCATCTCAATGTAGGTTACAAGGTAGAAACTTTTATCAGACAATGTTGATACAACATTTCATTTGACTAAGGTTGCCTACACTGTAATGAGTACAATTAATGTTTAAATGAACACAACATATTTGTGAAATGTCCTATTCTTACTCACCAACTGAACAGCAACTGATACTTCACTCTACTTGGTCAGTCATTTGCTATAAAATAATCCTTTAGCATGGCAACATCATGCAAAATTAGCAACAGCTGCTCTGCCACAACACATTTTTTTAGTGCAAATTATTATAGACAGTTAGTTAGTTCCTCTAGATGTGTTCCAGTGCATACCTTGTACATCAAGCAGTGGGGCAAGTCCGAGTTTCTCCTCTGCTACATTGAAAGAATTGTTGAGATTGTAGGCAGCATTCGACTTGGTCAGCTTATTGTATTCAATCAGGTCAGGCCTGTCAACATATGACACCATCACATTCACATGTCAGCTTGGTTTTTAAATGTCATGTGTATGTGAATTTAAATCAATTTCAATTAATGTGTTACTGAAATTTGTGTAGTAATAATAATAAGTACATTTGTAAAGCGCCGTAAATCTAGATAAAAGTCCATCCAGAGGCGCTGGGAGACACATAAAATACATAAGTGGTATCACATTAAAGGCAGATAACAATTATGACGATAACAATAAAGTTGTTGGTGCATTCACAGGGCCAGGATCCATAAGAAGCTATGGGCCACCAACTGTGATGTACTGGCACAGCAGGGACTTGTGATGTGCTATGAACATATAGCGGGTGATCATTTATATTGTACATAAACTTCAACTGGAGAATGTCATGACTGTTGAAACACAATAATCATGATGTCATTTGGATCACGGCTATTTAATTTTTACTTGAACACAAAAAAGAAACCTGAATGTTGGTCAACTTCTAGTTTCACTTTTCATTTTGCGCTAACCCAAATAATAAACAGACACTATCAACTGGTTAACATAAACACCTATTTTCAAAACCATTGCATGACAAAAATTTCCCATGTGTTCAAACACAATTTGTTTAAAACCTAACTTCAGATTTGTGGATTAGTTAGGTTTTATTATGGTTTTGAATATATATATATATATATATATATATATATATATATATATATATATATATATATATATCCATTTTCAATCCATAAAAAATGTAAAAACAAGTTTAAATAATTTTTCTTAATAAAAACATAGAAAATGAGGGACAAAAGAATAATACTGCTAACATATTGCTTTGTTCATCAGACACTACCAGAGGAATGCAATTTATAACACAAACAAATGACACATTCTTGGTACAATGAAGCACAAAAACTATTATACCACCAGTTCTGTGAATTCCCAAAACAGAAGTGATGAAGAGGCACTCCTTTGCAATTAGAGAACCAATGCATGCACAGGGAAACTGCAAAATTTAATCTGTTTCTAAGGAGCTTCTGACTGCCCCACACCCCCGCCCTGTTTGCAAGTACATACAAACTGAATCTGTTTCTCAGGAGCTTCTGATTGCCCCCTCCCCCGCCCTGTTTGCAAGTACATATAAACTTTCACATTCCTGAACCACAATTCTGGAAGGTCGATCCTTCAGAAAAGAGTACCTGTGGAATCTTACACACTTAGCTTTCAGTTTCTACATCACTGAAAAATAATGGATTAGTAATCTAGCTTTCATATTTTATACACAAATAATGCCAACAGTCACTCAGAAATAATGCTATCATCTACTGTATGGGCAAATCATGTCGTTGGTGAGTGAATCAGTAAATGCTTTTTTGTTTTTGAAATAACAGAATGTGGCACACCTGTGTTTGTGAATGAGTGCATTGAATGCGAGTCCATCCCGCCAACTTGTGCTGAAGTTGCGCACATTGACATTGGGGTAGCCAGCGGTCTTCATCTGGCACCAGAGCAGCAGGGCATCCTTTGCAGACTTCGTCTCCCTCGTCTCAGACTGCTCAATAGTGATATCCTGGATCTGAAAGAATCAACACAACACCTGTGTAATAAGGCAGCACCGGGAGGCAGCCAATACCAACTATCTATGTGAGTAACAAGAACATATCCCATCCCATCACACCAACTAACGAAACTAGCACTCTATTGGCTTATAAGGTAAGTAACCTAAAAAAAAAATGGGTAAGTAACCTATTTCTTATTACCCGGTCTATACTGAGAAGTTACCACAAAACGTCATTGCTCAGATGCACACCCAAAAAGTTACAATTTGTATCCATATACATGTCTATTTTTAAAAGTATTCAATGAAAACAACCAAGTTAAAACCGTAGAACATTTACAACAAGCAGCACATGTGAAACATGTTCAAAGATTGCACAATAGTTCTGCCAGACCTGGTCACCCAAACAGAGCCGCAATTTGTCTAGGAATGATTCAGCCATGCAATATATGTGGCCAGACTACTCAATCACGTTTCTCAATCACATAGTTCAACAACTGTCTACAGCAGATGCTATTTAAACAGCAGAGAGAGCTGGGACAATGATACCTGAGTACTATTGCCCAATATAACTTTTGTCTCTATCAGATAACTATGCGAGATTGTTTTGGACGAAATCACTGGATAATTTCAGGCACACCGTACTGAAAGGTAACCTGTTTAATGATGTTTGTTTTAGGGTTTATTCCATATTGTTGTACCACCTACCAGCTGTCGAACTGCTGCGGTGATTTGTAACTTTTAACAATTATGGTGGCAGATCTAATACAGAGGTTACTTAGTAAAAAACCATTAAGTACCAAATAACCTCAATTTATGTTAATTTGTCCATATTATAATAAACATGACGTTCTTAAATATCATGTAATTATTTCTCAGGTCTGTAATAGTCTAAAAGCCATATCAAAATTGTTTGTCATATATAGGTGGTTTGACAGTTGTAATTGCTTATTAGTACTAAAGTAATTTTTTTTTAAATTATGTTATATTAGAAATACACTAGTTACTGTTGTTGAAATTGGCAAAATGCATACAATCTATATTACCTTCATAAATTGCACCGATTTTATGACGTTGGATAACAAATAGTGCCAAAATTACTACTAACATTCTAAAAAATATAATTTAATCATAAATATTTTAACAACCTTATATGATTATGTTATATATGTATTATTTATCAACAAATCAGAAAGCCCCAAAGTTGTGTATTAAGAACTTCCTGTGCCTGGCTAATATTTGCCAGAAGGGTTCAATTAAGGGAGCCATTAAGAATGCATGCACATAATTTGGAAGGGATCCAATCAACAGTGCAGAATGTAGCTGTGTCTGGGGGGGGGGGGCAAATAGCTTGCTGGCATGTCTCACAACTAAGTAAATGTAATGCAGCCAGTTCACAGAGGAGTGACTGTGTCAACAATTATGGACCAATGCAATCTTACTGTCTTTAATTCACAACTATTGGCCCCATGCTCACAGGTATTGTGACCCAACTACCATGTGAAAATGCATGCAGCTAGTTCACAGAGGAGTGACTGTGTCAACAATTATGGACCAATGCAATCTTACTGTCTTTAATTCACAACTATTGGCCCCATGCTCACAGGTATTGTGACCCAAATACCATTTAAAAATGCATGCACCTAGTTCACAGAGGAGTGACTGTGTCAACAATTATGGACCAATGCAATCTTACTGCCGTTAATTCACAATTACTGGGGACCCCATGCTCACAGTTATTGTGACCAAATACCATGTGAAAATGCATCTTCCTTATCACCACAGCAAAGCAATAATTAGTTCATACGATTCCAACAATGTATATGGCCAGCCAGGTGCTCATTTTTACAGAGTGAACTAGGCCAATAGGAACAGAAGCAACAGGGAAGCTGTAGGGACTGAATGAAATTACTCAGGTTTCAAATGGCCATAGGAGGATCAAGCCTGGTTCCGAGATTGGGTCCAGTGCTTTCCCATTGCGCTGCAGCACAGAGGTCAAGACATTTAGGTCCACATTGTCTATGGCAGATTTGACCTTGAGCAATTGCTGCTTTTAGTGCCCCGTGACAAAAGTATGTGTGGGAGGGAGCAAGGACAAGTATGCACAGATTGCAAGTACTGTGCACACTTGGCTGAACAGCTGCCAAAAACACATGACAAGGTCCGATGAAGAATAACAGGTGCAATGTCAATATGGCTACCAGACAAGACAGACATGACTGGCAGCTGGTGAGTCAGACCATGTTAGCTGTCAGTGTGTGTCTGCACTGTGGGTAGGCGGGACCAGGCATTTAAATAGCATAATGCATATATTTTACGTTCTTTGTTTTCATTGGGAAACCAAACTGCAGCCCTACATATAGTTCAGCAACAAGCCATAATGATATGGCAACAATAAATAATTCAGCCTCTGTAACTGTGTGTCAGCCTATGGGACCCGGTGACAGCTTGCTGCAGGGTAATCACCACTGAACCAAGCCACAAGTGAAATGCTAGTGACACACCTAATCAATAATGCAGGCAAATGAAAGCTGTCCCAGCTTCCAGTGCATACATTAAAACTGCTTTCACAACTGTGTGTTGACATCTGAGATTGCTGGAGTCCAGCCTTGATGACTGTACACATCTATAATGGGAATTTCAATCAAGTGCAGTAGGACAGCATCTTGAAGCAATCAAGCAGACTAAATAGGCACTTGTGCCCAGTCCCTGTGGTGTTGTTCCCAACCAGGTAGCAAGCAAGATTTATGACAGACACTGTTTCATGTAGACAGTGTTCCATGTAGGTCAGCCAGCTCACTGCAGGCAGAATTGATGGTGCTGTTTGTGAGGAGACACCAGTGTGAATGCTTCCTCTATGCTTCACAGCTAGTAAACAGACATTCAAGTGTGGTACTTCTTTCCTTATCTCTCCATGTTGCTTATTTATTAAAGAATTATACACAAATGATTGTCGCCAGACAAATAGAAACCAGTTCATTTGGTGTCAGTTGAGTTTTTTTTTATTAGAGAATTATAACTATTTACCAGACAGACAGATTATGATATGAAGTGCACCGTTTTAAATGCTAGCCCTCGACCCAAAACACCAGTGCAGACCCGCATTTGTAACTGCAGAAAATTGCCACAAAACAAGGACCATTAACCCATTAGACCCCACGCGTCCGAAAGCGTCCGACCTTGTTTTCCCCACGGCACCCAAAAGCATCCGCTGGGAAAAAAGGCTGTGGAGGTGGCGTCATCGGGTGGATTGATATGAAACTAAAACTAGCGGAATTCTACATATCTTAGCTATGAATTGTGGGTAAAATTAACATATGGTTGTATTGAAAATTTCGGAGATAATCGCGTTTGAAGTCGAGCACTGGTGGGCTTTAAAAATGGCCGTTTCTCGTAGAACAGATGCGTTCACTGCAGATGAAGTTTGCACGATTTTAGGGATGAATCTTCAGATGAAAGTGCTTCTGAGATGGATGTGGAGGTAAGATTTATATGTGGCTCGATCTTTGACTGAGTGAGCGATAAATTGAAGATGGCGTCGGTTGGTTTTCTTCGTCCAAGAGTAGCCTGGTCACCGTCTTATTCAGCTTGTCGACTGTTTCAACACTGACATTGTGTTTTGTGCCATTTACTCGGCTTAGATTATGTGGTTAATTGTGCATGTTGTTATATAATGAATTATAAAGCAAATGAGTAAATAAAACAGAAAAATCTGGCCCGACGAGCATGTAAACATTCAAGGCTTGAATCAAGCCCTGGCCTGGGCGGTGCCAGGATGGGTGGTGTTGTTGCTTTGCCTTTGGACATTGTTGACAATTTTATTATATTGACGGTGTCAGTGGTCTTTGTAATTAATTATATTTATCTATATTTCAGATATTAGTAAACTTTAAAAAAGTCATGTCATTATTGGCTGCTTGTAAAAATGATAATTTGACATTGTTGTGTTGGATATGACATGTGACAAATGCATAAAAATTCTTATTCTGTTTTCATTACTGTAGCTGTTTGTTTGTTTCAGGTGGCATGTAATAGTAGTGATGACATCCCTGATGAGAACTCCAACAACTCATCGTCATCAAAATGAGCTTGTCAGTTGTGTTGTGAAAACGGAGTGAAACGGCCATCTGGACGTGCAATTGAGACATGCTTTGGATGTCTGACATGCAATGTGCATTTGTGCAAAATTGGATTCTTTGTGCAGTACCATGCATAGGAAGAACATTTCCTTGTGTGGAGCCAGCAGTTGGTGATGTTATTATAATAAAATATAACTATCATGTCAAACTTCACTCTCAATATTTGTTAAAAAAAATTATTTCCGAAGTTCCACACATCAGAATGACAACATATAACAAGCTTATATATACCACAGTTACACCATTGCATAAATAATTCAATTTGCTTCAAAATAAACATAACTTGCAATTATAAGATATCAATACTTTTGAAGCTACAGCTTAAATTAAAAACTACAAGCAGCCATAATTTTCAAAATCTGCCTCAGTTGCCCGGGGAAAAGCAGCACACGCTTAATTCACTGTGTGGGGTCTAATGGGTTAAACTGAGCGGATTTATAATTTTTTCCAACAGGTGCTTTGCACAGAAAGTGTTTATTATTCTACCAGCGCAGATGGGCGTGTACCGCTGTACCAATGCTGTACCAATGCGATGGACGCAAGTGACACATTCACCCACCCACTACTACAGCAGGGGTGTGCATGGAGTCAAACACCGGTCTGACCCCATTCCTCCTTGCCATCATGGTAGGCAGCTACACAGACCTTATCTAGCATAGCATAGCACATTGCCTGGGTCAATGTTGTTGAACTGGACCTCTGGTCTGTGTCACTACTTTCCCCGGGTGATTATTTACACACTGAAATAGTTGCAGTATCTAAATCACATGTGCACACACACACATGCACGCAAGTCAGTAGGGCAAGGGTCACACTGAACAGCCACTGGTGACAGTAAACACACAAGTAGGGTCCATGGGGGCAAAAATCCAACAGCTAATAATGAATTTGAAACAGGCACATCATTGTAAATTTTCTTGACCAGCAACAATGTTTACATTCAAACAGTTCAGCTATGATTTATATTATTACTAACTGAGTGTAATCAAAACTAAACTATCCACCACTTTTACAAAATAATTGGTAACTAAATGTGATAACCCACCCCTAAGTTACAATGTTTTTATAGAAAAAAAAATATATTTAACAGTTTAAGTCAAATGCAACTGAGATCAGTTTACTCCAAAGAGCAACTTCTTGGGCTAACACATTTTTTTGGGGTTTCTGCACATACACTGGGGGACAGTTCTTCGCATTATTAATTAAAATTTTCTATATGTATTTTGATAGTGGTTTTGCTGGCTTAGTGTTTGCATACGCAGGGATTTATATTTAGCAGTGTGGCCTGCTTGCTTTCCTAGTTTGTGCTGATGGCAGGCACTGTCTCAAGACAGCTGTGAGTCACTGGGGACGGCCCACCTGCCAATGCTTGTGCTCCCACTTGTCAGAAGATGGTTGAGATGGATGAGGTGGCAAGCTTCCTGATGATTTCTAGAAGGGACTCTGGGTTTTTAGTTTTGTGATTGTTGTTGAGAAAGTATTCCAAAATCAGGTAGGTTATGGACAGAAACATTACAATAAAGATGGACCTTGGGGGATAAATTGCGACCTTGGGGTTATTTATAGGGGTTGGTAGACTTTGAGAGGAGCCCACTTCAATAATATTTTTAGAATATTATAGGAATCAGGAAGTTTATTTGTCCCAATGACAACAGGATAATTCATATGGAAACCTTGATTATACAAATATTCAAGTGTAAAACAAAAGCATTTAATAAACTGTAAATAATACACTGAGCAGTATGAAATTTAAAATCAACGTTCAGTGTTAACTATGGAACGGGAGACTCATACGAAGACTGAAAGTGGTTGTTATTATAGGTCTTAGCTTGTTTGATGGTTTGTCATGATTCAAGGCTTTGTCACCTATGGTTGATCATTAGATCAGCTGTTTTATTTTTTATTGTCATTTTTTTTAATGTGGAAAACTGCTGTACTTAGCAAGGTTCTATATTTGTACACAGAAGAGTACCTATTTTATACACATATCTGCTGTTTGTTTTTCCATGGGATAACTGTTAAATAATTGTTAAATTATTGTAGTGAAATAATTGGTCACATTTATGACAAGTTATTTCACTACAATAATTTAACAATCATCTGCTGGACTATTACTAGGTGGAGTGCCACTCCCATTAACCAGCCACCCAAGCTTGACCCTGCTCCTCTCCCCATTACATTCTTGGGCACTCCTCCCCCAATCCTAGGCTCCCAGTCACTGGCATTCCATTCCCAGACAACCAATCACCAGTTATCTGGTTGCCTAGCAACAAGCAACTGCATAAATTTGCTAGCAGCCAGGTCAGTGAATTCCCCAAAGTATCCTGCCTCCTCCAGCATCAAACTGTGTACTTCCTGCACTGCAGCCCCTGGGGGGTCCAATGGTTGGATAAGGGTTAAGAAGAGGTTCAGCTAACCCCACATTCCTGGCCAGGGTAGGATTCCACAGAGCAGTCATTAAAGGGTCCACAGTACAAACCTAACTGTAAGTCCTCTCCCTTCCTTCCAGTAATGTGCATCAAAATTAAGCTGCAATTATGCCAAATGCACTAGACCTAATCTAACCTCGGGATGTTTTCATATGGTGTAGATAATTGATATAACAACATGCACTAATATCCTGCATGTTAAAAACTTACCCTAAAAGCACCTAGAAACAGCACTACACTGGCTGTCATCAGTGTAAAATATTTAGTTTCCACAGCTGATAACCAAAGAGCAACAACTTTATCACAATAAAATGACACAACAAAGAAAAATACAATATTTATTTACATCACCTGCAGTTGTGATTAAGTTGTTAATTCATCACTCACAGGTGCTGCAGCATTTGGCTTTCAAAAAAAAAAAAAATGTATAACATAATTAACTTCTCTTACCTGGAAACGTAGGATGATGGTCCAGATAAGTCCAAGAGTGAGGCGTGGATTGCCATCAACAATATCATGGGCACCTACATTCTCCAGATGAACTCGCTGTTCATTGAGGAAGCTCAGAGATTTGTCCACGTTCTCTAGACAATGAATGCGCATCTTTCCTTTTGTTGGTCGAGGCTATAAAACATAAAATGCAGCCTGCTTATTTATCAGACATTGAGTGTTTTGTATTTGGTGAAAAAGCCAATTGTGGCGTGAAACATATACACACTTCTGTGTGCCATAGCACTTATCAATTAAGGCATATTTTTAGTTGATCTGCATGGGCAGGATATTCTCATAAACAACTGTTAATTAAATCATAAGTAGTCTTGAAGTTGTCTGGGAGGTAGAATTAGAATTACTTTAAGCAGTGCATCTTTCAAATGAACATCCAACCTATGTGAATGCTTACCAAAATACAAAAAAGGAATAAACAGCTTTATATAACCTTACGCAGCTTTATGTAACTTACTGAATACCATTCTACAATACAATATTCATACATCTACACTAACGAGAATACGATATGTTTGGAATACTCAAATTACATTATTTATAAGAATAGATGGTCATAGACACAACACACTGCACGAGTTATTGTGAGAGTATCTATGTATATCTGTAGACTTCGCCCGTGACTACTCAAGCATGACACAACAAGGGCCTGAGGCATTCAAAGTCAATGGAGACTTGTTGAACACCCATTGTCAAGGGCTTTACACTGACTCTTACAAGTTACAAAGTGCACTACAGGGAGAATACACCCACATAATATCTTCCACTGATCTTCACCCTGATAAGGCACAATAGTCTGATTATAGATACTGATATGGCTATCATAATGTCTTTCATTGTATGCTTAGAATATCCATGCCTCCAGCATACTAACAACTGAATTAGTTTGAGAAACTTAGAGCTGTGCACAGCAAGGGTACCACAATCACCAGCACAGCACTGCTGTGTGCATGAATAATGTTAAATTATTAATTCCGGGGGTTCCAGTATGTCTGCGATTCATTCACAGAACTGTACCAAGGTAATTTGGTCATTCAACTGTCGATGTGAGGCCACTCTGGCAACATAGAGAACCAATGTAATAGGCCACCTGCATCTGATGGATGCATTCAACACACAAAATAGCATCCTTCAAATGCTTCCTCAGCATTCAGTTGTTCAGGGACAAGCCTAGCTCCAGCAGAAAACTCACCAAGCAACCGCACAGGGCCACCTCACCTCGCCAGCTTATAAATGCACAGGAGTTATACACCATGGAACTAATTATGATTTAATGATTTAAGGGCATAATGAGGTTACAGCCAAGGAAGACCAGACTTGCAGAAACAGTATACAGTGATAAAAATAACAGACAAAATCACATTAAATCTGCCATCTTGGCACATGGCACACTGATGCTGCATATTAATATGGGCATCCAACAGACCTGCTCTAGCCAGGACAATGCCAGTTTTACTGGCTGATCAATAACTGGCCACAGCGCTACGAGCAGCTGCTGTTTTACATCCTATGCCAACACAGCATTATGTGAAATTAATCCATATCCATATTTATTCATGGTAATCGTGATGCTGGACAGTCATCGCCAAACCCAGTTGTGATAAATCTACCACTTGCAGACAATCAGCAATGCTGGTGTTTTTGACACTGAAAGTACACTTTAGTAGTGAGATGGAAATCAATACAACAAGCATAACCAAGATTAGGACATGATTTACGCATCCCAGAAGCACCAAACATCAACATTCTGCTAATGCCAACTGCTTATCATGACAGGCTACAATGGAGCAAATGAAGTCACTACATGTGATAGTCCAGACATAATATTTCAATCTATATAAAAAAATGACACAGTCACGTATTGTTTTATCTAGCCAGGCCTGCATGCACTATCAATACCCAGTACTCCCCTGGGTTCTGCGTAATCAAAAGGAGGAATAAGCATGGTTCCAACCCAGACACCACCTGGTGTATAGAACTTGTTCCGACTTCAAACTATTGAATATTTACACCACTGCTCATTAATTTTACGCAAGATGCCATATATTACCCATGAGGTTGCAATTAGGCATTCCAGCCAACCCACCCCAGATTATGACTAGTGAGGACCAGACATACACGATTATTCCAACCACATTTGGGGCAAAATTTTGCCAATTAATCCACAGGTCAATATAACCACACATGAATAACCACACCATAGGACTGTAACTCGAATAGTTTCCGAGTTATGACCATTTCAAATTTTGCGGATTCTGTTATTTTTGCCAATTTTCAGAAATCATGAAGATTTCTTGTTCTACTTAAAATACCAATAACTCAAAAACCATTTGTGCAAGAACTCTGAGATTTGGTATTCCCAATTTGGTATGTTGATGATAATACTGTAGTTCCACTTCTGTACATTAGGTCTCCAACAATCTCCCATTGAAATTGTTTTTTATGCAAAAAAAAATTGAGCCAACAAATAATTTTTAATTTAATATTTCAACAATAAAACATGTTAGAACACAAATGAATCTCATCTGGATCAATAACACACCTACATATCTAGGTATATGAGAAGTTTGAAGTTTCTATCTTGATTAGTTTATGAGATGCTGATTTGATACATAGTGAAAAGTGGCCTATATTTAGCAGCCAAAATTGCTATGTGGCCATGTAGCTAAAATTTCCATTTATTTTTTATATGAAGTATAATGCCTGTGTAATGCACAATATTTGGATTCCCTATTCAAATGGCTTTATGTTGAATTTTTTTTCAGATGGAGACATTTTGTTTTTATCCAATCAACAGATTACAACACAATATCAAATCCTATAGCTGCTATATCTACCTATTCCATCTCCAGTAAGAAAATTATGCAAATATTGTTGTCAAATGCAAAAAAATCAAAGAAATCAACCAAAAGTAAAAAAGTTTGTCTCAGAATTTACTTCAATTTTAACCAATGACTCAGTGGCTATACTTGAGCAATTGTGGAACAGAACTAAGCAAACACATACAAATGGTCTCTGTAATGCCCTAGTATAATGTGAACAAGAAGTTAGTGCCAAAAATCATACCCATTATTGTAAAATGTAAATATATTGGAACAAATTGTGTATATAAAAATGGGGAATTTTTTTTCAACAATCTGTATTTCATTGTTGTGTTACGTTACAACATCCAACTTGCAATCCTCTATTGTCAAGGATACTGGCAATAATCATCTAGTTTAGTGGGTATCTACTTACTAACTATATTTTCAGAATAATTCAATCTTAAACTTTTTAGATATTTTACGACAAATAGTTTTTGAGTTCTTGGTATTTTATTAACTAGAGCAAGAAATCTTCTTGATTTCAAAAAATCTGCAAAAATTAAAGAATCTGCAAAATTTTAAATGGCCAGAACTCAGAAACTATTCAAGCTACAGCCCTATGATTTGATGTGTGGTTAAAAAAAAAGTGCATCCATTAGTAAGAAAAAAATGTATTAACAAATATGAGTTATACATAAAAAGATTTTCTCATTTTGGTTGATTTCTGATGGAATGCCCCATTTGAGCTCTCCCAACAATCCAGTACCGCTCTTACATCAGAAGGTAGAACACCAAATTCATTCACAGGTAAGCCAAATTCAGCTGACATATTTACCCAATTTGGCAAACTGCTGCATTACAGCTGCAGTGTCTGTCTTCTTTTAGCACTTGGCAAATTAAGCAGAGCATGTAACATCAATTGCCAGATGTACATTTCAAAGCAAATCACGCATCAGTCACACTACAATGACTGTTGTGCAGTGTGTACCAAAGTATCTGTATGTTGTTTATTGCAAACAACTGTGCTTTTGTAGAAAATGTGCCAGAATAGTCGTCTTCTCAGAAATAACAACAGAATATTTGCAGTGCAAACCAGTGTATCTTAGATAAAAGCCCAAAGTAATAGCTACACTAACAGGTTAAATTATGTGTTTATCAATTTGCATTGCACATCTAATCCATTTCATGCTGACAAAAGAATGGGGCCTTGGGCATCATGAAACTTCATTATACCTACACCTAGCTTTTGATGGGCATGGTGTCAAACCAACCGTTTTATTGTTTTATGGGTGTTAATTTTTAATGGGCTATCCATTTTGCCTTTCAGGCACAGTTTGACTGTACCTTTCTAAAAGTTCCCCCTTTATCCACGGTTAGTTATAATATCTAGATAAGGTAATTTTATAATGCTATTAAATATTATTTTGATTCTTTATAACTGGAAATAAGAGAGTGGCTAAAGACATGGCATGGGCAACTAGCATCACACATTCATAAATTAAGAGACAACAACCACATAATTCTTCCAGGGAATTGTACACCTCTCAAATATCTCTATTTGTAGTACTTATTAAGAGAATGCAACAATAACCAGATTAATATTTATTTATCAATAAAACAAACAGCATTTAATGCACTCACCAGCCTTTCGCCTGACAACACTTCCAGCAGTTTGATGAGTAATTTGCCATCTCGCAAGTCCACATACAAATCTTGTGCACGACACCCAACACGGGACAAATGCGAATTCACCCATTTGCAAAATGTCTTCTTCTGTACCATCTCACGTTCATCTAGAATGCATCAACACACCTGACGTCATTATTAATATTGACAGGAGCAAATAAAGATGTCATAATGTATAGAAATATTCAGTACTACATTAAGGCATTCACACAAAATTGGGATCTACCACAGCCGCGGGGGACTTTTTATAGCACAAAAAAAACACTAGCATGTTTGCTTTTTCTGACAAATAGAGGTTACAGGAAATTTGTTTTTGGAAATAGCTCAGCAATATTCATCAGAAATAGAACAACACACTCTGAAACCAACACTGTAACGGTATATGTATCCATACTTCTTGATTCCTATTTATAACAAGTACACACACCTCCACAGACCTTGATATCATAGTAAAATAAACAGAATTTTTTTTTTTCCCAATGGTTTTATGTCCAGTGCTTATCACTAGTGAACAAGCCATCCAGGTCAACCACACATTCCAAGATCAATAATTGACATCAGATAAACACGTATTGAAATATAAATGATCAATCCAATGTTTCCATGGGTGGCTTTGTCTCTAAAGGGATACTTTAATGTTACTGCGTATTCATTCTGAATAGACGGCTTGCTCCACTTTATAATAATATATAATCACAATCTAGCATAACACTGGAAATATCAGTAACTTCAATATTCGAAAAGCATGACGTTGCAAATTATATTGCAATACACACAGCTTTTCCTATATTGCCTTACTTTTTCACAAAGCTTGTCCAATTTTAAATATGACTACATATCAATCTTCTAAACAACTAGATATAATTTATACATCGTGGACATTCCTACCTGCAAGTGCTTTGATCCTGGACCGTTCGAAAAGTTTGGCCGAATTATCTCCACCCTCCCAGTCATCCTCATTCTCCATGTTATCCAGGTGGGCATTGTGGTTCTTCAGTAGATCACCGGACTGTAAAGTCTCAATCTCCATCTTGCCGCACTTAGTTCCCGCAGCACCACTGTCAACAAACAAACAAGCTTTTTTAGCACATTACTGTTTGAATTCAACCACGGTCTAATTCAAGGTCCACATTCGCACCGAATTCCAGTGTCATTCCACAGACCCATGAATTTAGGTTGTCTATAACCTTTGTTCCCTAACACCTATAAATATAACGGGTGCATATGTAGAACACTTTTCAACATGAGGGAATGTGACTCTGGAAATACAACAGATACACAAGTGCATTTCAGAGACATGTTAATGCACTTATGTGATATAATCATGAGTCCCATGACAAAACAAAAACTTGCAGAGCTATTACTTCATCCAACGTATATTTTGGTAATTTTTTTTTTTTTACCAACATCCTTATTACAACATTGTTCTGATGCAACTACTGTATAAATGCAGCCTGTACCATTTTCAACAGACCACTTAGCAGTTTGACAACTGCTTATCAGTTATCACTTATCAGTTCTAGCTCTCCAAGGACACTGAGCTATGATATACACCAAGCTGCCAGGATGCAATGTCACACATTTACAACTTCCACAGATGTTTTTACTTCCACATAGACATTCTCCTGTGACACATCTCATATTGTGCTAGCTAATAGTAGGGGTGAGTTCAATTACTTGACAATGGATGGGAACTAATTAGTTAATGCAATTAAATTCCAGAATTTCAAAACCAGACAGTAAATGACATAGGAAACTGAATTTGATATAAATTTAGAAAACATCCCCATAGATGGGGTAAGCTAGTGTAGTTATACGTAAAAGTCAGATGCCAATGTAGTTAATTCTGAAACCTGGGTGCTGGGGTGTAATGGGTTAATGCTGAAACTTGCCTCCACCCTCCCTAATGTATACAGGGTACCATAGTGAATCACCTGGGGTCCCTGCTGTTCGGTGGTAGAACCTGCCACCAATACCATACCAGTCCCCTACTTGTTAGTAACCTGTTCGTATGTGTTTTTTTGCTAACCATGAAACTTGTATTCAGATATATTTCAGATCTCTTGTTGCAATTCCCATCAACATTTGTTAAACCTCTGGGTACAACCTGCAATCCTACCCAGCAGAAGGATGATGGATGTGTCTTGTGAATTGGGCATGACAGTGGGGTATTCATGTATAACCGAATAGAGGTTGTAAAAACAATAAAAATTTTCCCTCACGCTATAACCTAGACACCACCCACACCTAACAGCAGCCATTGAATCATAACTAGTAGCTTGGCATACAAGCACACACACACACACACAGACAGTGACACGCCACACGCAGGGCGGGAACTAGGTCACCAATGAGTGTTTGCGCTGGCTACACGCCCCCTCTGTGACAGCTCACCACTGTATGTACTGCGGGGACTGCTACAAAACATACGACTGGAAAAGCTAGGTTCCACTCTCAAGTCATTGCCTTTTTCAATTATATCACAGCTGCAGCACAAAAACCACACACAGTTAACAAAGGCCATGTTTTGCAATAGAATAGCAATTGTTTTGGATGAATTGGTAATATGGGAATGTAGCGAATTAATACTGATGAAATCTAGACACATTCATTAGAAACACTTCCACGCAATTGCCATTAAAAAAATGTCACATTCACACAGCCTGATTTGTAACTTTACTTTAAATAGCAATGTAATCAACTCAATTAGTTAAAATTAAAATAAGTAATTATGTTGCTTACAGCCAATAAGTAGAAAGGAAATTAACTGGAAAACTGGAAATTAACCTCCTTTGAGCCACAAAGGCAAAACCTGACATCGCATTAGCGGCATATAAGAAGTACAAACTGACTTGCAACGCTCTGTCCCTCCTAACATCCTCATCTGGTTACATTATTCCCTATATACTGTTGCACCTATCTTGCCATGCATAGATGGCTAATTTGTACTTTATTGTGACTTCCTTTGGCCCATCACACCAGCTCCAATTATCACATGGCTGGGCTAGCTCCGACGTTGTTTGGCCAATTTGGTAATTTTGTAATGCGCACCAAGAAAACTACAAACGCTCATGTATTCTGCATGCTTTTCAACGAAAATGCTGGTGGCCAAATTGGCAACTTTTGTTTAGCCAAATCCGATGCTATGTGGCCTAAATGGCCACTGGCAACCTAGCATAGATGTGATTTTTTTACAGATGCTATCATAATGAAAAACAATATCAATAGCAGCACCATTGTACCCAACAGAATGCCAACAGCAACAGCCAACCAAATAATGTTAACACAACAGGCAGTTGTTTGTGAAAGAGACTTACTGTCCAAACATGACCAGGGCTTCACGTTTCAGGCGAGCGATCGCTCTCGCTCCCTATCGCTCGCGCAAATCAATAATCTAGGGAGCGATTCACTAAGAAAGTATCTCCTCTTTATAATGCAGTGTTCCGGCTCCAATATTCGGAGTTCACATATCATCCATCACCGGCGATGGCGATTGCAGCCCGCTGCAATAAGGTTGCAAGAACGCCATCGAAGCTATGCTGGCCACATGGTTTATAAAAATTATCAAAAGAGTGGACTAACGTCGATTTGTATTATGTGTAAATGTCACATAATGTTGTATGTTATATTTATTTTATTGACTACATGTAGTGAATAATTTCAGTTAAAAGTTACATGATGTTAACTGAAAAGTAATCGAAAATACTAATTACATTTTCATCAATTCCAGAACAAGCAGTGGTGGCGATGGGATGTTTGCTGAATCGTTTTAAAGTGACAGTGACGATAGTTTTGAAGGTTTTGAAGCCAGTGAAATTGAGTTGGGGGAACAACACGTTCGTGACAAGGCATTGCCGTTAGCAATTCGGATAAACCTGTACAGCCATCGAAACAGTGGACCAGCAAGCTGGCGGATGCTCCAGACATTCGTTTCGTCAGTGGCATGGGTGTTGTTGACAGTCAACGTTGTGCTAACATGTCACCAGTTGATCTCTTCGGGCTGTTTTTTACAGAATATTTGTTGAGGGACATTGTCGCGGAAACAAACAGGTATGCAGAGCAGTGCAGGCAGGTCGCTCCCAAGAAGGGGGGTAAACACATGCCTTGGGAAGACATGGTTGTGCCTAAACTGAAAACATGGTTGGGCTTGTGCTTGGAATGGGACTGGTGCAGAAGAAAGGCCGACTTGCAAACTACTGGACAACACACTGGCTGACTCAGACGCCAGGCTTCAGTCAGATGATGATATGTCAACATTTCATGCAATAAATGTGATTTCTGCATTTTGTTGACAATGAAAGCACAGCAGTCAGCAAGACCAACAAACTCTGAAAAATTCAGGGTTTGTTGAATTGTGTGAATGGATGTTTCTGGGCAGTATACAACTAATACAAGCCATGACGAGAGCTGGTTATTGAAATAATGCAGAAGTTCAAAGGGCGGCTCACTAGCAAGCAGTACATAAGAATCAAACCTGTGAAGTGGGGAATAAAGCTATTCACCCTGGCTGAATCCACAACAGGCTATGTGGTAAACATTATTCCATATGCAGGCAAGAGGGAAGACACTGGTGTGGGAAAGACAACACAGACCGTGCTGGATGTCTGCCAGAACTACCTGAACAATGGCCATCGTTTGTTCATGGACAATTACTACATCAGCATGGAGTTGTTCGAGAAGCTCCAACAGAAGTGTACACTGGCTTGTGACACAGTGAACGGGAATAGAGTTACAGTGAACGTAAATAGAGTTGGACTTCCAGACGATGCAAAGAAATCTGCTGCTGTCAAACGTCTGAAGCGTGGATAAGGCCTCAAGAGCATGAAGGGACACATACTGGCACTCTGGCAGTGAGGTGGAAGGACACTCGTGTTGTGAACCTCTTGTGTAATGTGCCTGGTGTCCTGGGAGATGACACAGTCCAAAGACGAGAGAAAGGAGGTGCAGAAGTGACTGTCAGCAGACCTCAGGCAGTAGCAATGTACAACAAGTTCATGGGAGGAGTTGACCTGTTGGACTAGCGTGTATCCACGTATCGCCAGCACATGAAGTCGCTGACCTGGTACCTGCAGCTATTCTTCCACGTACTGCATATGTCTGCAGTCCAGGCATACCTACTGCACAGAGAGCTCCATCCGACCAGCAGGCAGACACAGAAACAGTTCGTGACATCATTGGATGATGGACTAATTGCCGGACGTTCATTTCTGAAGAACCGTGGTCATCCATCGATTGTGCAATCACCTGCAGTAGTTTGCTTTGGCCGACAGCTTGATTATGCTCCAATGAAGCATGACACACAATAATTTTTTTTATCCATACATGCTGGGTGGACACTCTCTTTGCATGTGCTGTTTGCAAAGTCTGCATGTGCCCTTATCTATGCTTCCAACACTACCATTACATGGTGAAATATGAGTACAATGACCCAGCTAAGGTTGTAACCGCTCCAGCTAGGAAGCGAAAGCGCTAACTGTCACCACATTTGTGGATGGAACTCTAGTGTAGTAGTGTAGAGTCTGTAGACATTTCATGATAATCAAATTTGTAAATTTTTTAGCAGGCAGATTGTACATAACATTATACAGGTGTGTTCAGCCATGGAATAGTGTAGTGGTATTTTTTTTACTTTTGACTGTTCCATGGTCATATCCTGGCATGTGAAAACAGTATTTTTATTCCATTAAGTGGATGTTTATTTTCTTGAAAGGTTTTTTTTTTAAATTTGTATTCACAATTACAAAAAAACTGTATAGTTCTTTCCTTGTTTTCATTGATTCTACCATTCACCATGTTGTTATGTTTGTAATAAAATATACATGAAAGGATAGGAAATTCATCCAGCTTTCATAAGATATATATGTTGGGGGATATTTGGCTGTGAAAGTGAGTCAGCACCAAACATGTTACTTTCAACAATAGTAACTGTTTCGCAAATAAAATTCACATTGAAACGTTTATTACATTTTTTACTTTATTTTATTGGTCTGCTTTATAAGAAATGAACGACAATATTTGGTATGGTTTATATTTATTAAATTATTTTATTCTTTTTATAAAGCATTGTCTGTTTTAGCTTTACACTCAAAAACTTTGCTTTATTACATATACTTATAAGTGATACATTTTTGCGGGGCCAGTTCAAAATAGTTTTAAAAATCCGAGCCAGTTCATTTTTTTGCTAATTTCAATCACTGTATAAAACAGTATAATATATAATTGCATAAATTACAAAAACTGAAGAAAAAAAAATCAGTTTAAGTAGGTAATAGGTAATTAATAATTAAATACATGTATTTGTAACATGATACATTTGACATCATGGGCGTGGGTTGCGTATTTAAATTATTGGGTCTCTTTAAAACGCGTTGGGTATCTGATCAGTAGGCGGCGCTACCGACCTGTATGTAGTTCACCATCACCGATTTAGAAAACCGGCGGTATTTACGTGGATAAACCAAGACTAAAAAACACAGCTTTCTATCTAAATTTCACGTATTACTTGTCCTTTCAACCACAAGATTTGCACAATCGCTTGTGAGCTTGGAATACATTACATCACAAATGCAGGATAGTCTTTGAGCATCAGTCTCCGATTTGCTCTTGGCGTTCCGCCATTTTGACTCCATTGATGTTGATATGACCGGCGAGACGAAGACCGACTTGCCGCAAATATTGCAACATTATTTCATTTACCGATCCTGGTTAAATATGCCAATAGATACTTGCAAAACTCACCATATATCTGACGCCGACGGGCTACTGATCTAGATGATCCCGTGCTAAATAGCCACCGCGCTATATAAAGTGATAAACCAGAGCCTGCAGATAGACTGGGAATCCGACGCAGCCGGATAGCTCACCTGTTAGCACAAACTACAACGCGTTAAAAAAACAATTTCTCTAAATATAATTGTTTCCGTTAATTTCATCTGTTTACTATATCATTTTTATATCATTAGCTTATGGTGTTGTTCCGTACTACACAGTATCCTAACTGGCATTTGGGTAAAATGCATTAAACCAGCAAAAGTTCATATCGCGTAGGAATACAAAGCTGCTGAACCATGCTTATGTCATAGTATTATGGGATACGGGCACCGGCTTTTTGGTTAATTATTAATTCAGTCTTCATTTTGGACCGCCCACTTTCTTCCAAATTAGGTGCGGCGCATTGTTCTGGTTTGCTGAGGATGTTCCATTCATGCAATTCATCTTTTTTCAAACTGTTAAAATAGTAAACTTGTTCTGAATACTTCAGAAGAAAAACATGCAGTGCCACGGACATTGACACGGTGGGCGTATACTAGTATAACTTTTAGTGCTGGGTGGTGTTAAATGTTTTCAATTGATAATTAATTCAGGGCTTTGGCTTCGAATCACGCATCGATCTCAGGCTCAGCATTTATTATTATATATTCGTCCTCGTCTGTTCCTGTTGTTTTTTTAAATACATATACCCAGTATATATATACACCCGGCCTATACATATAATTTTTTTTATAATAATTATACATTTATTTGTGTAGTATTGTTTACTAGGTTAACTAATAAGCAACGCTGTACGTTTATTTTCATGGCCTACTAATAATATTAACGCATTAATCAATCAGTTGATCCGTGCGTGCGTGCGTGCGTGCGTGCGTGCGTGCGTGCGTGCGTGCGTGCGTGCGTGCGTGCGTGCGTGCGTGCGTGCGTGCGTGCGTGCGTGCGTGCGTGCGTGCGTGCGTGCGTGCGTGCGTGCGTGCGTGCGTGCGTGCGTGCGTGCGTGCGTGCGTGCGTTTGAACTTGAATTTTGAACGTGCGTGTATTTGAAATTTTTATCAAACCCAATATTTGTTATCACAATAAGTAATGGCATTTCAGTAAAATAAATGTATTGTTTATCTTTACACACATGGAAAAATCATGAAGTGCCGGATAGAAATTGAGGTTTGCCATCTTGAAATCACATTCCGAACAAAAAGTTATCCCGCTTATCAGAGAGAGGCGCCACATGTGTAGCGTTTAATTTATAATGGTTTCGGTTCTTATTAACGTTCTTTTGTCATTAAATTGATTTAGTTTATGTACTTTCGTTTTTCACATTCCAAAGTTTTATTTACCTGTATAGATTTTCGCCAATCTCGTCAACGTGACAAGATTGGCGATGATGTCCTGGTAAGATGACGTCATCAGCGAGGACCCCAAAACCGAATGTACCCGAACAAGGAAGATTTGCTCTGAATGAATTGCAGAAGGAAAAGTCCATCATCATGCTCCCTGCCGACAAGGGACCGACCACGGTCACCGTGGAGGCGGAAGAATATTAACAGAAAATTACTAAAATGGTAAGTGACAAACCAATATATGAAAAACTGAAGGATCCGACCAGGAAGTATAAGCCAGAACTGATCAGCATGCTGAGCACCCTGGAGAAAGACGTAAAGATAATTAAATATCAGTATTGGTACTTCTATCCAACTCTAGAAAAAATACCATGGATGTATAATGGCACCCCAAAGATCCTCAAAGAGGGTATCCCGCTCGACAACACTGTATATGATATGGAGGACGTGGAGCAAAACACCATTGCCACAGCCGCACGATGACTGCAAACCAAGGAGCTGAAGGCGGTATGTTGATGATCTAATTTGCCTAGTACACACATGCAAAGAGGAGGAACAACAACGACAACACGTGGACACATTCGACACAACAGGCAGCGTAACATTCACGCAATAAGATGAAGAGAACACCACTCCACAGTATACAGAAAGAAAACCCCCACTGGTCAGTATCTGAACTTCGCGCCCTACCACCACAGACAGTAGAAGTTAGGAGTAGTTAGAACCATTATGAACAGGTTAAGGCAATAATTTCAGAGGAAGGGGGCAAGAAGGAAGAAGAGGAACACCTATGAGGGGCTCTTAGAATGTGTGGGTATCCTGGGCCTTAAGAAAGGTGAAGGATAACAAAAAGAGCAAGAAAACAGACAAGAAAAAAAAAACATAAGAACTACAAAAGCCAGGTTGTCATCCCAACCTTGGAAGGTGTGTCAAAGAGGATTGGTCGGGTATTGAAAAAGTATGGTGTGACCACAGCCTTTCGTCCCTGCACAACCCTCAGATGCATGTTGGTACACCCAACGGACATCGTAGAGCCGGAAGAATAGAGCGAACTATAGTGTACAAAGCCCCGTGTGAGAGTTGTGGCGCAATCTATACAGCGGAGACAGAGAGTTTGCTTAAGACCAGACTAGAGGAACACAATATAGATGTGGAGAATGCACCGAGAGAACAATACACGAGGAGCTGAAAGAAACGGTCACAGTCGACCATCATCAAGTCCGCCACCACAGACCACACCATTAGCCACCGAGAACCATATAACAGACTGGGAGGACTAAAAGTGGTAGAGAGGGAGTCCCACAGAAGCAGAGGACACGTGGAAGAAGCGATATGGACATGGAAGCTAGAGGCAGGAATCAACCGAGATTTTGGGAGCGTGTGTGTGGGGGTGGATAGGTGCACGCGTGTGTTCGTGCGTGCGTGCGTGCGTGCGCGCGGGCGCGATAACCCCTAACATGTTGTGGCATTACTGGCTCAGCCAGTAAAGCCGAACAGCTTTTAGAACAATATAATATTACTTTATGCCACTTTAATTGTTGGCCGTACAAGCTTCTCGTCTTACATCGTTTATTCCCAAACAAGCCAAGCAGTGGACAAATGTTGAACCTTATACCCTGTGCATTGGCATGAAAAGGTTTTTGGCAACAATTAAGCTTTGTGTCAGCGACACGTGATACAGTGCATCACCGAAGACTTCTCGCAGCAACAAAATCTAAGCGATGACTAAGATCAACTATCGCATTCAGCAAATACGATGCACCACTGAGCCGGAGACCGCAGCTGGTTCGATTGTGCAGAAAGCAGAGTCGTTGGCGGCAACAGTTAGTGGGTGCATGGCTTAACACAAGGCTGTGTCGCGTAAGTTTCATCTACACCGATGATCCAGACATCGATCGCTGCCGAAACCAATGGTTGGATTGATGGTTGAATACACCACGAACACCTACATCGAGGACCACATATGCGACGCATATGGGGTGAGGGAAGCAGAGATTCAAATGTTTGAACCGTTGTGAATAGGAGTTGGAACGTCAAAAGTCCACACATAAAATACATGGAACTATTAGGTCACACGTACGACTGAGGGATCGAGACTTGCCAGTATAACGTCACGCACCATTGCAGGCATTATCACATGGTACATTTACTCGGTACTTGCATGAGGAACACGCACATATGACAGATGGGCGAGGTATCGCATATATCGTTATCGCTTGTGCATGCAGTAGATTTCCAGACGCTCCATAGAACTTGTTTTCCGTTTCTGCAAGGACGTCACTGTTACGCGAAAGTAGTGAGTATGTAGTCCACGCAACGGAGAACGTCCCGCCAGCCTCTCGTAAGGCAAACACAGATAGCACTTTTGAAGTTTTGAACAAGTCGAACGGGTATACCTGTGCGCTTACAACCATGGACATTAGCAATGTGGCGATCAGTTTGGTGTTCGGTGTCCTAATCTTATGTTCATCCAAGTTCCTAGATAACGATGCTGAATTTTGTCTGGAAGCAGACAGTTTTACAATATGTGTACACTGCTTCCCACCCTTTACTAGAACTGGGATGCAGTTGATCACAGCAGGATATGCGAGTACATGTTGGAACAAGATAACTCTAGCTAGTTCTTTCAGTCTACAATCATCATTGTCGTCGTCGAAATTTCCAATTAAGGCAATAATCAATTAATCCTTCGGCAGCAACATCAAACTGGAATCTAAGGAAGTCGGGATGTCTAGCTTCCCAGGAGGGCTAAGTATAAGGGGGTGCACCTCCCGCGATACGAGCTATAGAGGCTTTCCCAGACGACCGGTGCATTTGTAAGCAAGAGTTGGTACGTATTCGCCACATACGTTCAATGGTAGGCTCCCTATGCAGGTGATTCTGGTATGCGCACTGCAGTGCAGGGCACGTTGACAGAATGGACTAAGCCTAAGATTGGTCAGTATTCAACTTGGAGCTGTAGTGGTCTGCGACACTAATGTTGTGTCGGCCAGCTTACGGCATTTATAGCATTAAGCTGATACGTTGGCCTTCGTCGATGACTATTTATGTAGCCACACAATGATCAGAGTGCAGCTAGGACCACAACCAGACAACACTACAGAATGAAGGTGTTCCATTCATCTACAAGATGATTTCTTTCTCAAGAAGACCTCAACACGGACGAAATTGAAACGTCCAAATACATAGGTTTTGGCTACAGAATGACAATCGATGTCGCACTTATGTTATAAATACACCTACATTTATTAGCATAATAATTAAGCCTACAGTTGTTAACATAAAACGGGATCAACAACCTAAACTTATTCTACTCGGCCTTGTCGGATTTCAGGTCTAATTCTGAACAATACACAATACAAACGGATAGACTACTTGTTATCTCAATGTATTTCCAAAGCAGATTCGTGACAAGGAAGTATTACTGGATGGGAGAATTGTACTTACCAAGACCAGGCCGAATTACATGAAGTAGGGCCTACGATAGAGATAGGTGTAGATGGAACATCTGTGCTGACGAAGGGTTGCGTAGGGTACTGGTGGTGGTGGTAAGAGATTCACAAAACATTGTGCAAACGGCGTTTCAACGGCTCCTTGTTAATGACAAGTGAAATACTGCAATGTTTGCATGTGGATCAGCATGCTAATGAGTGTTTTGTTTGTCTGTGTACAGAAGCTGACCTCTATTATTTATTGATCGAGCAGATCAGCGGCTAACCTTGCTGCTAAGGACAAGAATCAGCAATCATGGCCGTGGTCATGTGCGTGTTTCATCGTCTTAATTGGTCGAGTCCTTTCTCGTGGGAATATAATATCTAGTTGTCAACATAAAATGCATTGTCGACAACGCATTGATGACCTTGTCTGAACAGTGCATTTAGATCATCATTAACATACTGGAGCACATTGTTCATATAGGCCTATTAGGCATGTATCGATCATTATGATATAGATCGATAGTACACTTCCTTCCGAAATAAAGTGTCGACAATTGTGATTTTGAAACGATCCCATAGCTTGTGTGCTTTACCTTGTTTTTATCAACGAACAAGTATGGATGTTCGTGCATCGCGGCCCGTTAGCAGCCGCTATAGGACGAGAAGTAATGGTGCAATCACACGCCGACTTGTCCGTTGTTTCCAGGGGTAAGCGTTGGGGGTCACACCGTAATGTTATCTCAAAACACGTTCTATAAATTCTAAGTGCATGTCAAGTCACAATAGTAGCAACATATGATTAAATATGTTATGCAGTTATGACTGTCTGCAATTATAATTTAGAAACTAAACAATAAATTAAGCGTCTGACGTGCAAACTCCAGGTGATTGTGAACATTCTTGAAGGGTACATTTGGTAGGGGTCTCAACGTCCCATCTCCAAAATGTTTGTGGGCTAAACTCCCATCTGTATTGGGGGACCAACCTCCCGCCATTTTTATGACCAATCTCCCACTTCCTGCCATACTACTTCGTTCTTATTCAGTCGCCACTTTGTAGACGCTATATGACGAGTCGTGTGAGCATGAGTGCGCGTGTTAACTGAGATAATGTTAAACAGTATCTTCTTAATTATAGCGAAAAAACTGAGAGCAGAAAATGCTTGCTTATATTAAACGAATGAAGGAAAGTTTATTTTATAATTAAAAATAAAATTTTTAGATTATTTTCTAAAGACAACTTTAATTCATGTTGTTCTCATACACTGTCCAATTCTTCGTGTGCGCTGCGTGTGCGCGTGTGCATGCGAATGATAAATGACTAACGTCCCATGGTGTGTGTTGGTCTGCCGCAAATATTGCTAAATCAAATCTGTGATGCAGATCCAACGAAATATCCTATAATATTCAATACAGACACTGATCGAGCATGATGACATTCTAGAATCTCACCAGAACGCTAAATGCTGCCGTCCCATAGCTGGCATGCACCTGCATGCAGCTTTCGGCATTGGTTGGAATTATCTGTGTGTAGAAGATTTATTTCACTGTGCAAACATTGGCCCATTAGATTATATGTTGTCGGCCTGCTGCGTATGCTGATTAGACCACCAAAGGCTGCTGTTCTAGGTGTCACGGCTTAGCTTAACTTTGTTTCGCCGTCGTCATATGTGCATCCCTGGACTTGCACCTACCCCAGCATGCATGTGCCAGATCGTAAAGAAAGCAAACGATATTCAAGGGGTGATGAAAACTTGCAAGTTGTGACAGTGCCATTAGACGGGAGTTTTGAAGAAATAATGGGCTGATTGCCTTCGTGTGACTGAACCCATTGTTTGCAACCTGTCAAAATGATGTTCTATTCTGGTGGAAAGTAAAGAAGTAAAAAAAACAACAACCAGTCGCATTAAATGCTGCCGACAGCTGCGGCAGGTTATTTTCACAAGGTTATAATGACTGTTATACAAATGTTCTTGATACGCAAACACACACCAACGACGTTCATGCGCGCCACTAGGCAAAATCACGGACGGGACAAACATTTAGAAATCATCATTATAGTGCGTGCGTGCGTGCGTGCGTGCGTGCGTGCGTGCGTGCGTGCGTGCGTGCGTATAGTATAATTCCCGGATCCATAGGAAAAAACACTCAACTGGATGAATTTTTCACAAATTAAAACATTCTTGGAGACAACCAACTGCACGATGAACTGAATGACTTATATTTGTCGGGTGATGTTGACCGAACACCAGCGCTCTGTCTATGATATCAACATGAGCGTCGCGGAAACAGCGGTGATGGCGTCGTGGTCCCGTACGCACTTACAGGCCATTATCGTCGTGGAGAAGCAATCTGGAACTCCGAGATGGCCACGCTGTCTTCTGATTGTTGTTGTTGGAGAGTCCTAATTCGCGTGTGCAGTCTTCTTCAAGTTCTGGATGTCACGCAACGCTAGCGCTGTAGATTTCTCCTGACCACAACCAGAAGTGCGGTAAGATAACACCTACTCCCGTTGCTAGCAGTTTTTCTATGAACTACTGCCGCTTTCTATCGACCAATCGTTAAAGCATCAATTTCTTGGAACTGCCAGGTGCTTATCTGCTTGCACATGACAGTTCACTTGAAACATGAAAAGGATATTGCTGCGTTGCAAGTATATCCGAGTTTTGTTACACGCGTGTCGTCTGCTAGTTTGAGAAACAGTTCTGCATTTATCTGCTAGGTGACAGCACTAAATTAGTTACTCGCATTCAAGATGGCGCCGATATTTTGGCATTTCAACACGGTTGCATTCGAATACAGTCCTGTCTCCGCGATATTATTATGTTTATTCCTTGCAGTAATTTATGTTGGCAGTCTATATGTGTGGACACCAGGACAACACGGGTAAGCATTTACATGCTTGTTTTCTTGTCATAATTTAAATTATTGAGAGGGTAGACAATGGCAAAGCCTTATCTTATCTTATGTTATTTTTATGATCAAGCTTACTCAGTTACTGTCAAGACAATACTGAGTCTTGTAACTGACTGACCGGTCAGGGACATGTCAGTGACACTGGCAGTCACCCCGGTCTCAGTTTGTACTCGCTGTCATGTTCTTCTTCCTGGTAAGAGTCAACCCTCTCTTCAACTTAAAATCAAGGCGTTATGACTCTATTTCATAGACATAGTCATAGTGACAGTCTCAATTTGTCACCGATTTCAGCATTGCCATTGCTTGCATTGGTGGATTGGTGTTAAATTGGCTGCTTTTTGTAATTAATTTTTTTGTATTACTACTGACAGTGACTATACATATCCGGTAACTGTTTTGACTTTTGTGCCACCTAGGGCTAGGTACATGACAATACCGCACATCGTGCAGCGGCAGTTTCGGCCGTGCGCGATGTTACTCGGCTGATATGCACTCGATGCGACGATGGGGGGGCCCTTCTTTTTGTTGCTCGGCATGCTAATCAGTCTGGGTTTCGCATAACATCACATATTGATGACATAGTCATAGATCATAATTTTCCCTGCAACCTTGTATTAAATTGTTTGACATAGGTAAAACTAGGCAAAAAAATTCGCCCCACTCTTCGTCTCTGGGGCGAAAGTCCCGTGCGGCATTTGCTAACTCGGCGATTTGGCAGTTCCGTAGCCAAATGGCTACGGAACTAATAACTTAAGTTTTAAAACCGATACGCACTAACCGTTTCACATGTGTATTCTGTGACATACAACCGACAATTGGGCGTCAAGAAACTGAAGAAATGTGCTCCAAATAATTACTTATGAGTACTTTTATCGGTGACATAGAAAACATTTCACAACTAGCCGCCATACTGTGCACGTGATGTTGCCTTTGGGTCACATGATAAAACGCGATTTCGTGTAGAATGAGGCCAGAATGGGCCAGCAGCACAGAAATAAATAAAACACCCGTTAGTAAGTTAATAGTTTATAGGGGCATTATTAATGATGTAACTCTATGGCCAGCAGACGGCAATTCTTAGTGTGACCTTATATAGATCTATGGAAATCCCGCATGCCTTTCTCGCTCACAACAACATCCGGTTATATACAAACCTTGACAAGCACATGCGTTCTGACAAAAAGGTAATAATTTCACACTTTTACATGGTTATTGTCAGGTAACTTTAGTGATATACATATAAGAATGCATACAGACACGAAAGACGTGTTTATTGCTCTGTTTATGGCGTTTTTGTAAGGTTTCACGTTTCATGAAAATACTTAAGCTTTTGATGCACGAGACCTTCGCCCCTACTAGTAGCAACAGCCAGATAGAAAAACATTGTAGGGCGATTGACTTTGCCTAAGGTAAAACATGTGTTGATGGAATGCCATGTGTTGGTAGAGTGCCATCTAAATCATAGCAGTTCTTCCTGAAGGTGTGTATAAAACATTTTACAAAACATTATTAGAATGAAATATAATTGGTTTTGTAAATCAATGTTAAGTTTTGTGGAATTCTATCGACGACAAAGTGTTTTTTTACCACCCGAAAATCGGTGCGCACCCGAACTTACCGAAGTATGTGGACAATATGACGTAATTTTGTAATCAACTATTTCATCACATGCACTAATGACATTCTATGCAATGTCTAAATATACTTCATTGCCAATAGATTATAAATTGTGCAGTGATTGTGGGGATGAATACCGATTTTTATCAGATTTAAATTTTCTCTCACGACCACCTTGTGGCAATCTTATTGGCTGTTCACAGCTTGTACACAAACATATGCACACGTGCCTTTGTTTTGTTTACTGAAAATGGATGAAATAGTTTCTAATAATATTTTATAAACATTCATCATAAAAGGAGTCTGATGATATCACAAACGATATGAAAAATTTGAAATGCTGTAATGTATTAATGCAAAAACAAATAATAAAACATATTTTACTTTTATTTATTAAAAAATCACTATAATGTAAATTATTATTAATGGTATATTTAAATATTTTTTTAAGGAATATGACTCCAAAGAAGTAAAAGAAGGTTCTTCTATTCCAAACCAGGACTAAGTATGCAATATCTGATTGATAATTTTTAAACTGTACCACATGAATCTGAAGAATTGCGTAATGGTCACATACTATTTCTGTACACTGATAATGGTCGGCAAGTAGCCAGAACTGCTGCAGTTTGGGAAAAAAATAGTATCTGAAGAAAGTTAAAAGTTAGTTAAATTAGTATGATAAGTCTATTTAAAAAATGAGCAATTCATACCAAAGACTAGACATGATAGGACATATTTTCATTACTCCAACAATGCTACAGTGCTTTTATCTGTTTTCAGATACTTCTAACTTAAGAAGTTTACAAGCTACAGATCTGAAATTTGCTGAATATATAGACATTAGATTATCTATGCAAAATTCAAGAATGATAGGTAGAGTTGTTTGATTTAAATCATGATTTAAATCAGTAAAAAAATCATTGATTTATGTTTTTTTTTACTTCTGGTTTTTTCAATCACTGGTTTATATGAATTTAGCACAAATACTTGTTTACAAGCATCGATATCAACAAAGTTTTGTATGTTTTTTAATACAAAGCACAAAGTGTGCACACTTGTGTAGCTGTATTGACACCAGATAGCCTGATAGTCAAATATTTTATGACATTGTGTATAATTGAGCTATTCCCTTTCTGAATGCTGTGAAGCCACACAAACTGTCTTCCAGAGAAAGTATCTTTTCAAGTCAGAAGCCCTGAGTTAAAGTCCACTTAGAGCTTGTGCTAGTTGTTACCAATTCAGTATGTTGACTCAGTTGTTAATACTGTACCAGTTTGTATTCTGGTTAGAGACTCTTAGTGTACACAAAGCCCTGGACAGGTGCTAATCCACCCTCTCAGCAAACAACAATTAGTACTGCTACAGCCACAGACACACAGCATGCTTTCCTTTCCAAGACAGATTATGCAACTACAGGGGGTGAGGCCTTGTGGAAATTGTCTAATGTCTTTATATAAGCAAAAATCATGTACCCTCTGTTAAGACAAGAACCCAAATCGATTCGAATAGAACATGTTTGAAAGAGTTTATAAATATAAATGTCTATATACCAGATTTAAAAAAAATCCAATAAATAAAAAAATCCAATTAAATTTTTTTTTAAATCCTTTTTTTTTTTAAATCACCCAAATTCAGCCATAAACTTTAACTTTTTCTATATTTTATGAATTTCAGCACCCAGAATGAGAATGTGGGACAAGTCCTATGACCACAATTTTTTTAACTGTACGTAATCCTTTATTGGGTAAACAACATATTACAATTTCAGGATGGTGTTCTGCCACTTTTATTTTGGGCCAATTTGGGAGAAATTTTGGAGAAAAACGCCATTGGGTAGAACAGTAACTTTCAGCTGCAATATGAATTAAACGAGACAGAAATCTATCCTGAAATGTTAATACAGTGTTTGTAGTTTACCTAATAAACAACTATGCACAGTAAAAAAAGTGATTCTGAGTTATCAACTTTTTAAATTTGTTGAAAATTGGTCGATTTGACACAGTTTGAAGTACAAAACTGCATATGACGGTCACACGATTTCATATGTTTTAAAGTAAAACAGAGGCCAAAAAATTTGCCTAATTTTTTACCTTCAAATTGCCACAACTTTCTTAATATTCACCTGAGATCAAATCTATATGCACCATTTTAAAGGTGTTTCTATGGTCTTTACAGTGGTAACAGATTCACTGATATCAAGTATGCTCTAAACATATTACCACATGCATATATATTGGTTATATGTATTTTTTATTTGATTTACTGTACCGTATACCTATATTATAAACAGTTCCTTTTCACCCACCAAACTACTTCAGCAAGTGCAGCTTAGACGGAATCAAGAAGAAATTTTTATAAAGCGTGCTACCTTTGGACAGACTTGCCAGCACTTGGATGTTGTCGATGTTACACAAGTCAATGATAGAAGCAGCAACACTGAGCAAGCCACTAGGATCAATCGGCATATATATCCAATGATAAAAACATTAAAATTTATGTGAGATTGTTTTGATGTGTTGTTGAAAAGACTAACTGAATCAAACATTTAATTTGACCCATATTACTAATCTTCACCTTCAAATCATGAGTGCAAATGCGCAAGGAAAATCTGAGAGTGAGACTACTTTCAATCTGAGACCAGGATATCAGTAGCACTATAATGAATAGTGTCCCATTTGCAGGCAATTTATATTCAGGATATCAGTAGCACTATAATGAATAGTGTCCCATTTGCAGGCAATTTATATTCAACACAGCACAGCACATTTCAGATTGCCCCACTTGTGTATATATCAGTGAAGTATCTTTACATTGTTTCTTAACCTTTTTTGGGTCACGGACCCCTTTGAGAACCTAAAGAAAGCTATAGACCCCCCCCCGAAAAATGCACATAAACAGGAAGGAACTCAACGAAATAATAATTTTTTGCCCCCAGTTCACGGACCCCTGAAGCCATTCCATGGACACCCTAGGGGTCCATGGATCACCGGTTAAGAACCCCCGCTTTACATGATGAAAACCAAACATCAACTTGTATTGCTGTTGGCAGTGCATGCAGCTTGGATGGCTAGTAATACAAAATATATACCAGGCAGTATCTAAACTCAAGTGAAAATGTTATCTATAATTATCAAAATAAATGAAAATTAAAACATTGCTGTAAAGAACAACGTTTGAGGCTGAATCATATTATAAGGAACCCCAATTGAAGTACGGGGTAGACAAATGATTGCAAATTAAGAATTACTTAATTACATAATAATAATTTGTTGTTGTTTTCCACAGAAACAAAACCATACTACTTTATTGATATAGTGGCTCATTCCATTGCAAAAGAAAGAGAAAAAAGCCAAAAAATCTGTATTATTCCATTGGCTTTTTTCCTGCAACTTTATTCCCCACCCTCATAAGTAACTTTGTTTTCTTAACCCCAAAATTGTGACTACCGTTTCCTATCTTCAAACAGTCACTATTTCCTAACCAAAACTGTACTTAATTTTTTTTCTCCATAAACCGTTATTTCTTTGTGTGACTTTCTTGTGCCTTTTGTGTGAGCACCAAATTGGACACCGTTCCCGTCTGGTTGGGGCACTGAAATGACTCAGTTGACATTTCTTTTATGTCAGTCTCGCTTGTTGTCTGCTACGTGTCCTGTTTTAATCTCCATTTTAACCTATTGCTGATAAGATACCTTATCTGCCAGATAAACAGTTAACTGATCCTGGTTATTAATTAAATATAGTGTATAATAAATTATGTACCACACACACATTACTATATAGGTATATTTGGCTGTTGCATGTCATCATTCTCGATGTAGTTGTGTTGATGGTAATCATTGCTCGGATAAGTCAGTGTGCTGGGTTCAAAAACTGGTGTAGGTCAGCCAGTCAAGCCTAAGTGGATTGCAAGAAACTGCTCAAAGCTGGAATCCATTACTACCCCCTTCTATCACCTCACACGTTCATCACCTTATTTTTATCACCTTAATATTGTTATCACCATATTTTTATCACCTTCCTTTATCACTGTATTTATCATACCCTTGTGTATTTCTGGTTGGCTTCATTCTGGCTGTAGAACAGCTCCATGGGCAATTTCTTGTCAAACAGAACATTCCTGAAATGTGGTTTCTTTTATGTTTTTCTTTCTGCACAACAGTGTAAAGACCAATTCAGCTTCAAAAGCAGCCTATGCTGTGTGTTGTCAAATGTCATTAATTTCACAGTGCATTTTCTTGCTGGTTTTTGGTTATTCTTTAAACACAATTGCAGATAATTGGTTCTTGCTCACTTCATTGAGTCATACGTTTAATATGGAATTTGACAATGGAAAGCTGGATGTTTCAGAGTATGCAAAATGAAGCAGTGATCATACACATGTAAATAATACAGTCTGCATAAGTCTGCATAAAAAGAATTTTCTTTATCATTGCCGCTGTTCATGGTATCAGCAATTACATGAATCTAATCATATTCCAGTTTTATGGTACCTACAGTACTTAGGCTGAAGCATTAGGCTTCTTTTTCTTTGACAGATTAATTCATGGCCATATAATTAATGACAAGTCACATAATTTGACTTGTAATGACATTTATCATAGAGCTCCTACTTTTCCTGGATATCCAAGCTCCATACCAAATAGTTTTGTCCAATAACTGTACTTAGTTGCTACTAGAAATGTGTAATATGATTTTATGTATAATAATACAAGCTGTAGTATGTAATGTTAAAATTTACTTCATATTTCTACTTACCCAGTAGATATATAATTAATTAGTTTTACCTTTAAATTAATTAGTTAACACCATTTGTCCTAGGATATATATATTTTTTTATTTAATTTATGCTTTTCAAAGAAACTGTGCTATATACAAAATATTTATTAATACTATTAATGCCATCTATGTAATTGGGTCTATCTGTGTGTTTTAAACCTGCTATAAGCAAGGAAATGGGCATTAACTTGACTGACATTTCTGGACTAACTGGCTGGCTGGGTTTCCTTCCTGCTGCTATTTTAAGCAAGTGATAAGTGATATGTAGGTTAAAAAGTGACAGATGTCGCAGTTAGCAATAAGATAGCCACAGGAAGTGTGCTACAACTGTATGGATTGTTTATGAGTCATAATTGAGAGTACAATTTGATAAAATTACAAACTTCAATTTCAACATGTTGCTGTTTTTAAATGTATTTTTGTGCATATGTACAGTTAACAATTGATTTGTTTTGTATATTTGTAGGCGGGATCACCCTAGCACTATTAAGCTGCGGTTTCTGCGTGTGGGACTAGTGTGTATTCTCATGATCCCTTTCCTATGGGCATGTAGTGTCAACTCATACAGTGTTAGGGTGAGTCACATAGTACAGTGTAGAACTATTTAGGTTAAATATTATTATAAATTGTGTTACTGATTCATTTGGTGTTAATGATTAATTTTTACTGTTACTGATTAATTTAGTGTTACAGATTCATTTGGTGTTAATGATTCATTTGGTGTTACTCCACCAATGATTCATTTTCATGTTAATGGTGCTACAATATTTAAAGTACACTTGGGTATTAATGGTTTTATTTTCGTGTTAATGGTGCTATGGTTTTATTTTCATGTTAGTGGTGCTATAATATAAGTACACTTGGTTATTAATGGTTTTATTTTAAATACATTTAAAATAATGATATAACTTCTAATCTACCAAAACATGGTGTTTGGTGGAAATTGATCAATCTAAATTAAATTAATGAATATGAATGAAATGTGAATAATTACAAAATAAAAATAAAATGAAAATTTTTTTATGTTATGTTACTGGTTAATGGCTATTACCTAAAGGCTACAGCTGTTGTTTCTACTACTTTGTGAGTTTACTGTAAATCATTTGTGCCTGTATCATTTTCAGGCAAGAATTCTCTTCACGTGGATAGGACTGAGATTACACGGTGTGATCACCGCATCTGTTTTGCCGCTGCTACTTACAATGGTCAGTCATATCCTGCAACTTGTATGTATAATCTCTACTGTCAGCATGCGAAACATGTCGCATTAATCAAAGTTGTTGTCCCTGTAAACACAGTGCATTTTTTCGCAATGACGTATAATTGTTGTTTTAATTGCCTCGTATAACATTTACAGAAAATGTTATGTTATTCTACTTTGCATATACAGTATTAAAAATTGTAGTTCTGTTGTAAGTAAAATAATGACCATAACTGAGTCGTCTGTAGTAAAGATCCCTCTGCACTTCATTTAGCCCATTGTGAATCAGGTTTGTTGATGTTATGTTCAACTAGTTTAAGTAATATGCATGTTTGGTTTAATGAACTTAGATTGCATGCTTTTGTTGAAATCATCGAAAGAATTGACCTAATTGGGTTACTTGCAAAAGTGTTTATAGCCTTATGTTATTGCATCTATAGAGGTGGGGTACGCATAGCTACTTTTGCCTTTTGTTTAGCAGAATTTCGGTTTGACCGAACCAAAATTAATTAAATAGTTTGTCCGATGATTTTTAACGTTTTAATTTTCACTTCATTTAATGTCTGACCAAACATTATGTAATTTAATTGTTTGTCTGATGATTTCACAAAAAAACACATGCACAACGAGCTAGCATGTTGTAGTGGGTACCAAGTAGGTTTGATTTTAATGTTGCGACTCCACATTCACGCGTATTACATTCCAGCTACATTGTTGTGTTTTAGCTTTAAATGTGTTCAATGTTGATTTGTAGGTGCTATTTCTTGGGCCACTTACGTTGCACTATTTAGATGGCATCTTCAGCATATACAAAGGTAGGTTGCTAAAGGAAATAAATGTAAAGGTTTTAAAAGCAATATAATGGATCCATATGTTGTAGGTCTTTTCAGTAATTGTAACATAGATAAATTAATTAATTTAACAACGTTTGCAACACTGAGTTGTGCTGCATTACTAGTTGTTTATGCCATTTTACAGATCATTTGTTGAGTTGGTAACATATTAATGTCACTGTGATTTTATTTCTGAGTAGATGTTTCCTTTTTTCAGACCCAGAATACTGGTTCTCTAATGCTAAAAATCTCATTTGGTTGAGGAACCATATTGTGGTAAGCAATCTCATATTTACTCTGACATATAGGACAACTCTTGGGGTAGGCAGTTTATGCATGTACAGAATATGTTAAGACTTATGATCAGTTTGCTTGACACAACTAAGCTGGAGGGAAATAAAGCAATAAACAAATGTTAAGCTCATGACTCAGACTGTACATCATTGTACATACTCATGACATGCCCAGCCACTGACTGTACATCATTGTACATACTCATGACATGCCCAGCCACATACTGTACGTCATTGTATAAATTTGTGACATGCCCAGCCACATACTGTACATCATAGCATAAACTTGTGACATGCCCAGCCACATACTGTACGTCATTGTATAAATTTATGACATGCCCAGCCACATACTGTACGTCATTGTATAAATTTGTGACATGCCCAGCCACATACTGTACATCATTGTATAAACTTGTGACATGCCCAGCCACATACTGTACTTCATTGTATAAATTTGTGACATGCCCAGCCACATACTGTACATCATTGCATAAACTTGTGACATGCCCAGCCACATACTGTACATCATTGTATAAACTTGTGACATGCCCAGCCACATACTGTACATCATTGTATAAACTTGTGACATGCCTAGCCACACACTGTACATCATTGCATAAACTAGTGACATGCCCAGCCACAGACTTTATATCATTGCATAAACTAGTGACATGCCCAGCCACAGACTTTATATAATTGCATAAACTCGTGACATGCCCAGCCACATACTGTACATCATTGCATAAACTTGTGACATGCTCAGCCACAGACTTTATATCATTGCATAAACTAGTGACATGCCCAGCCACAGACTGTACATCATTGCATAGACTCGTGACATGCCCAGCCACAGACTTTATATAATTGCATAAACTTGTGACATGCCCAGCCACAGACTTTACATCATTGCATAGACTCGTGACATGCCCAGCCACAGACTTTACATCATTGCATAAGCTCGTGACATGCCCAGCCACAGACTTTACATCATTGCATAAGCTCGTGACATGCCCAGCCACAGACTTCACATCATTGTATAAACTTGTGACATGCCCAGCCACAGACTTTACATCATTGCATAAACTCTTGACATGCCCAGCCACAGACTGTACATCATTGCATAAACTTGTGACATGCCCAGCCACAAACTGTACATCATTGCATAAACTTGTGACATGCCCAGCCACAGACTTTACATCATTGCATAAACTCTTGACATGCCCAGCCACAGACTTCACATCATTGCATAAGCTCGTGACATGCCCAGCCACAGACTTTACATCATTGCATAAACTCGTGACATGCCCAGCCACAGACTTTACATCATTGCATAAACTAGTGACATGCCCAGCCACATACTGTACATCATTGCATAAAATCGTGACATGCCCAGCCACATACTGTACATCATTGCATAAACAAGTGACATGCCCAGCCACAGACTTTACATCATTGCATAAACTAGTGACATGCCCAGCCACAGACTTTACATCATATCATAAACTTGTGACATGCCCAGCCACAGACTTCACATCATTGTATAAACTTGTGACATGCCCAGCCACAGACTTTACATCATATCATAAACTTGTGACATGCCCAGCCACAGACTTCACATCATTGCATAAACTAGCGACATGCCCAGCCACAGACTTTACATCATTGTATAAACTTGTGACATGCCCAGCCACAGACTTTACATCATATCATAAACTTGTGACATGCCCAGCCACAGACTTCACATCATTGCATAAACTAGCGACATGCCCAGCCACAGACTTTACATCATTGTATAAACTTGTGACATGCCCAGCCACAGACTTCACATCATTGCATAAACTAGTGACATGCCCAGCCACAGACTTTACATCATTGCATAAACTTGTGATATGCCCAGCCACATACTGTACATCATTGCATAAACTAGTGACATGCCCAGCCACATACTGTACATCATTGCATAAACAAGTGACATGCCCAACCACAGACTTTACATCATTGCATAAACTTGTGATATGCCCAGCCACATACTGTACATCATTGCATAAACTAGTGACATGCCCAGCCACATACTGTACATCATTGCATAAACTAGTGACATGCCCAGCCACATAATTTACATCATTGCATAAACTAGTGACATGCCCAGCCACAGAATTTACATCATTGCATAAACTAGTGACATGCCCAGCCACAGACTTTACATCATTGTATAAACTTGTGACATGCCAAGCCACAGACTGTACATCATTGCATAAACTCGTGACATGCCCAGCCACAGACTGTACATCATTGCATAAACTCGTGACATGCCCAGCCACAGACTGTACATCATTGCATAAACTCGTGACATGCCCAGCCACATACTGTACATCATTGTATAAACTTGTGACATGCCCAGCCACATACTGTACATCATTGCATAAACTAGTGACATGCCCAGCCACAGACTTTACATCATTGCATAAACTCGTGACATGCCCAGCCACAGACTTTACATCATTGTATAAACTTGTGACATGCCCAGCCACAGACTGTACATCATTGCATAAACTTGTGACATGCCCAGCCACAGACTTTACATCATTGCATAAACTCGTGACATGCCCAGCCACAGACTTTACATCATTGCATAAACTAGTGACATGCCCAGCCACAGACTTTACATCATTGCATAAACTTGTGACATGCCCAGCCACAGACTTCACATCATTGCATAAACTAGCGACATGCCCAGCCACAGACTTTACATCATTGTATAAACTTGTGACATGCCCAGCCACATACTGTACATCATTGCATAAACTCGTGACATGCCCAGCCACATACTGTACATCATTGCATAAACAAGTGACATGCCCAGCCACAGACTTTACATCATTGCATAAACTTGTGACATGCCCAGCCACATACTGTACATCATTGCATAAACTAGTGACATGCCCAGCCACAGACTGTACATCATTGCATAAACTAGTGACATGCCCAGCCACAGACTTTACATCATTGCATAAACTAGTGACATGCCCAGCCACAGACTTTACATCATTGTATAAACTTGTGACATGCCAAGCCACAGACTGTACATCATTGCATAAACTCGTGACATGCCCAGCCACAGACTGTACATCATTGTATAAAGTCCCAAGGGACCCTGGCCAGTTCTTTGGATACAGATGATGACATCAGATGTGGATGTTTCAGGCACCGTTCACGGAGGAGTTCATGTTTCGAGCATGCATGCTTCCCCTCCTAGTGCCAAGCTTTGGAGAACACAGGGCATTGTTTATCTGTCCTCTCTTCTTCGGTGTAGGTAATAGCATATTTTATTCTTGACTTGTTCATTGAAGGATTGGGCAGCTGTACTGGATTTATTGAAATAGATTGGAAATTTTCTAATGTTTATACATCGTTTCATCATTTAAACTTTCAAATTAAAATTAAGCAGCATGGCATTTTGACAGGTGTATATCGCTGTTGAAGAGTGAAAACATTTTGACATGTACCATGTGTTTGATTGGATATGAGTCTATTAGACTTATTTCTAGCACCTCTTTCTTTGTTTTGATTCTTCAACAACCTATCTGTTGAGGAATCAAAACAATGAAAATAAATGTGTGCATGTTAGAAGTTAGTGTAATAGACACATATCCAACCAACAACATGGTGCAGATCAAAATGGACTTTCATTGTATTGACTCTTCAACAGTGCAACAATGCATCATTTCATAACGGTTTCTAAGTGAAATTAAGCAATATGGTTCGATCAGTTTAAACATATTTTGTTTTTGTACATTTATTTCCAGTACAATATGATCACTAAATAAAAGAGAATGTATTTTTATTTTCTTGATTGTTCAAAGTCTCTTGCTGTTTCTCCTGCAGCTCACTTCCATCACATGTTTGAGCAGATGAACAATGGCAAGTCGCTGAAGGAAGCAATGGGTTTGGCATGTACGTACATTTTTCAAAGTTAGACTTTGTGCTATGTTCGACTTATCTGTATACTCTTTCAGCACACCAGTGGTAAACCCTTTGGCAACGTTTCCCGCCACAGTTTCCTGCCTACTTCTGAGGGAATTTTCATCATCATAGAATCATTGAACTATTTACTACTGATGAACTGAACGATCCATTGGTAGTGGAATTGAGTAAAATTATATAATTAGCATTTTAGTCAAATTGATTAAAAAAAATATTTTGCATAACTTAAACCCAGTATTTTTCAATGAAACAGTTGCTGACCCCTCTCCCCTAATGAAACAGTTGCTACCCCCTCCCCCAATGAAACAGTTTCTACCGCCCTCCCCCAATGAAACAGTTGCTAAATCCCCCTCCTCCAGAGAATCAGTTGCTACCCCCCCTCCCCAATGAAGCAGTTGTTAACCCCCCAATGAAGCAGTTGCTAAGACCCCTCCCCAATGAAACAGTTGCTAACCCCCTCCCTTAATGAAACAGTTGCTACCCCCCTCCCCAATGAAACAGTTGCTGCCCCCTCCCCCAATGAAACAGTTGTCAACCCCCTCCCCCATTGAAACAGTTGCTACCCCCTCCCCCAATGAAACAGTTGCTACCCCCTCCCCAATGAAGCAGTTGTCAACCCCCTTCCCAATGAAATAGTTGCTAACCCCCTTCCCCAATTGAATCGGTTTTGTTTTGTACCAAATATAGATATTTTGAGATGGCCCCTTACAACAAAGAGCCCAATTGATGTTTTGACTACCCAGTTCTCAGTGTTGATCAATTAATTTTCCTCTCCAAAGAAGAATCTATGTAGTATGATTGGTTGTACCAACTAGTTATGTGTGATTTAACTGTATGTGGGACTTGAGCTGATATGTATAGTATGATTGGTTGTACCAACTAGTTATGTGTGATTTAATTGAATGTATTTAACTGTATGTGGGACTTGAGCTGATATGTATAGTATGATTGGTTGTACCAACTAGTTATGTGTGATTTAATTGAATGTATTTAACTGTATGTGGGACTTGAGCTGATATGTATAGTATGATTGGTTGTACCAACTAGTTATGTGTGATTTAATTGAATGTATTTAACTGTATGTGGGACTTGAGCTGATATGCCCTTCTACTGGTCTTTGTTACAGTGTTCCAATTTAGCTACACAACATTGTTTGGAGCTTATTCAGCATTTCTCTTCCTCAGGACAGGTAAGGTGTAATGTCCTCTTTTGAGTGATTGTATCTAAAGCATATTACAGTACCAACATATTGACAGTAACAATTTGCAGTACATGTTTGGCAAAGCATGTACTGTTTACATGGTATTTTACACCAGTTTGTTTTTGAGGAGAGATCACGTGTAGATGCATGTTTTTAATTTAAATAACTGTTTCATTTTAGCCCATAATGTTGTATTTGTCTTGCTGAGTAACAATATAACACTTTCCAACATACATCCCATTTCTCTGGTAAGAAACAAAATGGTTGTTTTATTCACATATAAACACATTTATTTGATGGTTAATGAACAACAAAAATGTGGCAAAATATTACACTGGACTGCTTTTTCCACAAAATCATAATTTTAACTGTAAATGTCTCGCCTTGAACTTGAAACAAACACACAATTGAAAAAAATAGTAACACCCATGTATCTTGATAGCTAACTTTGTGAAACAAATTGCACTTTTGACATTTGTTCCTCCACTCCAGGTGTACACTATTTGTTCCTCCACTCTCCATATGTACACTACTTGTTCCTCCACTCTCCAGATGTACACTATTTGTTCCTCCACTCTCCAGGTGTACACTACTTGTTCCTCCACTCTCCAGATGTGCAATGTTTGTTCCTCTACTCTCCATATGTACACTATTCATTCCTGCACTCTCCATGTATACACTATTTGTTCCTCCACTCTCCATACGTACACTATTTGTTCCTCCACTCTCCAAGTATACACTATTTGTTGCTCAACTCTGCTGATGTACATTGTTTGTTCCTTCACTCTCCATATGTACATTATTTGTTCCTCCACTCTTCATGTATACACTATTTGTTCCTCCACTCTGCAGATGTACATTATTTATTCATCCACTCTCCAGATGTTCCTCCACTCTCCTGATGTACATTATTTGTTCCTCCACTCTCCTGATGTACATTATTTGTTCCTCCACTCTCCTGATGTTCATTATTTGTTCCTCCACTCTCCCGATGTATATTATTTGTTCCTCCACTCTCCAGATGTACACTACTTGTCCCTGCACTCTCCAGATGTACACTATTTGTTCCTCCACTCTCCTGATGTACATTGTTTGTTCCTTCACTCTCCATATGTACATTATTTGTTCCTCCACTCTTCATGTATACACTATTTGTTCCTCCACTCTGCAGATGTACATTATTTATTCATCCACTCTCCAGATGTTCCTCCACTCTCCTGATGTTCATTATTTGTTCCTCCACTCTCCCGATGTATATTATTTGTTCCTCCACTCTCCAGATGTACACTACTTGTCCCTGCACTCTCCAGATGTACACTGTTTGTCCCTCCACTCTCCAGATGTACAATATTTGTTCCTCCACTCTCCCGATGTACACTATTTGTTCCTCCACTCTCCAGATGTACACTATTTGTTCCTCCACCCTCTGGATGTCTAACGCAATGTGTCATTCGTTCCTCTGCTCTCAGGACATTTAGTGGCGCCTGCGATAGCACACTCATTCTGCAACCACATGGGCTTCCCCAACTTCCACGAGGTCATGGCATATACCAACCCAAAGCGAAGCTGCGTTATTGTCATGTTTCTTATTGGCCTTCTGCTCTGGTGCTACCTGCTCTATCCTCTCACTGAGCCCAGTTTCTATGGAAACAACCTCTACCGCATCTGATCTCTGGAGCCCGGTAACTGTAGAAACAACCTCCACCAGAGGTGACATCAGGTGGATTCAGCCAGGTCTTAAAAACTTCTGACCCAGATTGAGGGAGTTGGATGTTTGGAGGTGGCTGGAATTTAGACCCAAAAACTGGGTATCATAGTGTGAAATGTAGGGACCAAGACCCACAAATGTAATCATCTTTGTATGTCATGTTATTATGAATAGATTTAAAGTTATTACAGGATTATCGGTGTTTAAATTATTGGTTTGGGGAAGGGGTTTGTGTAGCCGAGCATTATATCCGTCCCAAGGTGCCAGGATTAGGTGGCTTAAACACTTGTTAGCAAGGGACACGGAGACAGATATGAGTGTCTAGGTTAAAGATCTGATTACCCACTGGTTCTCCAGAAGTGTAGTAATTGCGTGACCATCGTGAGCACCACTAAACAATAATTTCAGTAGTATTTTAGTTCAAAATGATCTCAACCAAATATGGGCTGTTGTACAGCAGTCTACCCCAGTGTTACTGATGAATTTTTATATATAAGAAATGATGCCATTTTCAAGTGCAACGTTTCATATGTAGAATATTTTTGTCTGCAGCTGGTTTACATTCCTGGTTGGAAAAGTATTGACGCTTTAGCTAGTTTGGCATTTTGTTCACGTTCTAATGAAATTATACATGAGAACGGTTTTTTGACAGAAGTATGTTATTTGTAGCTGTAAGTTTACAATTGGATGTAAGTGATTGGTGCTTAAGTAGTAAAAAATACTTTGTCCAAGAAAAAGTAGTAGTGACAATCACACAATGGAGCTGTTAGGCCATGACAGCGAAGTTATAAAGTGGCCTTTCTGCAAACCAACTGGTTTAATGTGTGCTCGTTTCATAATGTACTTGAGTTTACCAGGATTTGTTGTGTGTCATGTTCAAATGACATTTAGAAAACTTGGTAAAATGTGTAACTGTGAAAAGAATACTTGGTAATAGCTTTGCCGAGTTGCATGTAAAATGCCATAAGATATAATTTTTCTAGAAGTGTTACATGTGTGCCATAGAATTGTGAAGTTTGTGCAAAGTGTGAAGTTTGTGCAATGCATACACTATTCTGTTGCCATAACACCTTTGTTGTCTAAAGTACGTATCAGTTCTTGTTAATGACTAGTCATTTATGACATATAAGTTACGGCCCATTCTGTTGATATGCAGGCTTTGAGGTCTGTACCGTATTTGACATATTTCAATGTAGTGCTGCTGTATTTATGAGTTTGGTTCACAAAACCCAGACAAATGAAAATATGTTAAAATAAGTTAGTCAGTTTTCTATGCAGTCAAGTGTGTATGAATGTTTGCAGGAAAGGCCTTCATTCCAAAGTTAGAAAAAAAAATTTAACAGTGTTCGTAACAAGCACTTTATATTACCAAATTGCCTCTGGTTTACTAAAACACATTTGAAGGCCAAGCTATAAAGTTAATGTTATTTTATGGATGAAAATATTGAGAAAAACCTTGCTTTAACATTGTCTTATTCCCACTGTTTTTGGGTGACCAAGCTCATTAGGAGGCAACACATATTTTACAAACATTGTTATGTTACTTCTTATTTTCAAGTGATTGTGTATACAATAAAGACAATCCAAAATAGTGTATTTTATTTGCTAGCTAACGACTGGGTCTAATGCAATCCTGGGATTGTATTCATCATGATGTGCGTAGTGCATGGCATACAGTGGCTTTATATTTTCGTTCATGTTTTTATATGAAATGTTTATTTTACTGTGATGCTAGTTGTTCAGTCATTAAGATAATGATATATATAATATTTTTTTCAATGGATGGCCAACATCACTTTGGTAAGACAATGTAAATTGATCTTGTGATTTTTTTTCTATGTCTATATACCTATGCATGCTCAATCGAGTCTGAACATTTTCAAACATCGTTTTGCCCATGTATTGTTTTCTGTTAAATAGCAGTAAGCATTATGGTTGGTATGACTTTCTAAATATTTGAGGACGTGATTGGGCACTCGCTGTCTTCTGCAACCAGTCATTTTAGGTGGCGCTATTAATTTTTGTAATGTACTGTCTAATTATATACATTACAGTAGAAAGCAATCTTGTTGATGCCGTGAATGATTAGTAATGTTTTCAATGCAGATGTAAAGAAAAGCAATGTACAAAGCAGTTGGCACTCCGCATTTAGAGAACAGTTTGGTGTGGAGACACAGTGTGTGCAATATTCTATTTTGTTCCATATAATAAATGCATACAACAACAAATGTTTTGTTTATTCCAAATGTCAGTCATCAGATTACTGTGATGGACTTGTGAAAGAACTGACACTGTATTCTGCTGTTTCTTTCCCCGCTAAGAGGTACAAAGTCTGACCATTTCATCATAAAATAATGTTATTTAAACTATAATATAAACTATAATAAACATCTTCACCACTAAACCATGTTTAGTGAACCACAGTTAGAAATATTTACTTCTCTTTTTATGAATATCAACCTGGCCTTTCAGCATGCAATGCAAACATAATATTCGAGTCGAAACATTAAAATTAAACAGAAAACGGTAAAATAATTTTTTTCATTTGGTTCATTAAAACACATTTGGGCAGTAAAAACAATAGAACAGTTTATACTATATAACATGATTTGACAATAAAAAATTATCACACTTTGTACATTTAACACCGACTTCCATATTACTTGTGTCTCGTTCCATGTGTCTGAAGTGTCTGGCAGAAGACTTATTCTTAACACCAGTTTTATTATGTAAAATGTTGAATATGAATAATTCTGATGCTGTTTTACAGCATTTCACAAACATTGTAACAATTACTTACATAATTATATGTTCAAAGTAACACTAAAGACTACCTATTGTAGTCTTTGGTAATACCGACATCTGTCACATTTGTTACAAAGTATTCAACAAACACTAGTCCTTGTATAACTACGCTCTGCATACATGCACACACGAAGGACTACACACTATAATACTGTCGAAGTTGACAAGAACTGTGTCACAATAAATTAACAATGATGGGTAGGAAAAGGAAGATGATGGATTTGAGGAGAGACAAGTTAAAAATGTTTAAAAGGAGACGTGCATAGATTAATGAGGACAGCTTGGCAGGGAGTGTGGAATGTATAGAAGTTGGTTGTAAGAAGAGGAAGATCAAAATATAGGTGGAAAGGTAGAAATGGGAAGAAATCTAATAACTTAATAGTTTATTGCTAATAATTTAATGATACATAGACTAACTTTTCACGCGAGTACAGAAAACTGCTGAAGTTGACAAGATTACATGTAGTAGTTAAATGCCTGTATCCAATAATACACCAGCAACTATTAACATCAATGTAGGAACTAATTTAAATGTACATAGTGTTATACACAATAATAGTTACTTAGAATGGATACATATGATAAACCTCAGGATGACAACAGTAGTATATAATTTATATTATGTACAATTTTTGGTAATAATAAAATGCAGGTTGATGGTAACATATATGCATGGACCAGAAACGACCACTCATATTTGACTGCTTCCAGTATCTGCTGCATTGCAATCCTGCTGAGAATTGGCACTATGCGGGGTAGCTGGCTCCGCACTGGCACAGTGTGCGGTGCTGTGCTGCAGATCGTGGACTCGTTTATGCAGGGGTTGGGCATGCATCTGGAAAGCTGCAGCCGTGACAAATGGTGATGGACTGGCACTGGGTGTTGTAGATCTGGAGTTGCTCAAGTCGCACTGATCGAGCAGGCGGACCAGCTCCTGTGCCGTCGGTCCTCCCCTCTGTAGCTCTTCTAAACACAATCACAGCTCTTTCATTAACACAGTTGTTCTGGGCTATAGGTCAGAGCACTGCAACTCTGCCTAACGATTACCTTGTTTTAAGACCAGCAAGTATGAATGGTAAAATCTACATCTATCTGTAATAATCTGTAGTAAGAACATCTGGTTTGGCTAGTGTGCCTGTGTGAATGAAAGACAAATATGTTCTGCACTTGATACTACACTTATCCAAGCAGTCCCTTATTAATTTACAACTTTCAAGTCTCCTCAAAGTATAGCAAAAAAAGGAAAATAAATTAATAAAATATTTCTGACTGGAACTGGATCTAGCGAACATTTATCAACAAATTTAAGTAGTAATATCTCAATTAAGAAACAGGACAATTGCAGTAATCCAGAGTATACATATCACATTGTCATCCACATCCAGTTCCTACCAAAAACATTGAGATAAATTTTGAAGCCTATAGATGCACAATTAAGACCACCTCGAAATTACAACCAACTTTTAGCTAGACCCGCAGGTCGTTATGTTTCTGACGTTCCACTCTACTTTAATTTTATTTGTGTAGTTGAAGCAAATTAATCATAGTATTGTTATGCTGACATAAGAAATATCAACGGACAATTATATTACAAATGTGGAAATTAATCAAATAAATCTATCAAAAAAAAATTGTATTCTGGTAGCCAATCGCAGACATCACAGCTTGACACAAACAACGAACGTACCTTCTTTCTTTCCTGTTGCGCACCGTTCTAGGGCAGTAGACAAATCCCACATCTGCAAGTTCACACAACAATTCCATTTTAGCAACTGGGAGACTCATCAAAATTGATTTGCAGAATGTGTTGTTTTCCCTTCATCAGAACACAGCATATCTAACATTGGTTGAAAAAAACACATTCCTTTTATTTGTTCAGGTGGGTCAAATAAATCGTACGGTGCAGTGCAGTGCAGTGTAGTGCAGTACAGTACAGTAAAACCTGTCTTAGCAGACACCTGTCCATGACGAACACTTGTCTATAACAGACACTTTTGAAAGTCCCTAATTACTTGCTATTAGTTTGCACTGTCTGCTAACTGCCCACAGCGGTCACCTGGCCAATTCGTCAATGTTGCTATCCACCCGACAGTAGTGGACCATGTACAATTCATTTAAATTACGTTATTCTGGGGATTAAAATTTTTTTCGTAGAGGGGTCAAAGAAATGGTGATTACGTGGGACAGATCATGGGCCCCATACACCACCTGATTTCCATGCAGTGGAATGCAGTAACACTGTCATTAATGACATTTTCACCAATTAAGTTTATGGCCCACATATATTGTATATAAATGTATCTATTTATTAATCGTAGTTTTGTATTGTTCAAGACAGTACCAACTAGCGACCGTAACAAATTATAATGGCGCCAACTAGTGAGTGTCCACTTAATCAAATTCTCCATAACGGACACCTGTCCATAACAGACATAATGCATAGTCCCGGCGGTGTCTGCTATGGACAGGTTTCACTGTACATATCATTGTGGATTTCTCATACAGTGACCTCTCACTATAAGGAATCCCAATATAAGGAACATCCGCTTAAAAGGAACAACTTTGGAATCTCCGTTCTGACCTTCATTGTTTTATGTACACATGGATGTAAGGAACATCGGATATATGGTACAGTTTGACTAAGTCAACATGTCCCTTATAGTCAGAGTCCACTCTATAACCAAACAATAAACGTTAATATTATCTGAAATGCAAATTTTTTTTAACGAGAATTTATCATATTGGAACTATCCTAGAACTAGCCCCAGGGGGTAGCTCAAAACTAGTTCTTTTTGACCATTGGTCATGCCTGGACACAGCCTGAATGAGCATGTGTGCCTGTACCTGGATGGTGCCATTGGTGTGGCCAGTGAAGAGGTAGCGCCGAGGTCTGTAGCCCATGCGACTAGAACCCTCGCACTCATGCACACAGAAGGACGTGATCAGACTGCCATCTACTGAGCGAATCACACAGACTCTGCAACAAATATGACCAAACACATGACATCTAGGATTGACTATCTGGGATAGTCTTATTATTGTGATAGTATCACATTAGCTGTATGACTATTGCAATACTACTGTGATAGTTTATAACTATTGCAGTAGTATTGTGATAGTATCACAGAATAGCGAATAGCCTGGAAAACAGTCCCTTGCTGTCATTGATCAGTAGTGCTATCGTGCAGGCTTGGAGGTAGTCGATTAAAAATGCAGAATCCATGAATGACGCTGCTCTAATTGACGACTGTTGATGTTAGGTCGATGAATAAATGAAATTATCCAATATAGTTGAAAAAACATGTTTATTTATATTATTACAGTGATTCAAGTAGCCAGGCTGGATTGTTTAGCGAACTGTTACTATTGATAGTTCAAAGTATTATCGACGCTAACTATCAATAGTTAAATTTACTATCAATAGTATTGCATCATCACATCACCTATTGTGATGCATCGATAGTTCGATGTATGGTTGCACCCGTAATTATGTCTAACATATGGTGGCGTGTACCGCTTCAGAACACAGCTGTCTTCTTTATAAAACTCTGTCGTTTCACACTGTTATTTATACTGGAGAAAATTTACAACGAAAATTCTGAAGCTGTGTGGGGGGGTGCTGATTATATCGCGGTCAAGTTATTCTGAAATCCACCAACCAGTAATATTTTCAGTACAGATGATGCATTTTGTGTCAAACTTGGACAACTCTAACATACGTCTAGGTTGTGTAAATGTGTGTCACTAATATTGATCCTGATGTGATATCTGTTGCAACACTTGTCCAGGTCAACTCAAAAACGAAACAACAAAAATGTTGGCTATGACTGACCTTAGTCCGGTTGATGAAAACCTGACAAACAGCTGACTGGTCTCTGGCACAACCTTCTGTATGAACAACTGTTGGTCATCCTTCTCACCGAAAGGGCCTTAGCAAAACACAGAAAAGAGATGTCAGAATTTCAAAATTGCAGCAAAATCGAAGTGTACGTGAACACAATTTTTATTTATTTCCCTGGCTATTTGACATTAAGCTGTTTTATAACTCAACCATCGTTACTTTCATATGTTGCAAAATCTATTCCGGACAACATACATGTTCAGGCCACATTTGATGAGAACATTCATCATGTTTTTATGACTTTTTAGGTTATGATATTTAGAACTATTCTTAAATGTCTCCTACCATGTTTGAAGATAATCCATTCAGCCATGTTCAATCAACTGCTGTTGAAAGATAACATAAAAAACCTCCAAACTCAGAACTTTGTAACTGGAGTGCCATTGGATCTTATTGAGCATTAAAAAAACCTACAAATGTTATAGATTATATTCTAATTTACTGAAACATCTAGTTCTTGTCATTCAAGTTCCTGTCAATGTGACTTACCAAAGTCGTTGCTGTGCATATACTGAAGGTGTGGCTCCACGCTCTCTATGGAGATGACCTTGAATGATGCCAAGGGCATTGAGCCAGGCTGTGTACTGATCATGCCACGGAATCGTGTCATGTTCCACGTACGCACATGGTTGTACTCAGAGCACACTGCAAACACAGCAGTGAGCTACGGTCTGATTCACTTTCAATTATACAAGCACTTCATACTGATAAGCCATGTCATATCAAAAGAAAGTTTATATTGTGTGCGGAAAGGTTATACTACATATACCGAGAGCTGTCCATGTTAAACAGCTAATCCAAACCACATGGGATACAGAACATTACATAGGCTCAGCAAAATTAAACAAAGTTTGATCTCTGCTCTGTTGGAACCCACATTGGTAAACTATTTGTGTCTTAACCCTATCCACCCTGACTAAAAATGACTAGCTATGGTTATAATCAATGCTTCAATTTGGATTACTTGAAAAGAAAACCCAGCTTTTACTTATATATTTTATCATAAATTATATAACTGTGGATGTGAGGGTGTATGTGAGGGTGTATGTGATGGTGTATGTGAGGGTGTATGTGAAAATTGGAAATCAAGCTATAAACAGGACATGGCCATCATCATGAAATAAACAGGACATGGCCATCATCATGAAATAAACAGGACATGGCCATCATCATGAAATAAACAGGACATGGCCATCATCATGAAATAAACAGGACATGGCCATCATCATGAAATAAACAGGACATGGCCATCATCATGAAATAAACAGGACATGGCCATCATCATGAAATAAACAGGACATGGCCATCATCATGAAATAAACAGGACATGGCCATCATCATGAAATAAAGCTTTTACTACTACAACTTCTAACCCAGCTGGATAAACAGAATTTCCCAAGCATATTTCTGGTGGAAATCCCAGGCAATTGGACCTACCAGAGACGAGATGCTTCTCTGACAACATCACCTTGGTGATGGGACTGGTGTGTACAGTGAACGCCTGGAAGAGCTGTGGGCCTTGTCCCACTGATTCGGGATGCTGCACAATCACCCGCACAGCTCCCGAACTTGTCCCATAGGCTATCTCTATCCAGTTCCCACTCAGGGCTGAAAACAGTCAAGCAATGTGCAATAACAAAACTGCCTTGCTTCACGTGAGCAACCTGCACATTAGCATAACAAATATATTCAACACATCCAAATGGGACATCCGTCTTAAGTAGAGTTTCTATGAATTAGTCATTATATATAATCTTTAGTTTTAGCATTCTAGTTAAATGTAGCAAGCAGGGAGACTCACCTGTCTTGGGGGTTAGATACACACTGAGGGCTGTGATACGGTCCCCACTCGGGTCTTTGTACAACTCTGTGATCAACAGGTCATTGTCCTTCATACGCAGCGGGAACTTCTGCATATCTGTAGGCAGGACACAGAACACTCAATCAGCTTTAGTTTTTAATGTCTCCATTCACATCTTCTGTGTACTATATCCAATCTATAAAGCAGTGTCTGTCTGTCAATTGTGTCCTATGCATGGCCGCATTCCAATCCGGATAAAACTTTGCAAGGTGACCTAGGGGCCTTATTTTGTTTTCTGTCATTGTAAAGAAAGTAATTATGGCTGCCTTTTCTCCCCGTGATACCAGCATTGCACCACCTCCTGTCCTGTCAGTACACAAGCTTAGATTAACTGAGTGGCCATGATGAGAGTCCTTGTTGACCACCACTGTTTCCTGTTCTGAGCAGCTTTGGTGGTGTCTGTTATATTCAGCCCTGTCCTCAGATTCTCATCCAGCCATACAGGTTTCTGCCACCCTCTAGTAGCATACCTGCTAACATCAGACATTCTAAGTCATTCTTCCTTGCAATGTGGCCTAAGTACTCAAGCTTCCTCTCCATCACTGTTCTCAATAGTCTTTTTAAAATTTTACTTAGCACATAGTCATCTTTTCAATCCAGCTAATAACCAACGGCCGTCTATAGCATCGAAACAATGTGCTTTTTTGCCTGCTCTTTTCAAAGTCTTACTCCACCTACCTATGTAGTATATAGATCCGTTGTTACCACCAAGGAGTAGATATGACCCAGCCGTGTCATAGCTTGTCACTGGAACCATGTCCTGTACCTACAACAGAAAAGTAATATATGCAGTCTTTGCATATTTCTACCGGTTTGTACATTTCTTCTGCAGGAGCTAAATGAATGATACATCATTCCACAAAGAGCACAATATGTAACAGTGTTTACCTCCATCCTGGTTATGTCATTCATGTAATGAAGGAGCAGTTTAACAAATTGTCTTGGACGGGCAATGCATAGCACAGTATGCTATTAATATTTTCAGATTTTCTACAGTAAAAAGCATGTAAACTTTGTTTTATTTATCTGCTACTGGTGATGGCAAATAAATACAACGCTTTTACTTATTTAAAATGATTACTGCGCATATGGATATCTTAATACACAAATCTCAACAGCTGCTGTATTTAAGAGATATTTATGAAATGCACATCACAGTTTCCATCAAAAGATGACAATTAAGATATAATTAAACAACACTTTTGTGCAAATTGCCAATTGCTGGTGCAATTTTGCACATTTGTATAACATTTCAGTTGTCCATATACCATCTCTGCTGCAACCCCCCCAGAGACCACTGACTGGCTGTCACGAGAAGCCTTACCTGCCAGTTCTGTGTCATGACGTGCCATACACCGACCTTGCCTGTCTGACTAAGTGCAGCCATCATGAGAGACTTACCTGCCAGTTCTGTGTCATGGCATGCCACACACCTACCTTGCCTGTCTGACTAAGTGCAGCCATCATGAGAGACTTACCTGCCAGTTCTGTGTCATGGTGTGCCACACACCGACCTTGCCTGTCTGACTGAGTGCAGCCATCATGAGAGACTTACCTGCCAGTTCTGTGTCATGGCATGCCACACACCGACCTTGCCTGTCTGACTAAGTGCAGCCATCATGAGAGACTTACCTGCCAGTTCTGTGTCATGGTGTGCCACACACCGACCTTGCCTGTCTGACTGAGTGCAGCCATCATGAGAGACTTACCTGCCAGTTCTGTGTCATGGCGTGCCACACACCGACCTTGCCTGTCTGACTGAGTGCAGCCATCATGAGAGACTTACCTGCCAGTTCTGTGTCATGGCGTGCCACACACCGACCTTGCCTGTCTGACTGAGTGCAGCCATCATGAGAGACTTACCTGCCAGTTCTGTGTCATGGCATGCCACACACCGACCTTGCCTGTCTGACTAAGTGCAGCCATCATGAGAGACTTACCTGCCAGTTCTGTGTCATGGTGTGCCACACACCGACCTTGCCTGTCTGACTGAGTGCAGCCATCATGAGAGACTTACCTGCCAGTTCTGTGTCATGGCGTGCCACACACCGACCTTGCCTGTCTGACTGAGTGCAGCCATCATGAGAGACTTACCTGCCAGTTCTGTGTCATGGCGTGCCACACCCCGACCTTGCCTGTCTGACTGAGTGCAGCGAGTTGACTGCCAATGAAGAACAGGTTGTTGACGACAACAGACATCTGGAACTTGCCTGCAGGGGGAGAGAACACTTTCATTCAGTTAAATGGCATGAGGATTCCACCTTACACTAAGCAAAAATTTTGATAAAACAGTTGTTTATAAAACTGCTAAATGAATATAATTAATCCATGTACAAGTTCGTCAGTCTCAAGTTATTATTTTAGTCAAATGAACTAAAACATTAATTAAGTTTTCAATTATTCAATTATTGTAACTCTATACAATAAGTATAAATACCAGGGCTGGGGTCAATTCCTTTCAATCAATTCCAATTCCGCTCCAATTCCTTGCAATTCCTTTTCATTCAATTCCAATTCCAATTCCTTTTTTCTTTTTTTACCATTCTTTTTTAGTAATTCCAATTCCTTTCAAAATCGTTCAATTCCAATTCCCACTCCAATTCCACTTAACAACAAAAGTCAACAATGAAAGATTAATGTGCATGTAGCATGTCATTATTCTTTGCATAATCATTATGACTATCATACATGCGTAACGTACATTCATACATGGTTATTAAGTTACATAGAAATGAGCAATCCACAAAAAGGGGGCATATTGACCGACCTGTACACTATGACTGTTGCACACTGTTCTGATGATGCATGTTAGGCAACACATATTTATACTGGCAAGTGGGAAACCATTTTCACACATTTGGCTACAGCTAGCTTGCCTATGCTTTGTAGTGTTGGTCAATGTTCACTGATCTCTGATTAGTAATCAGTGATTACTGATTGATCAACCGCATGGCTGTGGCCTGCCAATAAGTGTCTTTTCATGGGTGTAAAAGGGCTAACTTCCCAAGTCTGTAAACAGTTGAAAATATCTTTGATGTTTCTATTAAAGCCAGTCTGGAACCCTTCATTAACCCACTGGCAAGTGGCAACATAAAGAAATCATAAGATACTGGCATGAATGACAGGATTTCAGTTTTCAGATCCTCAATGCACGAGTTGATAGCATTATTATACACATAGCCGCCTACAACAGGGTAGAAAAATATTGGTTGATGTCACAAAAAAATCAGATGCTCAATTCCTTTCCATTCAATTCCAATTCCTTTTGTTCAATTTTTTTCCAATTCCAATTCCAATTCCTCTCGTTCAAAATCTTTCAATTCCAATTCGGGATTGGGACTTGGAATTTAATTGATTAATTCCAATTCCTTTGGAATTGACCCCAGCCCTGATAAATACAAAGCAGAGTGAAATCCTACTAATAACATAAAGCGAACAATAGGGGAAGAACATTGTATAATGTATTCCCTTTTAGTTTCACCAACGACAGAATAGAGCCATGGCTGGTTTGGAACCTAGTGTTTGGGGAAATAGATTTGTACTTAGCAGAGACAGAATGCACATAACACTGCCAGTGTAGTAGTGTTGCAGGAGCTAGTTGCCCACCCCACCAGACTATGCAGTCAGTGTCCACAGACTCTCTTCACTGTTAGTTTTGTAACAAGTTGCACTTAATAAATCCAAAGACGTAATAAACATTTTCATTTAAAAATAGCATATAAATTGCTTACGAAAGACAACATTTCTATGTAAAGTTTACTAAATTAGAGCCCATGACAGTGGAACCCCTTCTACCAACTACTACTAACTACTTCTTCTCAAAGCCCTGTTCTCGCTGACTGACCTATCTCGCGCGTGACAAGGCCGCCATCATTGCTGACCATGACGCTCCACAACTGGATGGTAGAGTGGAAGGCAGCGGCCACCATCCTGTTACAGTTCTCCTGGCCAGTGTTGAGCACCTTGGCATTGAGGGCCACCTGCTCTATCACCTCCATCAGCCGTGGACTTGTCCATGACAGGTGCCAGCCTGCAGAGTCTTTCATTCTGTCTCCCACAAACACACAAGTTAAATAGATCTTTAACAAGATTTAACAAGATTGCCATCCCAAACAACAAGTTCCAGATGGCAAGTGGAAAGGAAGCCATTGGCTTATCGAGAGTCCAACAATTTTCTCATCTATGTGTAGCCCACCATTATCAAATATCTGTCAATTCTATTTTTAAACATATTCACACTACTAGCAATAACACAATCATTTGGCAGTTTGTTCCATTCATTTATCACCCTCTGTGAGAAAGAGTACTTTCTCATGTCCAACCTACACTGCTCCTTAACTAATGCTGCTTTGTGTCCTCTTGTTCTACTGCCTTCTATAAGTTTCAAGAACATATTCCTATCAACATCCTCATAACCGTTCACTATTTTAAATACTTCTATTTGGTCTCCTCTTAGTCTCCTGGTCTCTAGTGTTGTCAAACCACATTGTAATAAGCAACTTTCGTAACTAAGGTATCTCAATTCTGGAATCATTTTGGTTGCTCTTCGTTGTATTCTTTCTAGCTTGTCTATGTCCTTTTTACGATACGGCCTCCATGCTTGCTTGAATACAATATTCCAAATGTGGTCTAACTATTGCTTTGTACAGGGGTACAATTAGTTGTTTCTCCTTATAAATGATAATTCTCCTAATTAGTCCTAGAATTTGATTTCCTTTTGAAGCAGCAATCCCACATTGCTCTGAAACTTTCATGTCAGCACTAAATGTTACTCCTAAGTCCTTTTCTTGTGTGGTTCTACCTAGTATAGCATCCCCCATTTTATATTCTTCGTCCATGTTTCAATGTCCTATGTGTATACATTTACACTTCCCAAAATTGAATAACATTTGCCATTTTTCTGACCATTTAACTAATTTATCTAGATCATCCTGTAAACTTTGTTTATCTGTATCATTTGTAATCTTTCTGAATACTTTTGTGTCATCTGCAAATTTGAGTACTTCGCTAGATATGTCATCTTCTAGATCATTAATTTTATATATATATATATATATTAAAAACAGTATAGGGCCTAATTCTGATCCCTGTGGTACCCCAATCAAAACCAATTTCCAGTTTGAAATCTCACCGTCTACTATTACTCTCTGTCTTCTGTATGTAAGCCACTTTTCTATCCAGTTGATTACATAATTACCTATACCATGGGCTTTTAGTTTAAGTATCAATCTTTGGTGTGGCACTTTATCGAAAGCTTTCTGAAAATCTAAGTAGACAACATCCACTGGTGACCCGTCATCTACCCACTTTGTAATTTCTTCAAAAAACATAAGAGATTGGTTAGACAAGACCTTGCTTTTAGGAACCCATGTTGAGATGTATTTGTTTAATAATGTTTTACAAGGAATTCCACCATGTGGTCTCTAATAAATATTTCGAGTAATTTACATACAACTGATGTTAAACTCACTGGTCTGTAATTTTCTGGTTGTTCCTCGATCCCTTCTTAAATAGTAGCGTAATGTTTGCTTCCTTCCATTCTGAAGGAACTATTCCTTCTTCTAGTGACAAGTTAAACAATTTTGCAAGTGGTGTACTAATTTGCTCAACAATTTCCTTAAGCAGTTTTGGTGGTATCCCATCAACTCCAGGTGATTTATTATCTTTCATCTTCTTAATTTTGTTTGCTATCGTTACAGGAGTTACAAATAACTGCCCCAAATGTTCTGATTTATTTCCCTCAAATTTAGTAAATGGAACTGGAAGTGAGCTGATATCTTCTGTGGTAAATACTGAGCTGAAATACCCATTCAGGACCGCTGCTATTTGAAACCCCAGATCTGCTTCAGTCACACACGCGCACGCACGCACGCACGCACGCACGCACGCACGCACGCACGCACACATACACACACTTCAGTATTCTGCTGAGGAAATGACAGAATCCTATCTCTGTTCGAGCAATATGCAATTTACCAGATGGAGGTACTCATAGAAATTATGTATTCCTCTTGACTGCAGCATGCTTATCAAAATTATCCCTTGACAAGAAGGATGCACAAGGAAAGAATAAATAACATCATAACAAAAAATCAAGCAGGTCACCAAAACAAAAGCCATTACCATTCAGCACCAATACTTATTTATTAGAACACCTGTAAAAAAATGTTTTTCAATCTAATGTGACATCCCCCCACCATTCATCGTTACAGTTTTTGCAATGTCTGTTCCAGTCATGAATCCAATGTATTTCTAAGCGGACCATTACTGGTTTGCTTGCAAGGCGGTTATGTCTAGTTATGACACCTACCTGTACAAACACACGAAGTGGGGATAGGCAACAGCGATCCAATTGAAGTGACCTTTGATGATGTTCACTCTTGGTCCGCCAAAACTGTTCCTGGCTACCGCAGCACCTGTAGGAAGACCTCAAGTAAAAGTATGCTCTTATACAGGGTATCCAGTCCTTGGGACTGTTCAATGCACCTCACACTTCACCACGTGGCAGACCTGGTCATTCCAACACCATCTCGACTTCTCTGGGAAGCATTCAGCCATGCTGCAATTACTGCGTGAAGACTATTCGCTCCCATTTCCACAATTCTGTAGCTTGGTTTTCATTTACAGCTGAGTGAACTGGAGCAATGTGAAATTTGCAAAGCTTCAAAACGGCAGCAAGAGGATTCGAACCCAGGTTCTCAAGATTGAGAGTCCGACGTTGCTGGCTCCAACTGCAGACATTATCATTAGACATCGTGTTCTAGAAAGATCATGAATAAATAAATTGTTCATATCTCTAAGGCATATTGAAAGGTATGGCACAGTCAAAGTTATGAAGTTTGTAACTTCTTGTGAATACACACCCAGAAAAATTCAGAACAGGTGTTTGTGTAGTCTTACATCCACTGATTTGCACCTTTAACAAAGTATACAACATTGATGCCATGCTAACCTTTCATGGCTGACACTTGTCGAGGGTAATCTTCAGCCGATGTATTGTGGGAAAATCCTGGCACTTGCTGCGCATTATTCCTTCAATACACAAGTGAATATTAGTTGTGTAGTGAATTAAGAAAATGGCACCAAAACAGAGACAGAATACTACAATGAAAACAGGATTTTAGTAATCTTGCAGTGTGAAGTAAAACTCAAATGTCATTTGCACAACAATGCTATGCACAATGGTGAACTTATTTAGCAAAATAACAACCATTTTTTTAACAATGTTACCAAATACTACCCTGCTAAACATATAGATTACATATATGTAATTATGGCAACAATTGGCTATGTCTACAATATAGGCCTATGCTTACAATTGGTCAAATCTCTGACGAGAGACCACCCCTCTTTTACAACCACCCCTTTTGATTGAGTAGGTGGTTTTAAATGAGGGGTTCCACTGTATAACCTTTATATGAATTCCAAAATGTTGAAAACATTCTTCCAATGTGTCACAGACAGGCTATGCATGCAGTCAATGCATAGCGATCACAGATCATTTATTGACAAGACAGCATTGCAATATAACATACCTCACTGATTCTACAGGCCTGAAGGTGGCAGCACTGTGCAACTCTGCTTCGATGCTGGAGAGGGAGTGACGTTTCTCGTCATCTTCATGGCATGGAAACACTGCCACTGAAATGACATGCACCACTACCATAAGTTTCTGTGTACAATACACATTTCCCCCCTTAACTTTTTACTTAAAAGTCCGGGTGCGTATTATACATGGTGATAAGGCTAAAAAAAAAATGTTCTCTCAGACTGGATATAGAATTGAAATAACGCAGCAATGTGTGGATGGCATCGGGCTAATACACACAAATATGTGCTGCTCCCTGAGCACCAAGGCATCATGGGTAGTATTCTTGAATCACGTAAATGACCTGAAAAGTCAACGCCAAGCCAGTGTGACTCCATGTTTAAATTTGTGAATGCAAATAAAGACGATTGTACTATATGTGTGTCTTGCAGTAGAAAGTGCATGTGTAACATATCAGAATAGAGCTTGGTGTTAATTTAAAATTAAGAGCAGAAGGACACAAAGTAAGTTCTAGCAAACGCAGATTTAATCAGTTGCGCAATGGTCAAGCAAAAATGCAAGTTATGTAGGGTTTACACAACTGACGAGTTGATATATCGACGAGCCAGTGGCAATGCTGTAACTTGCATGACATGTTTACGATTCTGAGATGGATTCAAGGATCATCACACAAACAAACTTTGATTGACTGTGGGCAATCCTGTGTCACGCTTCAAGCAAACTATCAGAAGTGGGGAAAATCAGGGGTCGATGCCAGAAGTTGGGGTGCGTATTATACATGGGGGCGTATTATACATGGAAACCTATGGTAATTTATTTTATTTTGTTTATTTATAATAATCTAACTATACATCTGAACTACAAACAACTGTGTGAATGAGAAAAAAATCACATTGCATCCAGAACATACAATATTTGAATTTGGACGCAGCGATAATTTTTTTATTTTACCTTTTTATCTCATCGATGTATTGATCCTGAATATTACATACTTAAAATGACTGCATCGTTAATAGTATTTATACAGGTGACCTAGAACAAATTTCTCACTTGGTGGATTGATGATACCATGAAAGAGCACATCTCCGCATGATGATTGATCAATATCCTCACAGAGGAGCAATCTCCGCACTGCAACAACCAACAAGTCACAATGGGTCTTCTGCAGATAAACAACTTCAAGAAATTAGCTTCTGACTTCTGTCATATAAATTTGTTAGTTTTTGTCATGAAATGACTCATGATATATTAATAATTATTACACATTAAGTATTAAGAAACCATACAATTAATGGGAAAGTTGGAGAAAGTGCTACAACATGATTCTACTTTTAAATTGTTTTCACATGCAAAAAAGTTCATTGTTTAATTTGTATATCAATGTTTTAGTATATTTATTTGTTTTATAATGGAAATCAAATTAATTGTTTGATTGACAGACACAAAGTTGGAGAACAGGAAGACAGAAGACAACTTCACCGGATGCTTCAAAGGTGTATCGAAAACCATACTGGTCATCACAACAGAACAGGAAGAATATTATGAACAAGAGTAAATAATGAATAATGGTATGAGTGTGCAGCTTACCTAGTGGGGTGATACCGTAGAATTCAGCTTCATGTCTCAATGCGTGTAGATCAATACCACTGAACAAAGGTCACATTTCATTAATGCAATGTTGTGCAAATAATTCAGTGAATTTGTAAGTCATCTACTACTTTATCATGTTCTAAAGATCGTGAATTTTTGACAAAAAACGTGCCACATTCCAAGAATTTTTTATTACATATTATGGGTGTCACAGACATCCTTCTAAATTAGAAAAACAATCTATAGTAACATGTGCTACACAAATAGAATGTATGTACTATGTTGTCCATTTTCAAGTCTGACATACTAACCTCAAATCGATTTCTTTAGTTCTCAAGTAGTTGAGCACTCTGGAAAACAACTGCGGATCCCGATCAATGAAAATCTAAAAACGAAAACAATCTAGAAATATAGCCACGATACATGACAAGGACACAGTAGGTGATGGCTACATTTTACCATTTACAACTTTTTCTGTAGACTTTCAATTATTAACAATGACAGTAAATCAGCACACACACTGACAACAATACTTGTCCATAGCAATTGTTAGGTTTCAACCAGATTTTCTGGTTTCTTAAAAGAAATGCGAAGAATCTTCCTCTTAAGTTGGACCTCAGATTTTCTTTTAAATGCATTAATATATTATTTTCATTCAAATGGTTACTTACGGCTCCAGATTCATCCAACAGTGATGAAATTCTCCCACTCAGCAAACTAGAAACATCAAAACGTTTTTCAGAGGCACATACAGCCAGTAGACAGATTTTTGTCAGTCGTATTTAACCGCTGATTTCACAGCACTTGGTTAACATATAACAGTGTTACCAATTTTATCTAAATAATTTTTATTCTTGCCTTGATACACACACACTCGCATGCATACACACACACTAGACCACACAATGAACATGATGGAACAGTTTTATCAACTATAAACTACACCAAAACTTAGTTTGGTATATTGTGAATTGTAAATGGATACACAATTTGCCTCCTTCAAGGCGGGATCTAGCCAAGCAATGTTTTAAGCAACCCTGTACAGTTTTTGTCCACCGTCCCTATTTATTTCTTCCCATTTGATCCCATGATGGTTTCCTTGTTTTTTATTAAAGCCTAACAACTTACCTGGAGAAAAATGAGTCTGGTACCCACATGAGAGTCTGTCGGGATGTGGAATATCTGGAGGAGGAAATACCAATTTCTACAGAAAACATAAATATGTTTTTTATTAATATCATGTGATTGAGGTATAACCACGCATGTAGACATTCTTTCACCCATGAGCCATGCCCATGTTTTGTCCACAAATAATTTGTCAGTTGACAAAATATTAGGTATTCAATGTTAAAATTATAATGAGGTTCAAATAAATGTATCGTAGTTGAATAAAAAAAATACATTTTACATATTTGCAGGGGCTCATCGAAGCGTTACACCTATAAACGCCAGTTGATTATTATTTTGATTCGTAATGGTGGCTTGTGGAACAATACGTGCGTCGCCAGCCATAGATTCGCGTACAGCGACGTGAAAGCGCTTTCGCGCGGGTGTGCAAGCATAATCAGTTAATTATTTGAAAGAACACATTTGCGCATGTGTGCGTGCATAATGCGTAATCAGTTGACTTTTGAAAGAACAAGTAGTCAGTTTGTGTTTAGCTGATGGACTGTGCACAGTGGTCAGAGGTAGTGGGTTAGGGAGTTGTAGGTTTTAGTTAGATAGCAGATATTCCGTAGTTATAATACAGTTATAATACTAGTAGTAGTACCAGTCACTTATCCATTTGGTTTGGATGTTAAATAAATAAACGTTTAGAACACATACTGTTTACTTTATTTCGTAGCTATTGGTTATTTTAAGGACCCCGGCTTAGCGAGGCTACATATTTTAAAAATAGCAATAAACAAATTAACAAAGAAAACTCGCCCCTGTCATGACATTATGACTCTGGGGACTGGACGATAAAACAGCATGTTTGAACTGAAGGTGTCAATACCTTGTTCCGCCAACATTCAGGTGAACAATATCCCCAGACACACAAAGTGGTGATCGTTGACTCGCCATTATATGTAAAGAAACTCTGGGTTATTCTTGCATCCAATTATCTATGCAATGGTGCACTACATGCCCACAAAAACCAAGCAAGAACCGAATGGCTACGGTCGATCACGCCCTCTGTTGGTGAAATTAGTTTGATTAACAACAATCTCCACACAAGTGGCGCCACACAGTTAATAATTTATTATAATGAAAGCAACGATTCCACCCAGACTTGCCTTGATCATCCAGGCTCCGCGCTGTGGCGCCACCGTTTGTCGCACACATCTTCGCCTCGATGCCGAGTGGGGTTTTCATTGTGATGAAAATTATGTATGCGTCCAGATTCTGGACGTTTCGGAACGTTTTACTTTTACGTCCACGAGCGAACGTTTCGGAACGTTTTACCATGACGTCCGCGCGTCATAGTAACACGCTATCCATAAAGTAAACAATGTTATGCCTTTTTTGAGACCCCCATCAATCCATTGTCAAGCTTTGTAACGTTGGCCTGTACACCACCCTAAAACTTCGTTCGTATTGAGAAAGACCCCCACCTACTATGCATGCATTTATTTTTCACAAAGTTTGCAGACTTTTCGCTCGCAACAAAGTTGGGGGTCCGTGCACATATTTGAAATATCTCACACGGCAGAAGCATTAACACATCACTGTTCTCTCATCACAATCAGTCGTAACACGATCGAGATGATGATCTTTGCGCGTCCCTGTTCATTCTGGTTTGTTGCGCCTCTGAGCTCAGGTTCCTGAGGATACAGGCGCTATGTATAGACATTTTTACTGTCATTATTATTATTACTTAATATTTAAATATAAACCTTGCAGGAATATTGCAGTTTGATATTTTCAAATTATATAAAGCACAATATGTCAAATATTCATTAAGAAATGGCAGTTATGAATTTTTAGCTCAATTTCGACAACATTCGATATTTTGCACATAGGGAGTAATGTCACTTCAGTAAAATGTTGCCAAAATATTAATTTATTATTGATATCTAAGAAGAGGAAAACAAATTGCGGGTTCATTGCATATTTGTGAAATATCTAGGCTTATATTGTATTTGTGATGTAATCGACATTCTTTTTAAATGCGGGCCATCTACGTTCTCCTGTTTATTTCTAAAGTCCGGGGCGAAACATGCATCGATACTGGTAGTCGATTTTTTATTTTAGTTTCCTTTCTTTACTCTTCCTGTTCCACTGCCGTCTCCCCTCCCCTATATATCTCGCCCTCGTTCTCTACTCCCCCCACTTCCGTGACACCTCTCTTCACGTAGTCCTCCCATCTCCGTCGTGGCCTTCCTTTTGTCTTTTTACCCTCCACTCCATTAGTTAACCGTTTGTCTTCCATTCGTTCCACGCGTCCAGCCCAATTTAACCCCACCAGCTTCCTCCCTCAATTCTTCGCTTATGTACTCTTCTCCTGACGCACGTACTAGAACGAAACACCTTTCATTTCAGCTACCGTTCGTGCGTGCGTGCGTGCGTGCGTGCGTGCGTGCGTGCGTGCGTGCGTGCGTGCGTGCGTGCGTGCGTGCGTGCGTGCGTGCGTGCGTGCGTGCGTGCGTGCGTGCGTGCGTGCGTGCGTGCGTGCGTGCGTGCGTGCGTGCGTGCGTGCGTGCGTGCGTGCGTGTAGGCATTGGCAGAGTCTTGATAACATACCAATCGAGAGAACTGGATTTTTCTTACAAATTGCCTGAATTCCATTTTATTTGTTACCCTTGAACGTACACACCTCGATAGGGGAGAGTTGCAGTTCCTCGATCGGACCAGTGATGTATATTCCACATAACTCTATATCGTGGCATCCTCTATCGATTATGTCATTCTTCAGTGGCATTTCGAATGACACGGTACGTTTCGACGAAATAGCAGTACTTTTTTAATATTTATCACTGAAAGTAGGTTTTCTATGTCCCCGACATAATAACCAGGCCGTTATCAGTTATCAGTAGAGCACCCTTGGTCATACGTACAGGCGAAAATGTGTGTCCATCAAGCATATAGGTCAACATTGGCTAATTAATGCGCAACCTCAACAGGCCAACACCTTTTAATAAAAGGTCATAACTTCAATGATTATGAAGATATTTGCATAATTTGTTCAGGGTTTACAAACTCATTAAACAGAGTCATAGAATATACATAACTCAATTGATGCAATTAATAAGTCAATATTGGCTAATTAATGCGCAAACGCAACAGTTCAACACTTTTTTTTATAAAAGGCCATAACTTCCGTCATTATGAAGATATTTGTATAATTTAAAAACGCATTAAGTATGGTCATAAATATACATTAGTCATCATTAATAGTAACTCAATTAATAAGTCAACAATGGCTAATTAGCATGCTATTTCATCAGACCAATACATTTCAATAAAAAGCCATAACTTCCATGATTATGAAGATATTTGTATAACTTTTCGGCAGAGCCTGGACTTTCATTCCCTGCCAAATATGTATATATACAATTATACATACGCATGCACGCACGCACGCACGCACACACAAAGAACACCAAAATAATTTTGCATATTGATAATGGTGAAATAATTGTTTGAGAAATATATACTATATAGAGTACTAAATGTTTTTTGTGAAGAAAAACAATGCCATTGCATAAATATTACACAATTTATTACATATTTCAGTCACTGCTTCATAAAATAATGTTGACTTTACGTTGTGCAATTCAACATGATGTAATTTTTATAACATTTTTACAGTATTTCACTGTTGAATCCGACATGCTGTCTCAACCAATAAAGTATACCCCGGTATATATTTTTTTATGATATGTTAATATAATGTTACTTATATATATATATATATATATAATATATATATATATATATATATATATATATATATATATATATAATATATATATATATATAATATATATATATATATATATATATATATATATATCACACCCGCTGACGATGAACAACACTCCCAACTGCCCTCGACAAAGATCTGCTGGAAGTCAGCAAGCGTCTTCAAAACCAGCAAAGATCTATACTGGCTGAGATCACATAACCGAAATCTATGGAAGAACTTCAGCCAGAACATCTTTAAATTAAATTTATCTAAATGATTCATACATTTCTTGCTGCAGTTATGATTTGGTCTAATTATCTTGATTCTGCATGTAAATATTGTTAAATTGTTTTTTTTTATACCGTCATCCCCCATTACATTAATTGAGAACATTCACATAATATATTAGGTCAGAAAACAAAATCTTGAAATTTGGTCTTGAGAGGTGTATCTATATTCAGCAGTTTTGTCCATCGGCACTGGCAGCTTGTCACAAAACGTCTTGTTGTAATTCAGTAATTAATTGTAACTGTTTTACAAGTATTTTAACTAAAAAATTACTTAACAATTAGTTTCCACTCAATGAATAAAACAATTAATAACAACCAGTTTGCACTCAATGAATAAAATAATTAATTGTGCATGTAATTGAGAATATAAATCTCTTGCGCAGTGTTTTTACGAATTTTTTAAATCATTGAAAAATAGCATTATTTTTTTATTCTTGTATTTTTCTAGGTTTTATCCAAGGTCCACACAGCATAAACATTAATATAATATTATGTAAAACAGATGGTATTGGCTTTGTAGTGAATTCAATTCAGAGAAATGTAAATAAGCCATAATTTTGTTCTGGAGATTCGTTCTCACTGTCACAGATCCGTAAAACTTCACAATGTTGCGGTTAACTAAAACCACATTTCGCGTTCGCGCGGAAACAATATATTTCCCCCACATACTAACTTCGACCTATAAAAGGCAACCACAACATTGAAATATTTTGAGGAATTCGATAAAGTTGTGCTACTTGCATTTAAAATACACCTATGAAGTCTAACTTACATTTTGTAAGCTTTATTTTGGTAAGAAAAACACGACACGAAAGTTAACTTATCGCTTTCAAAGGTGCCATCAAAGCTGACGAAAATGAATGGAAGTAGCCGATAAAACAAGCGGCGAAACAAAACGTTAACGAGATTCCAGTAATCGTAACGGCGTTAAATCGTGAAAGGATTTTCGTGCGCGCGGAACGACCGAGGCGGCGCATTTTGTTGAAGGGCCTACTTAAGGTGGTTTCTCTAATACCGGTTTCTTATTCTACCTCCATCCGGGCCACAGTTTTGTTTACCTCGTTATCAAAACGTGTATCACTGAACTCAGTACTGAATGTTGTTTCGTCTGTAATTATATGCCACTATGATGGGGTACCCGGCCGATCGTCTCAGGACACAGAGGGTATGCCGGAAAAAAAGGTTGGGAACTACTGCTCTGTGCTGATGAATCGCCAGTTTCTGCATAGCTAAGGATAGGATAAACTTCTCTTCTCTTGCTCACTTATCGTAGATTTGTTGCAGGTGGACAGATAATTATTGGAATGTAATGTTTGAATGCAAGAGCCTAACTGCATCTTGTCTAAAAGATGCAGAGACCGGCCGCCCCTCACTCATATTTATGAACACTGTCTTGTCAGATGTGGAACTCTTGGACATATACTTCTAGAAAAACGTGTCCTGGACACGCACGCACGCACGCACGCACGCACGCACGCACGCACGAACGCACGCACGCACGCACGCACGCACGTCTTTCCGAGGATAGCTGTAAAAATCATAGCTGTGCCAAAGGCTTCTCTGCGCAGGAATCCCATTCAACCACCAGCCCAAACGAAGAAGACAAGTTGGTGCACTCACCTTGTTCCACAGGATATACCTACTCCTACACGCACGTTACCTACTCCTACACGCACGCACGCACGCACGCACGCACGCACGCACGCACGCACGCACGCACGCACGCACGCACGCACGCACGCACGCACGCACGCACGCACGCACGCACGCACGCACGCACGCACGCACGCACGCACGCACGCACGCACGCACGCACGCACGCACGCACGCACGCACACACAGTTGTACCAATTAATGCTTGTTTTATATTTTGTCAGTTGTAACAAAGAATAGCCGATTTTAACATGGGAATACATATAATAGATGGTAGGTGTAAATTGCATAGACTACACAAAATATAATCACCTATATCAATTTCACGAAACATAATTGACTCAAGTTCTTGTCCAAGAAGCCCCCTATGTACACAACGACCGACGCAGTTTTCACGAGTCAGCAATTCCATTGGTCACATATTATTGTAGGCCTACATCTGTATGGCGTAAATTGACGTAAATTACAATACATCATATTATTATAGGAAGTTGATCTAATAAAAATATTAATCGAGTCATAAAAAACATGATGAAAATCGCTAGAACAACCTGTTTCGAAGCAAAAATAAGCACTATGACGTCAGACCAGAAATAAGCACTATGACGTCAGACCAGAAATGCTGTCAAAATAGTAATATTATTGTGCTATTTTCTCAGTGTCATGTTTATACATATGTATCACATGTTTTGCTATATTTGTGATACATTTCCTACAATATTGTATGGTATAGATAATAAATGTTATTCTTGTTCTTGTAAGTCAAATGGCAAAATTAATTGTAGTCTCACCATCGACTCACCGTTACAGGGGCGAAACGCCAGTAGCACGCAGAGGTGTCAAGTCTAGCCCTTTGGCGGTAGAACTACGGTTTTTTTTTTTTGTGTTTACATACTCTACCGCGCTACCGCTTTCGAGCCAACATCTCCCGACAAACCGCAATTTCAAGGTTAAAAGATTTAATTTACTCATTTCGAATCCAAATATACTGCCAAACCAAAATTTCATGTAGAAATTTCACCAGAAAATGTACCATAATTAAGTAAATATACCCTTGTTAAAAAAAACTCACAGCCTCAAGTCGAGAAACATTAATACAAAGGTTCATACAGCCACATTATGGCTATATTTACAATTTAAATGTGTTTATGTATTTGAGATGAATGACGACATACATGAAATGCCTTCATGTGTACAAGCGTACAAAGCGTAGGCCTACACGCAAGTGGCGCCTTCGCTATATTAGTGGCGCCATACGGTGGGCCTGGACCCAACAAACGCAACAGCCAGAAAAAGTGGCGGTACGTGGCGGTGGTATCAATCATCAGAACTGAATATGGCGGACTTTTCAATTTGGGATTTGAAGCAAATCAAACAAGATGTCATTGTTGAAAACAGAGAGTGTTGTCAGCGTGGCCTATTGCACAGCGCAAAATGGTATGTATATGGAAGTAAATCGCATAAATAGAACAACAAGTAACGCAACAACTACGTTAAAATTGTAAATATGTTCTTATTATCGCTCATGTGACATGTTTCCCTTCAGTTCAGCCTTCACGGGCACGGCACTGGCTTCAGAGTTCAGACTTCAGTTTTCACAGGCTTCACTGCTCTTATTGGAATTTGGATATTGTGTATTAGTATTATTATATAATATTCGAGCCCACTTCACTTCTACCCTACTCTAGAGGCTAGACGACTAGTCCTAATTCTACACTGTCTTAGACTTAGTCAGACTTGGAAGTCTTTGACTTAATGAAGTTAGTCACTTTTAGATGTGTTATTGGTCTTAGACCATTAGTAAGGCATTAGACTTGTGAGTGCATCAACCAGTTTCCCTGGAAGATATGTAATCTTCATCACTAAATAGTCAAGTTCCATTGGTTGAATTTTATAGACACTGTTTCATACTAAATACATTACTACACTTCAGTAGTTCTGAGTGTTATGTTCCCCGAACTGGTGTGAATACTATGAAGAGCAGGGAGGTAGGCAGGATCGGCCTGGTCAACTCTCCCCTTATGCCATGAATACCTTAGACTTAGCCAAGCCGACAGGTAGCATAAGGACTCAGTGAGCACGTCAAGGAATTACACGAATGATCAGGCAGCCAGGTCATAGAAACTGCCCTGTCGTAATTGTGGTGTGTGTAACACAGTATACAGTAATGTAGGCTTAAGTAGAAAGTAATATAATCTGTGGCTATCAGATTGTATGTGAAATATAGAACATATGAAGTCAACAAATTAGCTATATAATATAGTACGATGTATTATAGTATGGTATAATATGATAAATTAAACAGAATAATCTAAACAATAAATGTTCAAAGTAACTACCGACTAGTGTTGCCATCTAGTGGGCTATCATTACACGTTTCACATCATAAATCTTTGCTCTTCCATTGTTCAGCTTCCTCATTGCAGTTTTACGACCATTTTCAACATCATTGCAACATTGTTTGTTGAAATACTCTGTAGCGCTTTGCGATGTAATTCATGTGTGTGTTCTTGGTCATGATTTATGATGCATAACCATTAAGTACCATCAAGGAGAATTGTGGTTCAGTAGACAGTACTATACAGATCAAGCAGCTGTGATGCATTTTGAGTACATTCTTTTGCATTCTGGGCAATTTATTTATTTTAGTATACATATATTTTTGATCATCCATAAATCTTATGCAAAGTAATCATATCAAATGGTACATTTGCGAATTGCATCCCACTTGAATCGACTGAGATGGTGGCAGAGTAGCACAAATATATCTGGACAAAGCTGTATAGACCACGTCCGATAATTTGTGCCAGCCATTAAGGATGATTACAGGGGATGCAGATCACAAATGTACCATTTTAAATTTATTTCACATGCCTAATGATTTGAACAAATTCTAAGTTGGGGACTATGTTCACAGTCGTCACAGTCGGTTGTCATTCAGTTTTAAGACAATTGAAATGTTTGTCATTTTGTACATGATGATGTAAACAATAGTTCTATTGTCAGCACATGTGTCATTTTGTATTTTGACTGCATCAATTAAATGAGTAGCATGTCCAATATGACAATCAATACTGCGTCCCTGTATGGGATAAAGCATATTGAACGCATGTGTAATAATAATAATGTCTGATGTGTATTATAATATACTATTATTAAATCATTGTTGCATTTATTTTCTATTCAACTGAATCACCATAACATACCAATTAGCATGGTCACTTTTTAAGCTGTGATATCTGGTTTAACTGCATATATACGTTTAGCTGTATTATTACTGTATTGTAAAGTGCCATAGAGCACTATGTGATTATGGCGCTATATAAATATCGTATTTTATTTATTATTATTTAATCCCTGTTCATAATATGAGGCATTTTGAAACTGAAGCCTAATGCACAGAGCCAACTGTCAGTTCCTGACACTTAAAATTAGATCGAATGACCAAAAAATTAATTGAATGAATAACTGACTTTGTAGAATGTACATTCAGTAATCATTCGTACAGAGTAGACTGTTCAGCCAATATGTAACTTGTGAGAGAAGAAATAAAAACAATTGCTGCCATAAATGTATGCTTGTTAACAGGGCAGCTGAGATTGCATATGCATTGGAACAGATTGCGTTACCAGAAGCAGTTTCACAGCGAGAAGAACCACAGGTACAGTACACAGAGATATGCGACTGATTTGTTAGCATAATTATGCAGGTAGATTAAAAAAAAATACTATCAGCCTTTGTCAAACAAAATACTATCATTTCTAGAATCCATGAGGCAGAAATTATTTTTGGTTAGTTTGGTTAGTTTTGTTATACAAATAAAAAAATTTGATTACAGTATTTTGTATCCTTAAATTCAAATTTGGAAAATCAACCTATGTTCATTGTATGTAATTTCATTACTAAGTTACTTCTCTTCCATTATTTCTAATCACAATGCAGGTGTTCATGTCTCTACAATGAAGCTATTTATCAGTTTTTTCTTGTTTGATTGATGGTGAAATTATTTTATAAATATTTTCTGTAGGGCTGTAATGATACACTAAAGCCACAATACGATTGTTGTGATACAATACAGTGTAAAAAGCAATGTATTTGCCTGCATTATGCAGTTGTAAATGTCTACAGAAAACACAATGTCAGGAAAAAATTGTAATAACTAAAGCTAATGACATTTCTAACATGAGATCAAGCGAGATTTCACCAGTTAGCAAGCAAATTTAACTGTGTTTGCATTGACTAGGCATACATTACAAATGGGTAGACTTGAAATGGTTTCCAAGCCTTTTTTATACGTGGTTTCCACTTTTAACACAATAAAACCTTATTTAACGTTTGCTGTGCATGTATAATACAGTATATGTATCATAATTCTTGTAAAATATACCAAGTAAAATATGCATGAGAAATGTGTCACGATTCATTGATGCATTGATTCATTGTTACAGCTGTAGTTTTCTGTACTGTCAGGTGCAGGAATTTATACTTAGTTTTCTCACTGCCAGGACTTCCTGAAGGAGTACGATCTGTACACTCTGGCCAAGTGTTACTTTGACCTGAAGGAGTACGAGCGGGCGGCCCACCTACTGCAAGGTTGTACCAGTCCCAGGGTCTACTTCCTTGCCATGTACTCACAGTACCTGGCGGGCGAGAAGAGGAGACTAGACAATGCATCAGACTCTATAGGTAATCACTCATTTAAAAATAGTTTAATCCTATATAGTCCATTCAAGTCCTGGTGCTTAATCCTTAGTTTTTGAGACTTGCTGAGTGATGTGAGTGTACATTCACTGTGTATTTGATGATAGTGTGATGCAGGGTAATGACAAACGCCATGTACAAATGTATACAGCTGAGTGAACTAGGGCAATGTAGAGTGAATGAAATTGTCATTTTCTTTGAACAGGAAACAAGAGGATCCTCTTGATTGAGAATAACACCACAAAGTTTTTGTGCCAGTCGTGAGAAATATTTAATAATAAACGTTTTCAGGTTACAAATAATTATTATATTAAAACATTTGAGCAGTTAAAAAAGGTTTTGCTTGATTTATACTTGGTTTTATTTATGGTTTGAGTAGTTTGAATTTCAGCTTAAGCAACAGTGCAAACTGCAATACTTAATAAATATCATCTGGTAGTACTTGGGTATTTAATTGAGTGGCCATATTTACTTAGAAAGCTACACATGACTGTCGTTATGCAAATGTCTTTGAACACAATGATTGAAATTATAAAAGTATGACAAACAGTAATGTTATTGAGACATTACTACCAGATAATCGGTTTTAGCAGCAACAACAACAAATATGGAACTTTGTTTTAGGATGATAACATCTTAATGACTGGTTTTTGTGTATAGCATCACTAGCATGAGGCACATTGACAACAACTTGTGTTTTATACGCATTCATTACAGGTCCCCAAGATAATATTGACTTGGAGAGAATGAAGTCACTACGGAGAGATTTCCACAGTAAATACAAAACTAGTGGTCTCGATGGATACTCCCTCTACCTGTGAGTACTTAGTCTCCTTCACCTGTGGAGAACACAGGTGTGAGAGAACTGAGCTAGTATTAAACATTAATAAAATCAGTGTCTCTGATATGGCAGTCTTGAAGAAGTTACAGTTGTAATTCTTTACAGTTAAAATGTAATTGGTAATTACAAGCTGTCAAATACAGTCGTTGTAATTAAACACTGCAATTCGTGCAACTGCTCAACCATATCCTATTATACTGTTATTTTTAATATTGAGGTTTTTGTGATAATCATATTTAGTAACAAACATGTCTTTAAAAATAGATGGTAGAGTACCATGATAGAAACTGATCGTAGATAGCTTTACAGTCGTTACATCATATAGATGTATATATGTGCCAGTGGTAGGACGTTGTGTTTATTAAAAGGAGGTAAAGTGTGAACTCTATAATAATTTATTAATATTGTGACTATTTCTACAAATAAGCATTTTTTTTCATCTGGACTGGTCTGAAATCACTGTAATAAACAGTATATCTTCAGGCCATTTATAAAAAAATATGCCACATATTTTGTATGTACAATAGGCTAATTGTTGTTTTTGAACATCCTACAGATATGGCATCATATTGAAGAAACTTGATCTACTGAAGGATGCAGTCACGATGTTGACTGAGGCAGTGCATAAGGCCCCCCTTCACTGGGGTGCCTGGCTGGAGTTGTCTCTGCTCATCACTGACAAAGACACGGTCAGTGTCCATCTCATCCTTATTATGTCAAAACCGAAAGTGAAAGTACTCAATTGTGCCCTCTCTGGTGAGAGGGGGGACCACTGTATTTACACAATCAGTAGATAATTTTTTCCATTTATTTATCATCTGCAAAACGAATAGGTAGTCTAATGTCCAATCTACACTGTTGTTCTACTAGTCTCTGTCCTTTGTATATTATAGAATTTTATTATTAACCCTTGGAGGTATTATATTACTGAAAGAGAATTTGAGGCAGCATAATTTTTGCTGTGTGCAGTTGGCGAGTCTTGTGCTGCCCGACCACTGGATCAAGCAACTGTTTCTCGCGCACACCTACCTCGAACTGCAGATGAACGAGGAAGCACTCAAGATGTATGAGAATGCAGACAAATGTGGCCTCTCACGAAGCACCTACATCATGTCTCAGAAGGCTCTGGCATACCACAACCTCAGAGGTGTGTTACATATGTACATCATTTCACAGAAGGCCTTGGCATATCACAACCTCAGAGGTATGTTACATGTGTCCATCATGTCTCTGAAGGCCTTGGCACACCAAAACCTCAGAGGTATGTTACATGTGTGCATCATGTCACAAAAGGCCTTGGCGTACCACAACCTCGGAGGTATGTTACATGTCTACATCATGTCACAGACGGCCCTGGTATACCACAACCTCGGATTTATGTTACATGTCTACATCATGTCACTGATGGCCCTGGCATGCCACAACATTCTCATGACTTTATATGTCATTGCTGCCAATATACCTGCCAACAATTGTGTAGTAAATATTTCTTGTTTTTATTTTTTAGACGTTGACCTCGCAGTCGAGTCATTTGCAAAACTACAGAAGTTTGATCCATACCGGATTGAAAACATGGACACATACTCCAACTTGCTGTATGTCAAGGCAAGTGTTTATTGGGTGTTATTAATTATTATTATTATGTTCACATATCTAATGACTTTTGTTTATAGATTTAATGTGACCAAAACACGTGTGATGGTTGCCATGACTAGATTTAGATTTTAATACCACACCATAGACATAACATAAAAGTTAATTGTTTTCTGCTCATTATTTTATCATTTATTTAGCAAATAGTATTAGTTACCCCAGGTATGTGGTCTCGGTTATTGTAAATATATGCTGTAAATATATGCAATATATAACAGGTCCATCTGTAATATTTTCCAGGCTATATTAACTTCCTGGGAATAGATGTGTCTTGTAGAAGTCCTCATTGCAGTCCTCATTGCAGTCCTCATACAACTGTTTGTAACAAGTTGTTGTCATTTCAGGAGATGAGGACAGAGTTGGCAACTCTTGCACATCATTGTTGTGACATCGACAAGTACAGGGTGGAAACCTGCTGCATCATTGGTGAGTACTTTCAGATTGAAAGTACTCAGAAATACAAAGTACTCACTGAAATTTTCAATGAATACTCTGTATTTCCGAGTATTTTCAGCTAGTATGTATTCCAGAGTACTTTTGGTGAGTACTCTGCATTGGAGAGTACTTTCAGCAAGTACTCTGGTGGCTATATGGTGCGTATATGGTGGATGTTTCATTGTTTTATTTAACAGTTAATCCAATGAAGATCAAAAACAGAGAACACCAGTTTTTGAACGATATATAAAAAACCAGACATTTGACAGCTACAGTAAATTTCTGACACATTGTTAGAATCCGTACATGTGTTGTTGTTTCTAGCGAGGCAGATAAAATCTTTTTGAATGTATTTGCCCCACAGGGAACTACTACAGTCTGCGGTCACAGCACGAGAAGGCTGTGCTCTACTTCCAGAGGGCACTGAAGCTCAACCCGAACTACTTGTCTGCGTGGACATTGATGGGCCACGAGTACATGGAACTGAAGAACACGCCAGCCGCAATACAGGCTTACAGGCATGCCATTGGTGGGTTATATACAGGCTTACAGGCACGCCATTGGTGGGTTATACACAGGCTTACAGACACGACATTGGTGGGTTATATACAGGCTTACAGGCATGCCATTGGTGGGTTATATACAGGCTTACAGACACGCCATTGGTGGGTTATGTTCAGGCTTACAGGCACGCCATTGGTGGGTTATACACAGGCTTACAGACACACCATTGGTATGTTGTACACAGGCTTACAGACACGCCATTGGTGGGTTATATACAGGCTTACATACACGCCATGGGTGGGTTATACACAGGCTTACAGGCACGCCATTGGTGGGTTACATACAGGCTTACAGACACACCAGTGGGTTATATACGGGCTTATAGAGATGCAATTGGTGGGTTATATACAGGCTTACAGACATGCCATTGGTGGGTTATGTACAGGCTTACAGACACGCCATTGGTGGGTTATACACAGGTTTACAGACACGCCATTGGTGGGTTATACACAGGCTTACAGACATGCCATTGGTGGGTTATATGCAGGCTTACAGACACACCATCAGTGGGTTATATACAGGCTTATAGAGATGCAATTGGTGGGTTATATACAGGCTTACAGACATGCCATTGGTGGGTTATACACAGGCTTACAGACACCCCATTGGTGGGTTATGTACAGGCTTACAGACACGCCATTGGTGGGTTATATACAGACTTACAGGCACGCCATTGGTGGGTTATAATGTATACAATAGATTTGAAAACAGAGAAGTGCAGTGGTGTTATACTGGTGTAATGGTTAACATATGCGCTTTGTAAGACCCCGGACAAAGAACATGAATGTTTGATGTCAAACTTGGCTCTCAACACTGGGGACTGTATATCTCTCATGACTCAGATGATCACATTAATTGGGGACGTAGAAAAACCACTGAGGACGATATGCACTCTGGCAGTGACCACCCTCAGTGCCAGCATAGACAGGTCGGTTTGGCGATAATATTCTGAAAAAAAGGCTGAATGGGGCCTGTTAAGAATCTAGATTCTAGTAACCATGTACTCTACAAACTAGTCAGTTAATAGAACTTGCTGACAATGGACTAGGAACTAGGAAGCTGTTACGCAGTAACATGTAGTAATGTTAGAATATGTTTGTAACATGAAATGGACTGTTTTGTTAAATCAGATTTCATTGTATTCGCATCATTCCTAAGCAAAATGCTTAGTAATATAAGCTCTGGAATGGACCTGCAATCAGGCTATACCACACAACTGATCACACCATAAAGATTACACATTACAATGATGACTGTTACAGAAGTAAACAGACGTGACTACCGTGCATGGTATGGCCTAGGGCAGACATATGAGATCCTCAAGATGCCATTCTATTGTCTCTATTACTACAGACAGGCTCAGATGCTCAGGTGGGTGTTGTGATATCGTTCTATTGTCTCTATTACTACAGACAGACTCAGATGTTCAGGTGGGTGTTGTGATATCGTTCTATTGTCTCTATTACTACAGACAGACTCAGATGTTCAGGTGGGTGTTGTGTTGTCGTTCTATTGTCTCTATTGCTACAGACAGACTCAGATGTTCAGGTGGGTGTTGTGATGTCGTTCTATTGTCTCTATTGCTACAGACAGACTCAGATGTTCAGGTGGGTGTTGTGATATCGTTCTATTGTCTCTATTACTACAGACAGACTCAGATGTTCAGGTGGGTGTTGTGATATCGTTCTATTGTCTCTATTACTACAGACAGACTCAGATGTTCAGGTGGGTGTTGTGATGTCGTTCTATTGTCTCTATTACTACAGACAGACTCAGATGTTCAGGTGGGTGTTGTGATGTCGTTCTATTGTCTTTGTTACTACAGACAGACTCAGATGTTCAGGTGGGTGTTGTGATGTCGTTCTATTGTCTCTATTACTACCGACAGACTCAGATGTTCAGGTGGGTGTTGTGATGTCGTTCTATTGTCTTTGTTACTACAGACAGACTCAGATGTTCAGGTGGGTGTTGTGATGTCGTTCTATTGTCTCTATTACTACAGACAGACTCAGATGTTCAGGTGGGTGTTGTGATGTCGTTCTATTGTCTCTATTACTACAGACAGACTCAGATGTTCAGGTGGGTGTTGTGATGTCGTTCTATTGTCTCTATTACTACAGACTCAGATGTTCAGGTGGGTGTTGTGATATCGTTCTACCATCTTTAGTACTACAGACAGGCTCAGATGTTCAGGTGGGTGTTGTGATATCGTTCTACTGTCTCTACTACTACAGACAGGCCAAGATGCTCATGTGGGTGGTTGACTCACTGGGTATTCTGATGTCCCAGTGATTATGTATTTTTCAACCCTTGGTGGATACCCCAAACAATACTTGTATTTTAAATAGCTAGCTAGTTGTAGTCATTCATGAAATTGAGAGGTATGTAGGTTTTATTTTTTGCCAAATAAATATTTTTGTCAGTCTACATGAGTGATATGTATACGTGCAGTGTCATAAATATGACACATTGTGTTGATTAATGATAAACTGACAAATGTTATATGTATTTGTAATTCAAAATAACAAAGTGTGCTGCATTCACCAAACCACTTGTCCAGGTATAATCTTAACAATACATCCCACTGGTAGACGAGGCAACCAAGAGGGCCACGGTGGGGTAGTGGGGCATGGTGGTGTAGTGGGGCATGGTGGTGTAGTGGGGCACAATGGTGTAGTGGGGCACGGTGGTGTAGTGGGGTACGGTGGTGTAGTGGTCACAACGGCAGACTCTCAATCAAGAGCACTCTTGCTGTTGTTTTGAAGCTTTGGCAGTTTCATTCCCACGTTTCACTCAGCTGTATAAATGAGTACCTGGCTACAGACAGAGGTGGATATGTGAACGAATAGTCTTCGCATGGTAATTGCAATTGGTAATTGGAATAAACAGGTCTGTCAGGTGGGTGAAGTGTAAAGCGCTTTGAACAGTTTCAAGGACTGGATACAGCGCTATATAAGAACTTACCTTTAACTGGGACAAAGCTCTTTGAACTTTGAACAGTTTCAAGAACTGGATACTGCACTATGTAAGAACTTACCTTTACCTGGGACAAAGCTCTTTGAACAGTTTCAAGAACTGGATACCGCGCTATGTAAGAACTTACCTTTACCTGGGACAAAGCTCTTTGAACAGTTTCAAGGACTGGATACCGCGCTGTATAAGAACTTACCTTTAACTGGGACAAAGCTCTATCCCCCTCCGTTGGGTGGATTTACCTGGTTCATGAGTTGTGGCTTGGCTGATCTCAGAATGGCTATCTGACTGACTGGCTATTTAGCCCAGAAATCAGTTCAGTACATTCCAGCCTGATCCAACCTCACACAGTTCAGTACATTCCAGCCTGGTCCAACCTCACACAGTTCCATATTCAGTGCTAGTGTCATCTCGATATTAAATTATTATAATTGAAAGACAACTTGTAACATATTTCAGACCAAATGACTCGCGTATGGTGGTCGCGCTAGGAGAGACATACGAGAAGTTGGAGCGACTACAGGAAGCCAAGAAGTGCTTCTGGAAGGCGCATTCTCTCGGAGACATAGAGGGCATGGCCCTCATTAAACTTGCAAGGTACGGCTGCTCCACTCCAACTATTAAGACGACTTTCACACTTACGTTTTCTGTACAGGTATACATAGAAGTCTTTTAAAATGGAAAATCCAGTGCATATGTTTTTATGTAGCATAAATGTGTAGGTATTTGTAATGCTAAAAGATGGTTCAGTCTAGTTAATATTTTCTATTGTTTTTTCCTGAGACGGGACCAACATTAACGTGGTCATCCACATCACAAGGGATACATTGATGTCCTGAACCCACAACTGTGGCATGTAAATATGTGCTAAAATATTCTCTAACAACAAATGATATATGTTCAGACTATTTACACTGACACACTGTTGTTGACATCAGCTAGTGTTGCCTGTTGTATGCAGACTATACGAGAGACTGGGAGAGGAAGATCAGGCCGCTGCGGCGTACACAGAATACATCACTGAGATGGAGAACCAAGGGGTGAGGCCTAGTGTCCCTAGTGTCCTTAGTGTCAACAAACTGCTCCTGCTGTGAGATCCCATCATACCCAGAAAGCCTCAAGAAAAATCACCTTGTGGCGATGGATACCACAGCTATGAAAGACATCATTATTATTAAGCATAATGATGGTTATTTGTAACTAGCAAAAATGCCCAAAAATCCAACTCTTGATATTGCAATATAATACTGGCAGTTATAGTAACGTCAAGCGTATTACATAATACTGGCAGTTATAGTAACATCTAGCGTATTACATAATACTGGCAGTTATAGTAACGTCTAGCGTATTACATAATACTGGCAGTTATAGTAACGTCTAGTGTATTACATAATACTGGCAGTTATAGTAACGTCTAGTGTATTACATAATACTGGCAGTTATAGTAACATCTAGTGTATTAAATAATACTGGCAGTTATAGTAACGTCTAGTGTATTACATAATACTGGCAGTTATAGTAACGTCTAGTGTATTACATAATACTGGCAGTTATAGTAACGTCTAGTGTATTACATAATACTGGCAGTTATAGTAACGTTTAGCATATTACATAATACTGGCAGTTATAGTAACGTCTAGTGTATTACATAATACTGGCAGTTATAGTAATGTCTAGTGTATTACATAATACTGGCAGTTATAGTAATGTCTAGTGTATTACACAACTTTGGACAATTGAAGGAAAGACGCACGACGTTGTGAACAATTCTATATAATAACAACAAAGGGTAATTCGATTATTCACAGGAAGGGTAATAGGGGGGTGAATTAAAAAAAATAAAACTGACGACCTAACCATGGAGGTCATAGAACCCTTGAAAGTTTGGTGCCCAAGATGCAAAGCATCTAGGAGGAATAGCATAACATACATACGACCGACCGTACAACCATATATACACTTGCTGGATTATAGTAAGATTATGGTTATTTGTAATTATGGTTGTTTGAATATGTTGGGAGATGGCAGTGCTCTTTAAGGTTATTGTTCATACGGTACTTTATGGTTGGTTTAGTAACGATCTTCATAATTTAGAAAATCTATGTGACTTTTGCCAATACATGTGTCATTGTAGAACAGCTGTGTGATGTAATTTAATTTACATTATAGATTAGTGAAGTGAACTAAATAAACTTGGTAGTTGTTCTTATTTATAATTTCCTGGTTGAATAAACTGCAAACTCATGGTCTGTGTTATCGATGAATATTCCGACTAGTAGTTACTGGGTGCATGCTACACAGATGTATCAGTGGGTGTGTGGCTTGTGTACATGTGTGATATCTTCATGTGTGATATCTTCATGTGGCTGTAGATGTGTGGGGAGGAGCAGAGTCAGGCGTATCGATACCTGGCCAACTACCACGTGAAGCGAGGCCAGCTAGACGAGGCATACACGGCCTCACTCAAGTGTACAGAGTTCACCGAGGTGGGTCACAGGAACACTCACAACCAGAAGATGAATCAACCACCATGGTTAATGTATCTGAATGTAGAGCATTGCCATTGACTAGGACATTGCTAGATCCAATGCAAATAAATTTAGTCACATGCTCAAAATTATCTAGGTCTACCGTTATTACCCTAACTTTTTAAAAAGGTATCAGCAATTCGTAGTTGCTCTATGCATAGATAACTTTATGAATGTATGTATCTCTCAGTTAGTCCATTATATTCCAGTCATATGGTATGTCAGATTACTTCAATGTATGTATTATTCAGTCAGCCCATTGATTCCAGCCCATTTATATCTATTGAATATATCTATTACGTTACTGTATCCGAGTCAGCTGCCAGATTCGCAGTCCACATACACCTGTACACTTATATCGAAAGAAATGTCCTGCTGGTCTTTCTATTTGTATTATATAATATATGTATAAGATTGCTACAAACTCGACACGATGGGCGCAGCTAAGAGGTGAATTGTGCCAAATTCATTTAGAACTGCTGTGTTGTAGACCCGGGAAGAGGGCAAGGCTCTGCTGCGACAGATCTCAAGACTTCGCACTCTTGGCACCAACAGCAACGACCTGCAGGAGTCGGTGTCAAGTAACCACCAGATGGCGAACTTACAGGAGCAGGGTAACGACCCCGCCCAGCCCCCGCTGCCACGCATGAATCTCCTGTTTACACCATGAAAGTTAACCGATGTGAAAACTAGATTTTTTATTTTATAAGACATTCTGACATTAACCCCGAGACTGTAACTGTGACAATTATGTTTATCGACTGGCTATTCAGCTGTGATTAAAAAGCCATCATCTCCAAGACTAAAAAGTTACTCTTGTTGATTTGTAGTCTGGCTGGGTGCCTACGATTCATAATCCAATTTAAGGTTATTGTGAGTTATGTTGATGACCACAAATCTGACATGATAACCTTTATATTATATACTTTATTAAGTCATGTCAACATTTGTAGAGAAAAGATCATGCCTCAGTTAGACTTCCTGGTGTGTTACACACGAATGTAGGGCACAGTAATTTTAGATGTGTAATTTTTTTTAAATCATCATCTGCATTTCAGCAGACACATTGGCAAGTTTGCTGGTAGAACATGTTAGCAGTGTAACCGTGGATTTTTAGATGATTTCAATAGATGGAAGGATTTTTGGCAATTTTTTCGCCACAAGGCACGTGTGCGTAGTAATTTATGCAGAAATTGGTAAACATTGACGGGTCAATGTCAGCTATTTTAAGAGTTAGAAATATGTGATTTTGACAAAACTCGACCAGCATTTCAATGAGATGATGACAACGGCAGGAAAGAAGTTTCAGAATTTTTTATGGTCCCGTTTTCTTATAATCGTGCAAAACGTTAACATGGTCGCCTATGGGAAACGTAACAGTAGGCTAAACCCATCAAACAATAGTGTCTGGGTAATTATTATGAAACAATAACAGCGTGCCGTCATATAAATTGTGCATGCTGTTTCACTTCACTCCGCTGTATAAAGGAGTACCTGGCTATGAGTATGAATGAATCGTCTTCGGACAGTAATTGCAAAGTGGCTTAATACTTCCAAGAGATGTTCATTTGGTGTTGGAATGAACAGGTCTGCCAGGGGGTGAAGTGTAAAGCACTTCGAATGGTCCCCAGAACCAGATATCACATTAGGTATAGTTTTTTACATACATTTGGTTTAATATGTGGTGGCCTGAATTATCCTATTACACAATAACTGTAACATTTAATTTTCATAACAATCCTAATTTACTGCATTTTGGCATAGTAATTTCCAAGTTGGGGGAAACCCAAACTGTAAATAAAATGTTTGCTTCCGAATAAAGTGACAACATAAATTCTTTATTGGAACAGTTTTAATATTGTTCAGAATGTGTTATGTACGTTATGTTGTAACTCCAAATAAAAATTTTACTTCTGAGTAAAGTGACAACATAAATTCTGTATAACAAATTTTGGAACAGTTTTAATATTGTTCTGAATTTCTTATGTACATGTTATGTTGTTCTCAGTAGCTTTTACCTGGTTCACATTGTAACCAGTTTTAAGGTGAATGGTCATGGGTACAGATAAAATTAATATAATACTTTAATGAAAAACATGATGAGTAAATGCATTATTCTGCATAAAATAAATAAGTTTGTACAAAAAGTGGCATTTGGGAGAATATTTGTGTCAGTATTTAAGTTTAGTACACCTTGGATTGGTGATGACCGTGGGTAAAGCTCTGCATCATTATTTCATTAAAACAACTCCGTGTTTGTATTTCTAGGTAACAAATGATACAGTAACACAACAAAACAACTTTGACAGTAGTTCTCTGTTTTGTTTATAACAAACTGTACAAACTAGTGGAATAAATAAATTACATAAATAAAAGGTAATTTTTGCATTGAAAGATGATCTTTGAATAATTATGTTGAAATAACATTTAACTGTGGAACAGAAATAATACATCTTATATCCACTACTAAGCAGGAAAAATAAACCCTATTAACTTCCCTGCAAACCCAAACTCCCAGTTTTCCTTGAATGCCTAGATCCATCCTCTACGTGTAGAACTCAAACTCGTCGTCTTCCACTTCTTCAAGAACGCCATCTCTGGGCGTCGTCTTACTGGTCGGAATCTCAACATCCTCCTCGTCAGAACTCCCAAATTTGAAGGCTGCTGCAACATCAGATGTACACGCATTAACATCTCCCCATTCCACTTGTGAAAGCACAATAAACTTCCACAACTTTTCAGATCAGTTTAGATGTGTAATGGAGCCTACCCGAAATAACCTGTGACACCACTGGTGCATGATATGACACTAGCACGCAATACACTGAGGGATCAATTGTCGACGGAAGTACATGTAATTCGCGCAAATTTTTGCTGCACACTGAAACAAGTGCATATCTATGCCAAACATCAGGTCCACTGATTTTTTCGCTCTGATGCTAGCGTTGTGATTTCTGTTTAACATCAGTAAGCGTCATTGTTGGTACGATGTGTTCTTTGCTGAAACAATAATTCGTTAACTATTTGTGTTCTTGTCGTTGTGGTGGATATTTGTACTTCCATTGAGTCGTTGACATTTGATCTCGCGATGCATTGCGTTTATGCACGCCCGCCGTCTAGCGATAAACAACCTGATGTTCCGGGTAACGACAATTTAAAAACACATGTTCGTTGGTGCTCGAGACAAAGATACAAACATACTCTGATGATTTTTAGAATCTTACACTTTAATGTTTGTGTGATTAACAGATACCAGCCAACACTAAGTGGGGCACACCTATAAGACTGGTAGCAGAAATCCATAAGATCCGCAAATGAACCCGTATGATTATCTACACCCGCTTGTTTGCAGTACATTCTCAAAAGGAACTCCCCATGCAAACTGGGATAACTATTGATTGGATCTAGCGAGACTACGCACAGCCAAAAGAGTTGCTCTTTGGATATTTTTTGAACTGACGATCGATTATTCACATGCCATTTGACAAAAAGCCTGTATCCCATAATACAAAGAAGCCGTGTTCGAAACGCCTGTAAGTCAAATTTCGGAAGATCCATAAGTGCTATGGGTAAACTGTAACAGTTGGCATGTATATCTACATGAGACGGATGTAAGGCAAAGGCTCAGTCTCTAGCTGCAGGAAGCAACAGAAGCTTACCACGTCTTTTAGTACTCTTGCCAGTTGCACCAAGCGACACAGTGCCTTGGGGCGACACAGTGCCTTGGTCAGCACTGAAAGGGCAAACACAAACACCACGGCAGGGTTAGTGTCACACAGCAGGGCATCTAGTTCTAGGCATGAAAGACAAGGTTCAAACACAGCAGGCCATCTAGTTCTAGGCATGAAAGACAAGGTTCAAACACAGCAGAAGCAGTAAATATGTTATTCTCATGCAAAAGTTCAAACAAAGCAGCGGCGACCTGGCAATACACAATCTCATCCAACACCAGTGGATTATGATTTGCACTAATTTTTTTTTATCTTACTATAATCCAGCAAGTGTTTGTATGTTATGTTACTACATGAAGCTTTGCATCTCGGGCACCAAAGGATTCATCTACAGTCCCATGGCTGGGACATCAGTTTTTCTTCAAAATTCGCCCCACTGTCACCCTTTCTATGAATAATCAAATTACCCTTTGTAGTTATTATGTACAATCGTCTGTGATGCTGTGCGACCAAGGCCAATAATATAATCGCATCAACGTTGTGATTGTTTCCACAATACTATGTGCAAGGTGAGTAAATATGTGTGCAAAATTAGTAAATATGTGTCAACGGTGAGTAAATCTGTGTGCAAGGGGAGAAATTATGTGAGAAAGGTTAGTAAATAAATATGTGGAATGTGAGCAAATGTGTGTGAAAAGTGAGTACAGTTGTGTGGAAGATGACTAAATGTGTGAAAAATTATTAAATATGTGTGGAAGGTGAGTAAATATATGTCTGAAAAGTAAGTAAATATGTGTGGAAGTTGAGTACGTGTGTATGGAAGGTGAGTAATTCATATGTTGCTAATATAAAGGTTATTATTTTTAAATGCAACAGCGGGTCAGTCTATCCATAGTCTATTCAGGGAGAAGATAAAAAACATTTATGCCTCACTTTCCGGCTCAATAATTACAAACATATTTGTATTTTTTACTAATACAGTGTATGATCCTAACATTTAGTGTATCAAGTACATTTGGATACATAATGACATCACAAATGAAGGCATCAGAAAATATCACATACCAAAGATAATAAGCCTGACACCCTTTACATGAAAGTTATTATGAGCTAACAAAAAGTAAGCTTAACTTAATAAATAATGTTCTACATCTCTGTGTGGACAACTTTTAAAATATTTTACTGTATAATTTTTCATTGTTAGTGCTCATCAGAAAATTTATGATACACTTTTATAGCAACTTGATGATATATTTTTTGGTAATGATACATCTACTTATGAGCTCATTATCTCATATTCCTGCACACGGAGTTGGATGTGACTATCAGAGAGGGGAAGTTACCGTGGTGAGGGATATTAGTAAGAGACACCAAACACCCATTCTGTGCAACTCATCATACATATACCCACCTTTTGCTGTTTCCTGTGTCCAAACCTGAGGGTAAATACCCCCCGGTTGACTCAAGGCCAGAAGGGTCATAGGCACCAGTTGACCCAAGACCTGAGGGCATGTACCCTCCAGTGCTGCCCAGAGAATGGAGTGTGGTGGATCGGGAATTGTGAGTCGAAGTCGGATCACCCCCGTCGGTCGTGTTATATGTCATTTGTTGACTGAAACACAAAGGGTAAATGTTCGTGGCAATCTAAGTAACATTTGCTTATATACGTCGAAAGAGATTCTTGTGCATTTGATTGTGAAAGTGAAAGTGTAAACCCGTGTGTCATCAGCATACAGGTGATGACTGAGATTATGATTAGTAATGACTCGGCTGAGAGACGTATTGTATAAGCCAAACAGAACAGGGCCAAGGACGGATTCTTGCAGGACTCCAAATGGACGGTGTGGTGGGCAAGATAGTGTGCCAGATATGTTAATGCTTTGCAAAGCCTGGCAGTAACTTTAACAGCATTTTGAAAACAACTGAAAACAGACTTATTTCGCCATCACTACCTGACTTGATATAAACACTTCTTTCCACATTTAAGCCACATTTCTTTCTATTTTGCAATCTTGGTTATTTATTTATTATTTATTCATTTCAACTGTACTCTAACACTTTACATGTTTTATTGACTATTTAAGACACATATTTTTAGTATTAGTAAAAATTAGTGAAGCGTTTTGATTTGGAACGAATGACTTAAAAGCATTATATCAAGACCTGAAATTAGTAGCATCATAATGTTTGGGATTAAAGCTGCTTGCTCCATTCAAATTTCCACTTGTCTCGTTTCAGATTCATTTTGTGAAAAATTTCACCTTTCTAGTATCGACTACGACATGTTAGCTCGTTTGTGCAAATTTGTTATTTAGTGTTGATGAAATTATCTGACAAACTATGAGAAAGAGGCAAAAGTAGCTAACCAAAAAAATTGCAAAAGTGGCTATTAGTGAATCATTTATTTGTTATGAGATAAGGCTATTCATACTTCAACCTGATCTAATGAACAAAGTCAATTCTAGACATTTGGACATCACTGAACCTGATTCATAATGGGCTAAATGGATTAAGGAGGTAGCTATAAGATTCTGTTTACAATTAAACTTTCACTTTTGTCTTACCCTGTCCCGCCATGCGGTGACAACATGTCATCTAAGTTACCAAACTCATCATCGTCATCATCGTCTCCAAAATTGTTGGATTTCTGCATGTGAGACTTCAAAGCCTCATCTTTCACCTGTTTGTACAGGACACTGTCTGTGGAGAAAACAGAAATAAACATCTCTTACTACAGTTGTACATGACACATACCGTATTTGACCTAATAAACAAACAGTACGTTTGACAAAAATTGGGCCATGGAAAAATGTCAAGGAATCTGTTCTCATAAGTGTATACCAAAATTTGTTTCTCTAGACAAAAATATAACAGTTTAACACTAGTCGTGTCATTTGGTGACTGATGTAGAACAACAGAAAAGTGGTGCCAATTGTGCAACACCAGATGGCGACACTTTTCAGTTGCTCCACAGTAGTTAAATTACAATAATTATGGATCTTGCTAATAAAAAAGAGGGTGTATGCTAATTAGGACATGTAGGTCGAATATGGTGTACACAGTCCCCTGATACATTGGACAGGCCATGATGTTATTAAATCAGGCTTGGATCGAATCATGTAGCAATAAAGCAGTGGATGGATTACAGCGATCAAACATGATTGTAGCCCATCATTTAAAAAATGGAAGTGCAAACACTGAACAATAGCATGCCTGCATAATATAACGTTTTTGTGGTAGTGATTTTTATTTTTTGCATCATCTTATTCCAACTAATACTCACCCGTCAGTGAGCCCATTGGTTTTGTTGGCAGAGGCTGATTAAAGAAATCATCATCGTCGTTGTCATCATGATGATCATTATGATCATCATCATGATGATCATCATGATCATCCATATGGTTAGCTGAAATCATAGAGATTGTGATTACGTGATTACCTTCATGCTGTATGGCAACACACAACAGTTAATTGTAAGCAAAAAGTACCAAGTACATAAAATACATTATCAACAGTATCCACATATACCCACTTTTTGCTGTTTCCTGAGGGTAAATATCCATGCAGAGAGATGACAACAAAAATGTGAATGAATAAGACACATGCTACGAATACCATTCAGCGAACTGCACATATTAAATATTATCTCCCAACTTCATGAATATTCTCACTGAAGTAAAATGTATAATCTACAGTATATTTGGCGCTTTGATGCCAGGGGAACATATGCATGGCCGCACCAGTCAAGAAATGATCCCTCTTTTATAACCACCACCTTTTGATTCTGTGGGTGGTCTTAAAATGAGGGTTCTACAATTATAGGTTTAACAATCATCGTATACTGTTTCACTTATTTCTTCCCCACACAGCGTCATGTAGTTTCAACCTACCTGCTGCCACAGCATCCCTAGCAGTAGTGCCACCATCAGGTCGACGTGGTGTCACAAATGACGTTGACGTTGACCCAGGACTTTGGATGACATCAACACCGTCCAGCAGACATGACAACAACAGCTGAGCCTGAGGACAACCACGACACAAATCAGTGTCATGTCACGTCACAAATCAATATCATGACACGTCACAAATCAGTGCCAACACATGGCTAATTTGAGCACCTGTATTAGGCACATCTGCAATATAAAAAGTGTGTTGCATATTGGAAAATATTTCTTTTGTTAATTGTACAACTGACAATTTTTTTGCCAAAGTCAACATTATTACTTCATCATATCAACGTTAATTTTGTCTATGACAAAAGATAAACGTATAGCAGGAACCCAGAATTTCCACGTCCAACTTTACAATGGAAAACATTGAGAACTGACATGTTTATATATATATATATATATATATATATATATATATATATATATATATATATATATATATTTATATATATATAGTTTACGTACATACGAACAAATGCGGTTACCTTGTCTTCGTAGCATGAATCTTCAGAAATAAGTAGTTCCGCAAAAAGCTGGGCTATCTGCTTGGCATTCATGATGTCGTGTTGGCGCAGCAATACCATGTGCTCGTACAACTTGTCCCAGAATGGTTGACACGTCGGGTGCACGAATGAACTGCGACCAGTTTCAGAGCATAAATCAAAAAACTTCTACCTTATAGTTTGTGATATATTAAATATTAGCAGTTTCTACGTAGACACTAATTATACATGTCATCACAATCATCATCCTTCCCATAAACTGAGCACGATGCTGTTGACATGGCACGTTCATCACCATTTCATCTTCAGGCAAAATTTATCCAGTGTCTGAGCTACGAATTGAGCTAACAAAAATTATGAGCTAACAATTTAACAATAGAGCTAACAATAACCCAAGCCAAGCCCTTTATTGTTGTTGTTTTAATTTAATCCCATATTGTTTTTAGAGACCTCAAGGATATTTTAAATAAAACTTAGATCGGAAAAAGCTTGGCTGTTGACCTGTTGAGTAAACAGCCAACGTAGTTTGACTTCTGTGGTAATTCAGGTTGAAACCAGAGATGCTCTCAACGGAACAAAGTGGCTATACACTCACCGAACAGTGGGCTCAGTCACTGTCTCTATGTTCTTCGAAGAGACGAATAACTTGTCTGGCAGAAGTGCTCCGCTCTCGCAGTTTGCGGCCAACAGAGGGAGCTGGTCTTTCACGACCATGCTGATCGATGTCGAATTAACATGTGACAGCATCGCCCCCTTATTGGCATTGCTGGAAACATGCATGATGTGTTGGTGCATAGACAACCTCAAGGTAAAGTACATGGCATGTGGTTTTATTGCATGATTTGCATCACACATGCACTGAATTAGTAGTCAATTATTTTCAATTGCTAGATTTCTTAAACAACAAACTATATTGGGTCATTAGGAGCATCTATGTTACTGTTTACCGAGTTAGAATGACGCAATGTAACTGCTAGACTTTAACAGAAGTTAAACTAGCTGACAACTTTCACCATTCTTTTTGTCAGCACATAAACTGCGGATACTGCAACCAATCTGATGCAAACATTTAATAGAGCCTACTACCCAAAATAGCATATTTTTAATCAACAGACAGCGAATACATAAAATTTCAACAAGATTTGCATGTGGCTAAAGTTTCCTTCGATGTATTAGAAGCTATGACTATACAAGCTTATTGACAATATTTCTTAACTCTGGATAATAATTGTGACTTGACGCCCAATGAACTTCATACGACTAAACCGCTATGTGCAGTAATTGCAGCATGGCTGAATACTCCCAGTGAAGTTGTACTGATGTTCCAAACTTTCAATGAAGGAGTCTGCCAGGATGTGAAGCACAAAGTATATATATATTTGTTCTAAAGGACAATATAACACACTATATAAAAATTAAACAGTTATTATATTCGACAACGTAAAATATACCTAATATTGGCATATGTGACTAAACAGTGCAATCTGAAGTGAATATGGATAATCTTGTTATAATTGACACAATTAGAAGCTGTCGTGTTACATACAAAATGATCTCCTTCTTGACCGAGGTCGCTGTAGGGAGGGTCCTATAGTAGGCCTCAGGACTGGTTGTACGAGGCAGGTTATCCTGTATTGCGGCCAGCAGGTTGTAGAAACCATCCAAGGTGAGATCAGGCTGTGGCAGAGTCCTGCAACGGAGGGAGACTGACCTACAATACAACCCTTCATGAACACCCTGCCTCTCTCTACCCCTCATCCAGGTGACCTTGGCATGGGCGGATGTTGATATGTTAGTGTAATCTAGCAAATGTATGTTCATATGTATGTTATGCTACTCCTAATGTATGCTTTGCATTTTGAGCACCAAACTGTCAGGGGTTAATTTACAACCCCATGTCAGGTCGTCAGTTTAATTTTTTTATTCACCCCGCTATTAACCTTTATATTATTCTATGAACAATCAAATTACCCTTTGTAGTTATTATGTACAACTGTTGACAATGTCATGCGTCTTTCCTTCGACTGTCCCAAGTTACGTGACACAAGGGCAAGGCGTCACTAGAGTCTACACATAACTATAACCGCCAGTATCACATTGCAATTTCAAGAGTTACATTCCAAGAAGCCAAATTTGTTTAATGTTGTTATCATGACAGTCAATTACTAACTAATAATAAAATATATATTTTACATAAAGCATAACATAAAAAGTACTCCACATAAAATACATGAAATAGCCACTGCAAGAATATAAATTATACATACAAAATAAAAAGTGTAAACAATTAATAATTCAGACGTTGCAAACTGCTGACAAGTTTCAAATGATATCTCTGTCATCCGCCACATTAATTACCAGCATATTTCCTTAGCTGCTTCTCAAAACATCTGTAAAAATCATCATTCATAGAAGGACTTGTTACATACCCTGACGACACTTGGTTTATTGTAATTCTTTCAGTTTCCAAGTCCTGTTCCTCTGTAAAGTGAGAAACACTTTGTGGTGCAAGGATTACATTTGGTAGCTATAGTTGATGATTACTGCATCCTCCAACATACTGCTTTAACAGCACATTCTGGAAGGCATGATGATAATTTACTACATTTCATGTTAAAAATAGTACATCTATGGCCGTGATTATGTCAAAGTCAATTTAATAAAAGGTCATATGAACTCAAACTATGTTTCAACAATGTCACGTTTATACAGATCCATGAAAACAACGTTGTTAAAGGAATGTACAAGTTTCATTAGTTAACTGACATGGAATTAGTTAGTGGTACACTTCTCTGAATTTTCTTATCTAAAAAAATACACAAATTAACAATGTTTTCATCTTCACTGCTGTATATATTTATCATCAGAAATTGCATAAAATAGGAATTTGATCAATTATCCGGTGAAAAACGTTTACAATTCACCTTCAAATGTGTAGATTTATCGGTCTGTTATTAATTCCAATATAGCAGCCGCTATATATGTTGTAAAACAAGCATATTTGATTTCTTTGCGATTTATGACATGTCAGTTTAACCAACTGACATGTCATAAATCGCAATCACAACGTCCTGTAACACACCTACTGAGTTAACCAATGAAAGTCGTAACGGTATATTCAATTCAACTGCTGTGTCTTGCAGTTAGGCGAAAAAACATATAGAGACAGACAGACACAGATAAAGAATATAATTAAATACATTAAAAATGCAAATATATATAAACTTATGGGACGATACTGGGTTTTATATCCAAGTAGACAGCCCGTTATGAGTAGCAATTACCCATATAATAAAGAATATAATTAAATATATTAACAATGCAATAAATATTTATTACACAATACCTGGGCCATGGGTGAGTTTGGTGCCTACTGACTCATTGTCGGTGTACAGTTGAGTTGACTGCACGATGAAGCGTTCGCTGTCGCTGGACACAAGCGATGCCACCGACTGGTACTCTGCCCTCAGTACGGTCGTGTAGTCATCAGCGCCCCCGCTTTCACGGCTGTCCTCGTCGTTAGTCGACCGTTTCTTCGTGACTCCCCGAATCTTGACCTTGGTTCTGCTGCCTGACGACAGGGAATCTGTGGCCCGATGCCCATGCTTCGGGGATGTGTCTGAGCCTTGGGACAAGACATCGGCACTCTGTGTCTTGGGGAGTCTAGAAGGCAGCGACTCGTGTGATGCCACCGAGACGAACTCTTCCATTAGATGATTGGAAAACTTCCCATGGGATCTACTCCCATCATTGTCGTCATTTGTGGGAATGTCTTCAGGAGACTCCTGGGATTTACTCTGGGGTAAATTTGATGATGGTAATGAACCGACGTGATTGTCAATTGAAGAATCAACAACTAATGCAGTACTGCCATCTGGCAGCAGGTCATCTGTCGCCATTGGGATGTCGATGCTGTGAGTGGCATTCGTTGGTGCGGGTGTGACATACAGGGGGTCTGTTGCATGAGATGTTGATGTTTGGCAGGAAGAAGATGGAATCACCGGGTCTTCTTGTCTGGCCCATTGGGTGGTGGAAGGCGGTACCCCGGGAGCCTGCTGCAACAAACCCTGGGGAAGGAACTCGCCGGGAGACATCGGCCCGTCTTGGGCACAGTCCGAGTAGGACCAGTTGTTCCTCTCCCTTCCCTGTAGCCCATTATCAAAGCTGTTTGGGATTTGGCCCGCGTTGCTGTGCACCGGCATCACAAGGGGCCTTGTCTGTCCACTCCCTGTGGTTAGTGTTTCCTGTGGGACAGTGACCACTGCATACTGGGATGGTAGACCGACTGATGAGGCTGGGTTGTTGGGAAACTGCACGAGAGGCTGCGGGGCTGGCTGAGACTTTGGCATGCCGTAAACCCCAACCTGAACAACAGAACAACATGACAAGTATATGATACACAATCTGAACAACATGACAAGTATATGATACACAACCTGAACAACAGAACAACATGACAAGTATATGATACACAACCTGAACAACATGACAAGTATATGATATACAACTTGAGCAACAGAAACATGCTAATAAGCCCCAACCCAAACAACTGAAAAAGGTTAACTAAACCTCCAATCTAAACAACAGAACAACACTGCAAAATTATAAGCCTCAACCAAACAACACAGTAAAATCATAAAAGATGATAAATCCAACCTAAACAACATGACAAGGTCATAAAGCTCAATCTAAACTGGAAGAGAACATGACAAGGTCATTAAGTTCAATCTAAACTGGAAGAGCCCAAAAGCCCAACCTAAACACATTAAGGTCATAAACCAAAACTGAAACCCTAAAAGATAACATTAACAATCAGAAAACAGTTTTACAGGTATTCATCCACAGGTTGATGTAATTCAAAGTTTCATGTAGTGGGGATGGGGTCTGATGTTAAATTACATGATTTTTAGTAGTGTCATACAATGCTGTACATACATTTTTTGAGATTATCCCTAATTTATCTGACACAGAGAAACAACTGGCTTACTTACACTCTGTGCCATTACTTTCTGTTTCCAGTTTGGATACATCCTTTCCACGTACGCCTCATAGTCTTCCTGAAATCACAAAATATAACAATTATAACCTCAAATTAGACCCAATTAATTGCCTCTTTTGATGTGGAGAAATTCCTATGCCACAACCAACTGACTTCTGAGCAGGGGCAACAACGAAACCACGGACATTTGAGGAAGATTTATGTAACTCAGAACAATCATAAAAAAACACAAAGTTATGAACAGTTGTAGCTAACTACTAGTGAGATTTACCTTCCAAGTGATACATTTATTCACTATAGTGAGCGGTGGCATACCACTTCATGGCTGGACCATTGTGTTTCCACAAAGAGGTGCCCATGATATTATAACAGCTATTACTATGAATCTCACCGAGTAGCTATAAACAAGTTTTATGGTGATATTGTGAATGCTATGTTGGTGATTATTTATTTGATAAATATGTAAAGGTAGACAATCGTGGTGCCTCTAAATGTCGACCAGGTTGGAGTGAGTATACTGATGAGCTACATAATTGGCAAGGCAGTATGTTCTTGTTTGGGTTGAAGCTGGAAAGCCTAAACATGACCCAATCTTTGACCATGAAACCCTCTAGAGCCAGATTTAAATATGGGCTTCGGTTTTTTAAGCAACATAAAAATCAATTGATCAGCTACTCTCTAACCACTAAACTACAAGAGGGTAGACCTGATAGGTTCTGGAAAGAATTTAATTGTTTGAATAACTACAAAGTACCCTTGCCAAATAATACTGATGGGGTTACTGGTGCTGACAATATCACTTAACTATGGAAGGGTCATTTTGAACAATTGTTTAATTGTATACATGATAATGATATCACTTCCTTACATTATGATGTCACATATACTAATGATGTATTTGTTACTGCTAATGAGATTGAATCGGTCATTGGGCATTTAGATAAAAATAAATCATGTGGCCTTGATGGTGTATGTGCTGAGCATCTAACGTACTGCAACAGACGAATATTACAGTTACTGGCTATGAGTATGTCTACCTTTTTTGTCCATGGTTTCCTATCTGATTCTATGTTATCAGTTGTGCTTGTACCTGTTAAGATAAATGTGGTAAAATCAATGATAGTGACAACTACAGACCGAATGCATTAGCCAGTGTGATGTACTGTGTCATATGTCATCCTTTCTGATCACTAGCAGTAACCAGTTTGGTTTCAAGAGTAAGCTGTATTGTAGAAAATTAGAAATGTCACCTGCCTTGATGCGCCGCTGCCTCTGCGTGCGTTCAGCCAGCACGGCCATGTGTGCTTCGACGCGGTCAAACTCATGCAGCAGCTGCTCGTTGCGGCGTCGACTCCGCTCCTCGTCATCACAGATCTTCTTCCAGTAGCTCTGGAGACGTACCGCCTTCAACTTCGCCCTGTCAACAGTCAGGGAGGGCACTCATGTCAACAGTTGGGGGTCACTCTCACTAGCAGTCAGGGGGTCACTTGTGTCATCAGTCAGGGAGGTCACTCACAACACTAGGCAATGTATGCAACCGGTGGCAGCAAGCTCCATGGGCCGAAACGACTAACAAATTCTAACTGGGAAATCCTGTTGGATGATGTGGTCTGCTCTTGTGTCGGAATGTTCCCCAATCTTCCTAATTTTACAGCAGGTCGGGGACATGTGTTGCAAAAACACACCAGATAGATTGAAAACTTTTCTTTCAAACAGACAATAAATAAATATAAATAAATAAATATATATATAGACAGTTTAGTACGTATGTATGTATGTATATATTACAATACAAATTATTACTTTTATTCATGGACATTTCCTTTAGACATTAATTAATTATAAAGAAAAGTTAGTATGTATGTATGTATGTATGTATGTATGTATGTATGTATGTATGTATGTATGTATGTATGTATGTATGTATGTATATATATACATATATATATTACAATACAAATTATTACTTTTATTCATGGATATTTCCTTTAGATGTTAATTACTTCAGCTTGGATCATTAGTTTGTTACGTTGAGCGCTTTCCGTTATTTTATTGATACTGCTCTATAATAATTATATATTACTATTATTATATTAGCGTGTGTGTATGTTTCTGTGCGCAAACATAATTTCCTTTTTATCAAACCAAGCCGTGGGCCGAAACGACTATTCTTAGAATTCCGCTGCTTAGAATTCTGCTACTAGCGAGGGCCGAATTAACCATAGCTGAATTCAGTTGCAACACCATCCATCTACGTGTGCCAAAACGACTAGGCCAAATCATCCATTGGCATGGACCAAAATGACTAGGCCGAACCATCCACTGACGTGGGCCTAACCCGTCATAGGCCAAACCATCCGGGACCCGTTCTGTCACCAGTCAAGGGTGTCACTCGCAATACTAATCAAGGACTCTGATGATTAAAGTTTTTACTCATGCCCCAAGCCAATTGTATCATTCATGAGAATTACACATTATAATTTTATATATATATATATATACATGTAATACTTACACAATTTGATTTATGCTATATAATAGACGATCATTGCAAAAACAGTTTATCTCAATTCTACCTAAAATGTTAATGTTGAAAATATTTATTCCATTTCAATTTTTACCATGCACATTCCAAGTGTGTGACTGATTACTTACAATCTGTCGTCAGACTTGATGTAGCTGTTGAGGCGTCCCTCTAATTCCAACCTCTGTTTCTCACTTCAAATACACACAACACATCAGAATCAACACATTGACATCAACATCAAATTCTCTTTTCTGCATCCATGCAGTATGTAGTGTGTGTGTGTGTGCATGTAAAAATACTCTCTAGCTGTTGCTATGGAATAAAGGTGTAAAAATGCACCATGTACATACTGACACAGTATAAATAGTGACACAGTAAACAAAAAATAAAGAAATTTGTCTGCTTTCTTTACGGGACGTCTTTGGTTCGCTTACTCCAAACAGCCCCTTCTTGGGCTAAAATAGGAGTGGGGTGCTTGGTGCGCAAAGGGTGCATTTAAAGGGTGTCGGATGTTTCGGCCCATGAGCCGAACCATCCAATGGCACAATCCTTGTATGCAACCGGTGCCAGCGGGCTCCGTTGGCCAAAACGATTAACGAATTGTAACTTTTTGTTTTTTGTGTTTTCGAACAATATTACCTATTTATTACGTTCGCTAGTTTTAGCTGTTTGCATGTTTAGCAAAATGTTCTATGCTACATTATTATTGCTTTTGAACCAATTGCTTATTATGTTCGCTATTTTCGCTAAATTATTAAAGTAATATTGAAAAACATACAAATGCGCTAAGAATGTAAAGTTTTTTATTAAACATATATATATATATATATATATATATATATATATATATATATATTATATATATATACAAATATATACAAATATATATACAAACGACATTAGGCAGTATTTTTGTTTAATCATCAAATAATACCGGTAGCATTTTATTTCATAGATAATACCAAATATACCTATTAAACATACAAACAAAAAAGTTTAAAATGTGTCGATATTAGTCGGTCGGTTGACAACCTTAAATTGTAAAGTCAATATTAATTAATAATATATATATATATATTTACGGTGCTATTAACCATTTAACCTTTGTCTGTGAAATATCGAAAACAATCTTCAAACGCAACCATCAGTCATCCCAAAAGATGCTTACGCAGTCAAACAACACAACGCCAGGTAGTTTAAAAACAGATGGAATTCCTTTCTTTATTAACAACTACCAATACATAATTTTTCAACACTACTACAACATGACACACACACACACACAATTAAAAAAAACAAGTTTGGAAGTCAAGATAACAATAAAAAATTTCACCATACTTCAGTTTGGATCATTATTTTATTATATTAACCGCTTTCCGTTATTTTATTTATATTGAGCTAAAATTATATAAATAGTTCTAGATTATCATTATTATATTAGCGTGTGAGCGTATGTTTCTGTGCGCAATCATTGTTTACTTTCTTATCGATTCAGGCTGTGGGCTGAAACGACTATTCTTAGATTTCCGCTACTAGAGTGGGCCGAATCGACCGTCGCTGAATTCAACAGCAACAGTGAAGTGGACCGAACCATCCGTCTACGTGGGCCGAATCGACTAGGCCGAACCATCCGTCGGCGTGGGCCGAACCTGTCATGGGCCGAACCATCCGGGACCCCATATAAATGTGGGAAATAATAAATTTTGACGTCCCTTCTTTACTTATCTCCTGCTGCAAAATACTGCTGTGAAACATGACTTAAACTGGCCTAACTGTTTACTGATATAAGATAATATAAGACCTACCCCGACATATCACGGAAAAATGATTTTCCTTGTAAAACTATTGTAGCCAGTGACAGTGTCTGTGGACAAGTCTGAACGAATCTCGCAGCCATTTCCCGTTCGGCTTTTCTTTACGGTAAATTCTTCTTTACAAAAACATGGGTTCCACTTCGCGGTTTCTTAAAAATCACTTATTCAAATATTTTCATATGAGCTTTATAAAAACTGGTCACCTTATACACACCTTTCATGACGCGAGTCTTGCAAATGCTTTATTTTTTCGTAGTAGTCTGTCGATGCCATGTTTACATTTTTGTTTGCACCGGTGGACGAGAATGTGTCGTTGCGCCCTCTTGTGGTGTTGTTCACCTGTCCGTATGGTGGCGCCATTGTCACACGTTAATCCACTGCCAGATTATTTCCCAGCAGTATTTATTTTGTTATTTCATTGCTATAGCTGCTATCCAGAGCAACATAGTCCAGGTGGCATATGTATACATACTGTAGATATAATTATGATGCTGTGTCAGTGAATGTTAGGATAACAAATCTTACATATGTGCACACACACATATATTATTATTCAATTCAATACCAGTACTAGCCTTATTCTACAATCAACTAAAAACAGCACATACTTATGTATGCATACACGTGAATCACAGGTTGATATCATCATATGTGATTATTAAGCAGACATTAAAAAAAATGCATAATCACGTGCTGCTATGTATACTTTTACACAGTTATCTCTCCCTCCCCTGCCCCCTCTATCTCCCTCCCCCTCTCTCACTCCTTTCTCCTACCCACAAGTTATTACCCCATCCTCCCTACCACCTTCATCCATGTTTGCCTGCCTCCCAACATTTCCTACCTGCATTTTGTCTCCTCCCCTCTGTGCATTTCCCATCATTCTACACAGTGTAAATGTGTCTCCAGTCCTCACAGTTTTCATCTGGGTTCTGAGGATATCCTGTGTGGTGTGACCATTTATGAACTTCCATAATTATTATATGAATATTTCCAGATGTTCTAATAAAATGCAGTGAGTGATGATGACATTAACAAATGGCAACCAAAGTGTCAGATATTGACAATTTTCAATGCTCAATTTCCTTGTTAATCTTTGTGTGGCAATACCACAAAAATGGGATATATAAAATAATTGCATAGGAAGTGTAGTTTATATTGATAAATTATCATATAGCTTAGTAATTACTATAATTGAGACCTATATCATATTTGATTGATATATTACATGTGATATAAGTTTATATATTAAAAATAAGTTTATATATTAAAATTGGTTACTGAATTTAGTAATAACACAGAATGTTAAAGCATGTGAGACCTATTATGACAGACTGACTTTGGAGCAGTAAGAAACAAAATATGAATTGCTATGGATCCTAGATTAGACTATGTACATTATGAAAACTACTGTAAATGGTGATAATGCAGTGATATAATAGAGGTTGACTGTTAACCAGTTGCTGCTGTGTATGTAGATGCTTATAGAAGGGCATTATTTACAATACTTTGTCACCAACACAACGACTTGTTGATGAAGTGAGAGCATGCAGTTAGTATGAGACAGATCCATGACTAGACATCATGTTGACACGTAGTTTATTAGATCTTGGATGGCTATTTCTGGAAGGATTGCTCTTTTTTTACGCATTCTCTCCTTGACTTGGCACCTGTGCCTCTCCACTCTGGGGGTGTGGGTTGACACAATGCACCAAGGAAGATATTGACATATTGCATTAAATGGGCTCAGTACTGAATAGTATTGAAATTGTGATATATTTCAGAACTATTGTTTTAGATCATCGTAAATAATAAATAAATAAATTACAATTGCAATTGCTTTGGGGAAATGTTATGTAGTGTTTAAAATGTTAAATGTCTGTTTCTGTGTCAGGCTGAACATTTACCCAGGCACTGATAGTGACTGTCACATGGTTGTAAGCTGGCTTTCACCCTACCATAAAACAGCACAAGGGGATGTAAATAAATGTTGCCGGATTTGCAGATAATTATTTTAAAAATATATACACACTGTCGCTTCCTTGTAGACTATACAACACACTTCACTCAAAATCAGTCACTAGACCAAACATAAGGAATTACAAAACAGAACACCCTTAATCTTAAAAAAATAATGTTTAATACATAATAACTTTAAACCTAGCAAATTTATATAACATTAGTAAATTTGTGTCAAATACCAATTCCAACACATTACATTTCCCATTAACATAATATTGCTTAATATTTGAACAAGGTTAACCCAACGTTGCATGGTTTGTTTTTAACAAATAGCCAACATTGGACTAAAATCCAACCAACACTGCAACAATGATCAACTTGTAACGCGAAATGTAGTATTCTGTATATAAATATGATCCAGATAATTGTCATCTATATCAACTGGAATCCCAACTTGAACTTTACATATTCTAAAAAATGTAATTTAGATAATCATTTCTCTCAATTTTAGTACTATATTCCTTCATTCACAATGATGTGGGGGGGTACCACCATACATCTCGCTACTACACGTGCTCATAGGCCACTAAGTGTGCGTAAGCAAGATATATACTACCATGGCCATCGCAGTGTGGTCCAAATATGCCACAGACAGACAAATCAATGTTTTGATGGTTGTTCTTTCATTAGGGATGATCTAAAACATCAACATATTTTTTATTTTCCGATCACCGTTCATGAGGGTGCCAACTTCGAATGCGTGATGGCAGTTTTGTGCTACAACGACTGAGGTGCCACCTGGCAAATATGAAGTTAAACTAACACATAGGTTAATGTAATAAAAAATTTCATGTAGCATGGGAGGGAGAGTCTCGGGTTTCATGTAATGTTGCGCATCGATATTTTGAGAACACCCCTTTAACAGAAACAATGTTCTGATGTGAAGATTTTGAGCAATATAAAATTAAGTTGCAGTTTATTCCAATTAATGACTTTTAAGATATAGCATATTATGTATAATCATGAAGATTACACCTCTCGCATAAAATGATCTTTCATTCTATTCATGTAAACATATTTTGCTGTGGCAAATTTCTTGTATGCAGTTAGCTTCACTGTATTAACTTGGACAGCCATTGCACATGTTAGAATACTGTCAATATGGGTTGTTTTGGTAAAACATTGCAGCAAATAAAATAAAATGCATGATTGTGAAATTCCACAAAATGGCACACCCAAATGTTTGACATGAAAAAGAACCTGTTAAATAATGTACTGCTGTATCACACTATAGTATCACTACAGTTAAGTTAAAAGGGATTTTCCCTTGTAAACCGTTGTTGTGGTGTTTCAGTGTAGTTCTTGTTCTACAAGTGAGCACACAAGTTGGCCCTTAGAATAAACAGTGATTAAAATTTCACATTGCCCAGATGATGACCCGAGACAAGTCAACCAACAAGTAAAAAGAAAAACATTAAACCCAAGTAGAAATAATGAAAGAACAGTGGCCATGAAATGAGAACAAATGAGAGTTTGGTCACCAGATAAAAACGTTCCAAGTCGCCAGTCTAAATCTGTACACTACGGCAACAAGTCTAAAATGTTCCTGACAATGGCAGAGTGGTTGTTTTGGCAGAAAGTCGATGAGTACAAAATGTGTGCGCTGTTTTTGATCTGTCAGTCAATCAATTGATCACATCATGTTTGGCAGTCCGCAATGAACACTTGTCTGAACGCTCTGTGTATTTGGTCTCATCGTTGCCCAGCGTCAATAGAAGCAACGCTTCCTTATCGCAACACTCCACTGACTTGTCATCAGGTAAGAACGTTTCTTGGTCAGTCGTCTTCTGATTGTCAATGTCTAGTTCATATATGGACGGGCAGCACGACTTCATCTGCAGGTGTTTGTATATGCAGGAGCAGTCATTGATGGCCATGTCCCCTGGGGAGTCACACAGGTGAGTAACACCGAGAGGGGGGAGTGGTTGTGGGCCCGGGGGCGTATTGGAAGCCAGCCGACTGTGAAGGAGATCAAGGAAAAATCGGAACAAACCAGGCACACCGTCGTAACCTGAAACAAGTGATCATTATTATAATCCCAGTTTCTGCTTGGCATCGCTCTCTTGTAGGTTTGCTGTGCATTAGCTGAACAAAATATTCCAACATAGATATGCAATTGTTACTTGTTTACCTAATGTTATGATAGATAGCGCTGTTTGTTGTTTGTTATTAGTCTGTCCGTTTCTTAAACCATTAGGTTGATTGTGTGATTCAAGTTGATTTCTAAAACGTAAACAGTGAATTATTAGTTGTCACAAGTTTAAATCAGAAACTTTATTGTAACTGATAAACTATTAGTTGTGGCCAAAATGTTGGGTTGGTGCAATGATTATTGCAACCTATGAATGACACAATAAAAAAATCTGACATAAATACTGAACACTGGGCCTGCTTGTGATGTTCACACGATGTTGTCAACAACAGGTGCCACTGGCAAATATGAAGTTACAAAAAAGCTACAATCAAACGTCTCTTTCAAAAGTATTGCTACAGCATAATACATTAGTCAAGTGAAGTATGCTGTGTCCATTGTAACTTCTTAATCTATACATACACACACAATTTACTATTAAAATATATTGCAACCGTCTCATTTTCTCACGACTAAGGGGTGGTCGGGTAAGTTCTAAAAGTAAAGACCGCATAGCAGTACATATTGGTGGGCGCTTTGGTCTTCACCATGTTTCGCAAGATAAACGAATGCTTATTAATTGTCGATAATCGCTTTATTTTACACCCCACACCACATGTTGAGGGGGCGGGGGGGTGGTCTGAACCAGTACTAAACACTACGTTTTTTGGTCTTTGAGAACCTGTACGACAACCCCTTAATTATCGTACAATTGAGAACTTATGCAACAACCCCTTAATTATCATACAATTGAGAACTTATACAACAACCCCTTAATTATCATACAATTGAGAACTTATGCGACAACCCCTTAATTATCATACAATTGAGAACTTATGCGACAACCCCTTAATTATCATACAATTGAGAACTTATGCAACAACCCCTTAATTATCATACAATTGAGAACTTATACAACAACCCCTTAATTATCATACAATTGAGAACTTATGCGACAACCCCTTAATTATCATACAATTGAGAACTTATACAACAACCCCTTAATTATCATACAATTGAGAACTTATGCGACAACCCCTTAATTATCATACAATTCACACAACTTATTCTAGACATCCAGAATGTTGTCATCAGTGCCCAACATAGCAAGCAGACCTGGGAAGCTGTTTATGTCAATGACAGCATAGCGTCCAGTGTGATTTTCAATGATCACATCAATGCCGAACAAGTCGAGGCCGAGTTTGTTGCGCATTCTTGTCGCCAGGTGTTCCAACATCATGTGGTCTGGTTTCATCACAGGATGTTCCAGCTTCGTCTCGTCCAGCTAAACGATATCAAGTAAACAACACCAACATAACATGAGGAAAATCTTCTACGTTTTATCAAATGAAAGGGCACACCAAAAATATTATCATTTATGTGTCTCACATACTGAATGCTGCAAGAAAAATATAATACTATCACAGGCTTCACAGCCACAACTATAAGGCTGACACTGCACTGGCATAGGGTATTTTTTATTTTGATAATTAAGGCAAAGTCAAGGGAAGTAAAAAATATATTGAACTTTTTAATGCTAACAAACAAAATTGCAATCATAATGGGAAAATATAGTATACTTTGTGCACGGTCTCCAGGCATTTCTATACCAGATAAGGTCATTATTCTTGCACTAAAAGTGATTTAGATATCTTAGAGTCTACATTGACCACACCTTAGAAGCAATGACAATACCTCATTCAGGAAGGACGCCGATTCTGCTTTGGACACATCGTGGCTGTTGAAAAAGATTGTTTCGAAATCTGAAACATTGCAATGTACGATGATATGTAAGAAAGCTGACTTGTGTAGCTAAACAGTTATCTACATATTTAAACTGCCCATCTTATTCAAGTTTACTATTTTGCTGCGTATGAAATTTAAACCATTTCATGCAAATTCTCCGAGACCCATACCATACTGCAATGCTAAATTCCTGTTTGACATTTATCTCAATGCAAACAAATCAATGTTACTTAAATCTAATGTGGGTAAAGTGTATACATGAGACGTACTGCCAGCGGAGAAGTTTTTGATGGACGGCCTCTCTACGATGTAGTGCGAGTGGCCAATCACAAATATCTTGCATAGCAGTGCATTGTGGTTGATGAATGTCTGAGCGACACACGGCGGCTGAACATCACGCAGTCCTTCCTCATTGAAAATGATTGACATCTGTGATCAGAGATCAGTTTAACTCATGTTATATCCACACAACAAAATGTCAACATGTGAGCAGAGATATTTACAGAAATGTCAGAATCCTACACTAGAGAAGAATATGATAAAATCTACAATGTTCTATGAAATACTGCACAATTCGTCTTGTAACTTAGAATCGTTTTCCTATGATATTGCTCTTAACAGTAAGAGCAGATATGTTAAGTTACATATATGTTAAGCTACAGCCACAAAATACACAGTGCAACTGGCTTTACAGGCCACCGAGTGCTCAACAGAAGTACACAAATATTGACAATACTCTAAGCGGCAAAAATACATACTTTGTGGGAAAATTGTGACCCGTGTGCAACACTTGGCTTGCAAACTGCAGACACAAAATGAGAACAAATATGAACAAAATAATACATACATATGTTTTTGTAACAGCACGAACGAGGCTACATGTGTTAATTTTTCATGAAATAAACTACAGCTTATTGACATACACAAGTTGCATTATGATACGGTATGTGTTCAAAGCATCAGGGACATATGAAAAATGTTGTCTATAAGTTAGATATATTGTATACATTTGCAATTAACAAATAAGCTGTATTTGCTGAAAATAATTTGTGTAATTGAGACAGATGTTAACAACACATTTTATTAGGTTGAGGCAACAACTAGGAAAAAGTTCAGGTCCATGTTTGTTCTGGTGGATTCAGGATCTGGTTCACAAGAACGCCCAAAGGCAGTCATTGTGTCACACACCAACACAACCCAAGCAAAAGCTGAATTAACTTCATTGCAGTAATTAAAAGTACAAAGTCTTGTTCCTCTCTGTAAGCAACGTAAACATGATATTCATACTGAAGCATTCAATTTTCAAATTAACCACATATTGGTCAAAGTGTATTTTTTTAATGTTGCTCATTAAAAAACATCTGGGCAGTCAAAATGTCAGAGCAGATATAGTTTATATTATATAACATAATTTTATGATAAAATTATCAGAAGTGGTGCCTTTAATCACTCACAAAGACAGAAAAACACCTACCAAAAGGAAACTGAACATTGTTTTCTTCCATCAGCGCCTTGTTCTTTGCTACATCACTGTCCATGAACTCGACGAATGCCGGTGTGAAGAAGTGACAGCCTGAGAGACAGAAAGAGCATTTACTGACCAGAACTCATTTTACACCTTCTGGCAAGACTCCAAATGAGATGCTACATCATTTTGCAGCCATTCACGTAAGCAGACGGGGCTGCTTCAAGGGTTGCCGTTTGGACCGATGCCAGCAGTGGAATTCCATAACAGGAAATCAATAGTGACCACAAGTGAATCTTACAGATGTTCAATATCTTATTTAGGGCGATGCGGAAGGAACAAAGCATGAAGTAAACAAGATCGACATTATCGGTGTGGTTTTGTGATATAATCAATAATGCCATGATGCGGAAAATTAATATGGTTGATAAAGGACAGATGGCATCAGTAGGTCTATAAATTGTGCATGTATACACAAGGTACTAGTTTGTTTCTAGGACTGGGCTGTATAGATGTGCTATGGTTATGTGAAACTGATGGTCTTATATGAGGCTTCCTTCAACTAGTTGGCGTTTTTTTAGAACATCATGTCAAGTTGACTTTCTGTGCTGGTTCCCAGAGGTTCTTTACATCCGTGATTAAGAAGATGGGACTGACATTAATGCGATCATCCGAGTCACCAAGGATAAACAGTCCTCAGTGTAGAGCCAGGTTTTTACACCAAACATACAGTGCCTGGTCTGGAACCCAGGATGTAACCGCATGTAGTAACCACTCCACTGTTCTGCTATAGACCCCTGTAACGAGTCAGCTGCAGCACTGTTATTGTACACTTGGCCTGCTCATCGCATTTCTGGCCACCACCCAACAATTAGAGGAAGGGAACAAGTGCTTGTGGCTGAGATAGACACCACCAAACTATTGATTACACGACAGGTTACACATTTACCCCCTGTGTGGGATCTTTTACTTCCCCTGACATAGACACCAAATAGACTGGATCTACAACTTTTAGTGTCACATCTGAAAGACTCAAAGTGGAGTGAATGAAATTGCGCTATTTTTCGAAATAACAGCTGGATTCATCTCGACTTACAACCCAATGCTCTAGCCACCATGCAACTGTGCTCCACCGAGCCTGCTGTTTGTGTGATGGAAGATGATTCAACTCACCTTCCTCCATGATGTCGCACTCCTGCACGAACTTGTACTGTACATGTCTGTCCAGCAGCTTGTAGAGGTTCTCCAGGGGATCGATAATGGCGATCTCTGGGTGCTGCTCTGTGAAGTGCTGCAAGCAACGCACAAGTTATGATTAAAGTAAAGGTAACTTATGCATTACATCTGTGTATATTTATATAAATTTATTTTAACTTGTTTTTACACGTATTTTTACTGCACGAAATGTGTATATTTATGTATTTTTGTATGTATATTTATAAATATTTTTACTTGTATTTTATATATATATATATATATATATATATATATATATATATATATATATATATACATATGGACTTTTTGTCTGAAATAAACATTTGTTATTACTATACTGGCAATATTTGATCCAAGGAATTGCTCAAATCAATTTGCACTCCACCCCCTGGCAGACCTTACACTCCACCCCCTGGCAGACCTTACACTCCACCCCCTGGCAGACCTTACACTCCACCCCCTGGCAGACCTTACACTCCACCCCTGGCAGACCTTACACACCACCCTTGGCAGACCTTACACTCCACCCACTGGCAGACTTTACACTCCACCCCCTGACAGACTTTACCCTCCACCCCCTGACAGACCTTACACCCCACCCCCTGACAGACCTTACACCCTGGCAGACCTGTTCATTCAACTTCAGCCTTGTTGAAATTACTGTGTGCAGATTATTCTTTCCTATGAATCCACCACTGTCAGTGGCTTACTCATTTATACAGCTGATTGGACTGGAGCCATGTGGGTGAACCAAACTACCCAACTTCCAAAACGGCAGCAGGTGGACTCGAGCCTCGGTCCTCTCGAATGACAGTCCGGTGCTCTAGCCACCAAGCTACTGTGCCCCATGACAACATCAGCGCCCCATGACAACAATCAGTGGTAAGACTGCCATGGTTTATAACTAGCTGTGCACAATAAAACACCCAACGATTAACAACTGTCATTTCATCTAGGGCTGGTCAGTGATGAAGCTCAATGGTCTGCTGTGGTCACTAAAAATAATCAATGGTCACTGCTCATGATTGAAGCTGTGTAACGATTAGTGACAGTCACTGGAGGAGTTTGATGACCAGCAGTGATCAGGACAGATGACAGCGTCACAATGGAGTGAGACTACATATCTCACCTAGAATGATCTCACACTAAGAAATTATTTTTGTCGTTGTGGGGATAATTGTTGAATGGACTGTTATTAGCTAGTGTGTGTAATCTTATGTAATAGGCGTGAATAATGTAAGCAGAAAACATTATGGTTGAGCCTGGGTGGTAGTGGCACAATAGTTAATACAACGATACTGAAACATGCTTTGTAATTAAATATGATGAAACTCAACAGATTGACTGTTAATAAAATCATATTTTTGGTTACACTGACTCTTACTAAAGTCATGCATATTGTAATGTATACTGGGAATACTTTTTTTTTCATTGCTATAACTCAATGTTTATTACTGCAACACAAATCTAACAAGTTAATGTTTGGTGAAAATTAGTTTATTTATAGTTTTGTCTAATGTTGGCCTATGTATTACGATAACCAAAACTGAAGCAAAATAAAGACACTGTAAATTTTACTTTTCATTTACAAGGTTTGTTGATGCTGCTTGCAGTGCAGGTTTTAGTGATGCATCAAGTGTGGTAGTGGGTTGTGTGCTTGTCACCTTTGCTTTCAGCTTCCACCACTGGCTAGCTTCTGCGAAACGACAAGCACCACATGGATAAGCCTTGTCTGCCAGTACAATAGCCTCTTCTAAAACAAGACTTGTCATAACCTCCTCGAGGTAACCAATGGATACTGGTGACCGTGAGGTACCAGGCTAATCAGACGAGGGATCTCGGAGCAGCATGTAGCCCCAGAGGTGCAGTGCGCATGACCCACATGAGTATGGACACGCTCTGCCGCTGTCACTAACCCATGTCCCAGCTATGGGCAAATAGCAACGCTTGGAGAGGAGATGATGACGGTCAATAAACAGAACATACCGGATCGGTCACAGCCCGGGTTAACAATGACCGCGCCATCCGCCCCTCACCAGGACGGACGTGATAAGTATAATACTGGTGACCAAACCAGTAAGATCCGTGGGAGAGACAACATCACCATAGGAACGTGGAACGTTAGAACAATGAGACCAGTAGGGAAACTAAAAGAACTCACATATGAGATGGACAGGTACCGCTAGAACCTCCTTGGACTATGCGAAGAACGATGGAAGAACTTCGGTGAAACAACAACCAAAGAGAGACACAAACTGTACTATAGTGGTAAAGAGGATAAATATGAATACGGCGTTGGTTTTCTTGTTCACAAAAACATCATGAAATCTGTCATGGGATGTCGTCCAATCTCCAACAGACTCATTTCCATCCGCCTAAGGGCAGACCCATTCAACATTACAGTAAAACAAGTTTACGCCCCAACGACTGACTACAGCGATGACCTAATAGAAGATTTCTACAGCCAACTGCAGAGAATCATCGACCAGGCTCCCAAGAAGGATATCCTAATTGTGCAGGGAGATTGGAATGCAAAGGTTGGCAAAGATACACAAGAGAACTGGCAAGACATCTGTGGGCCTTTCTGCTATAACAACCAACGAAAGAGGCCTTAGGCTCCTGGAGTTTGCTACTTACAACAAACTAGGTCTGGCCAATACATATGGACCTCACATAGCATCCAGGAGATGGATGTGGCACTCTCCGAATGGCCAGCATCACAATCAGATCAATTACATATTGCTGAAACGGCGATTCCGGTCTGGCATAAATATTGCAAAGACGAGAAGCTTTCCAGGCGCATACATAGGAAGTGACCATGACTTGGTGGTGATGAACTTCCGTCTCCATCGAAAAAAGATTGTCAAACTAAAGCAAGTAAGAATGAAGTTCGCCCTAGAGAAGTTGAAAGACCCTAAAATTGCAGAAGCAATGCAATGACTGATACAGCCAGTGTGACCTTCGGCAAACACCGTCATAAGAAGAGACCCTGGTTCACCACCGAACTACTTGACATGTGTGACTGAAAAGGGGTGCCGGAGGAACTGATAAATATAGGGAAATCAACAAAGAAATCAGAACAGGCACGAAAGAAACCAAAGAAAAATGGATAGTAGAACAGTGCAGCGAAATAGAAGACAACCTGAACAAGAACAATAGCAAAACAGCAATCCAAGTCATAAAAGATCTGACAAGTGAGAAGAAAGGAAGAATAAACAACATCCCAGACAAGTCAGGAAACTGCCTCACAGAAGAAAGAGAGATTATCAACCGATGGACAGAATACTGCACCGAGTTATACAACAGCCAGACCAAAGGAAATGCAGCAGTATTGGATTGTCCTATGAACACCGAAGAGGATAACTTCCCAATTCTTCATGAAGAAGTGGAGGCGGCAGTTAAATCATTAAAGAAAGGGAAATCAGCTGGAGTTGACAACATACCAGCTTAATTAATACAAGCTGGGGAAGAAGCTGTGACCAACATCCTCACAACAATCTGCACTAAGATCTGGCTGAGAGGAGATTGGTCTACTCCATGGACCCAATCAATGGTCATCACACTTCCAAACACAAGGCAACCTATAATTGTGTCAAAACTACCGGACAATCAGCCTCATCAGCCACCCGAGTGAAGTCATGTTGAAGGTCATCCTTAATAGACTCAAGCCACAAGCAGAGAACATCATCGCTGAAGAAAAGTCGGCTTTTGAGCAGGACACAGTACTACATATAAAAAAAATTTCAACCTTAGAAAGTACTTGCAACACCAAGAAGATCTCTACCATGTCTTTATTGACTTCAAGAAGGCATTTGACACATGGCAAGCAGCCTTATGGGCAACCATGAGGAAATACAACATTGGTGTCAACCTTGTTGGAGCCACAGACCATCTGTATGACAAGGCCTTATGAATGGCACCCTGGGGGAATGGTTTCCCACCACCATTGGAGTCCGCCAGGGCTGCCTTCTATCACCCACTCTATTTAACATATTTTTAGAGAGGATCTTGAAGATTAAGTAGGAACAGTCAGCATCAGAGGCAGGACAATAACAAATTTATGCTTTGCAGATGATATCGATGGTTTAGCAGGGGATAAACAGGAGCTAGCTGACCTAGTGAGCCGCCTCGACAATACATCTGCATCCTACAGAATGGAAATTAGTGCTGAGAAAACCAAGCTAATGACCAACAACACCAATGGCATCAATAAGAAGATCACAGTGAATGGACAAAGATTAGAAACAGTTCAAGTACCTGGGTTCAGTTATCACGGATGTGGGATCCAAACCTGAGATCATTTCAAGTATTGCCCAGACAACAGCAGTGATGATTAGACTGAAACCAATATGGAAAGATAAAAACATCACCCTTCGATCCAAAATTAGACTGATGCGATCACTTGTCGTGTCAATATTTCTATACACATGCGAGACATGGACTCTTACAGCCGAACTACAAAGAAGAGTACAAGCCATGGAAATGAGGTGCTATCAAAAGATCCTTTGCATCTCATACAAGGACCATGTAACCAACAAAGAGGTCCACAACAGAATCAAAAAAGCCATCGGGCCCTATGAAGTTCTCCTAACGACAGTAAAGAGACGGAAGCTGAAATGGTATGGGCACGTCTCACGAACATCCGGCATGACAAGACCATCCTGCAAGGCACCGTTAGGGGAGCAAGAAGACGAGGAAGACAGAGGAAGAGGTGGGAGGACAACATCAAAGAGTGGACAGGCCTGGACTTCTCACAGACACAAAGGGCGGCAGACAACAGGAAGAAGTGGAGACAACACTACGGGTTACGGGATTGATGATGATGATTACAAGATAATATATAGACAGTTGTTTGTGATATTTGTCAAATGAAAAATTATAAAATGTATCAATAATTTTTGTATTTGATATGATGTTGTCTATAGCCCAGACAATTGCTCAGAATTACCGTAATATGGAAAGTCGCTCGGTACACATAGCAAATTAGCAATTAGTGACTGAGGTACTCCTCAGTCAACCATTACCAGAGTGGTTGTTTTCACAGAATAAAAGAGACAGTAATATTGATAGTATCCCTCTTTTAAAAACGGTCCATTTCAAACAAGAAAGACAATACCGGTTTTTATAGGACAGTTGTAAACACAGTTTTCTGCCATGCGGCTTTCAAACTGTTGGTCCCACACAGAAGCAGATAATGAACCTGCGTCTGTTACAACCAGTTCATGAATGTCAAGTACCTATTTAGAATCCATCACCATACATTGGGGAATAGTACATCATGGAACAGTTATCACATCACTACATGTGTTTGGTAGTTCAATTCTTGATAAAGCTCTGGGGACAAACAGACGTGAAGCTGCCAAGAACAGCTGTATTTGTCAGCTGACGCCTGTTGACTGTAATTTCTCAGCTGCATTTTATTTATAGGGCAGCACTGGCTTCAACTGTGACCTCTCGCCAACTGTTGCATGACATTTGCACCTGATCAATTTTACTACTCTAGAACGCATACTGAATGCATCATTAAAGAAACAAACTGCACTGGAAATCTGGTAAAGCATGCCACTAAATATCGATGTTGACAACCTGCAATGTGTGTGTGTGTGTGTGTGTGCGTGTGCGTGTGCGTGTGCGTGTGTATATATAAATAAATATATGGGTATGCATGCACGCACGCATGCATGCACGCACAATCAAACTGATGCATGGTATAATTACTTATTAGGGTATTGTATGCATAACATCTTACTAGCAGGAAATCAACTATACAATTAGAAAACAAATCGGATAAATTTATCATGATCAAACATTAATCACATACATTGGAATGCGTTGGTTTTTAAATCTTCATTTGTCATCAACAGAAATCTCCACCAGTAACCACTTTCATGTTTTTGTTGCCTACTACATACATAGGCTGTAAACGTACAGTGAGTCAAATGCATTAAGCTTAAGCGAGATAGTTTTAGTGTGGCTCCTCACCCCTCAACCACTCACACACCCTCCACCCTCCACCACGCCGTTCCACAATACACATATATCCATATTAATTACGGGATCGAATTATATGGGTCAGCGTTTAAGACCAACATAGCTAAAGCACAAGTGTCCAAAATCTATTACTTAAAACATTAGCAAAGCGTAACCGTCGTGATAGTGACACTGCCTTGCACAGGGAACTTTATATTCTAAAAGTTCATGAATTATTTACTCTTAATGTGCTAATACTTGTGTATAAACAGCGTAGGAATCAACTTCCTGGTCTATTCCACCAATTTTACAAACTTAATAGTGAGATCATGATGAGCTCAAGACAGGAGGCAAATTTATATATACCAACATCTATCCTTGAAATTAATAGGGGCACGACTATAGAACAAACTACCTCTAGATATTAAAAACTTGAATTCATTAAATATTTTAAGCATAAAATCAGGAAATTTACAATTGGTATCAATTAATTAATTTAATGGAAACATATGTTGTAATGATACACTCTTTATTAATCAATTACCATGTTCCGATATATATTATCTCCAGTTTTAATTAAAGGAAATTCATAACCTGAATATATTACTATTGAGTTTATTATTCAACAGTATAACCTTTATATATGTATCAATATGGGAGTATACTATATTTAGTTTGATTTAATAGGCTACCAGCTCAATAAGTTTATACTTTTCTGGTAGCCATCTCATCTGTGTTGCTTTTGTCTTGAATTATGTTATATATTATGTGGATGAGGAAATAAAATTTACTTTACTTTACACCCCTCCATTCCCAAACCCTTCACCCCCACAGGTCTGTTTCCAACACTCCCCTCACCCTACACCCCTCCATTCCCACCCCTCCCCCTCCACACCCCTCCACACCCTTTCTCCCGCTGCATCCCCACCCCCACAGTGCAGTGTATAAAATTAATGTGCTCGGTTTCTACTTACACAGAATCGCTGCACACGTGACTTGGCAATGTTGTTTCCTTTGTTTGCCTTGCCAATCTGGTCAGTCAGCTTGTGCATGATAAGGTCAAATGGTCCCTGCTCCTCCAGTGACCGGTCCAAGTCCAGCTGTGGAACAACAACAGCAAGAAATGACGTATCTCGCAAGTGAAGCAACATACATTGTGACGTTAGGGATGACGACCACTAGTGATGAACAGGGACAGATCATTAATTTACATCCTGGTTCATGTCATACGAATAAAGTGCGACAGATTTTGACATGGTATACCCACTTCTGAGGATATTTTGCACCCTGACCAAATTTTTTTACTACACTTCTGCCTGGCACAGGCTTAAATTTCCTTTGCTAAGCAGCAGCAAATGTACATGTCATCGATGGGAGGATCCCCGGTGTGCGATGACAGAATTCTGTTTGTTTGGGTGACAAATGTCTGGAAGCAACTCCCATGTTGATTTTTTTCAAAAACAAAATTGTAGGATTTAAAAAAAACACTACTGCAGAAAAAATCAAAGCGTACGGTTTTCATTAAAACCAAATTGTAACTTTGTGCAGTGTAGTTGTGTAGCTTGACTGACTTGTAGTGTTGGCTTCAACAGGGAAAAACAATAGTGATCTGCAATCATCCGGACTGTGTTGTTAGATGGTGGATGTATACGCATTGCACAATACTTATGCACACACACACACAGAAGGGAGTTGTCTATACATTAATACACACCCACTCACACGCCATAAAGTTTGTACTAGTTATTTCTGCAAATACCCATGTAGTGCTGGCGTCACTTATGCTCAAGTGACATGTTCTTGGGCTCTGTGCCCACACGGTGGTCTTATTGCACTGCAGCTCACCTTGTGGAATACCAGTTGGTACTACTCCAAATGGAGAGACATTCATTTCTAATTGTTTATATATAAGCATTTAATGGAACATTTAAGGGAGGACACCGTGCTTCAACTGAATTTTTTATTTCTCAAAATATTTTTCAACCATATTCATATATTTTATAACAATTATGTACCTCTAAATCACTTTTATTCATGGTTAAAGCATACCTCTTTCATTTTATTTGTTACCATGGAAAAAGGGAATTTGGCAGAAAAAAGTTCATATTTTTAAGTGAGATTAGTTGGGGTTTTGTGATAAAAATGTATTATCAAGGCATTCCTGTGGGTCAAACAATGTTAAATCAACCAATGGTAAAAAGGTGATATCTCAGATTTTTTTTATTTTAACCAATGAATAAGTAGCTATACCTGAGCACTTCTGCCAAAAATAAGGATTTGCATGCAACTTCTGCTTCTAACTTAAGAATACAAGCTGCAGATCTTAAATTTGCTGAATATATAGACATATTAATTGGTGAAGATTATCTAAATTCGAGAATGATAGGACAAAGGATAAAAAAATTCGAGAATGATAGGACAAAGGATAAAAAAATTCGAGAATGATAGAACAAAGGATAATGGGTATAAAAAATATTCTAAGAAGGAATTTCAGCAGTCTGTATTTCATTGTTGTGGTATAGTACAATGTCCAAATTGCTACTATCTATTGTCTGGCATACTGGCAATAATCTGTTCAGTAGGCTTCTAGTTGATATACTTTCAGAATAATTCAGCCTTAAACTTTTTCCACATTTTATCAATTTCAGCACCCAAAATGAGAATGTGGGATAAGTCCTATGACCACCATTTTTTTAAACGGTGCATAGTCCTTTAAACAACATATTAAAATTTCACGATGATGTTCTGCCACTTTTATTTTGGGTATTTTTGGCCAATTTGGGAGAAATTTAGGAGGTAAAACATCATAGAGTAAAACAGTAACTTTCAGCTGGAATATAAATTAAATGAGACAGAACACCATCCTGAAATTTTAATATGTAGTTTATCTAATAAAGAACTATGCGGTTAAAAAATAGGTGCTGAAATTCATAATATAAAAAAGTTTACGTTTAAGGTTGAATTATTCTGAAAGTCTAGAAATCTACTGAACAACTATGTTACTGTCAGTATCCTTGACAACATATGGTGGAAATTTGGACATTGTACTGTAATGCAACCATGAAAAACAGACTGCTGAAATCCTTCTCTGAATTGTTTTAGGTTATTTTCCACTTTCGTGCACCCAGTATACCAATTGTCCTTCGTCCTAGCATACTTCAATTTTGCATAGATAATTTGCACCAATATGTCTACATATTCAGAAAATTCAGCAAGTTAGCAGCACTTGAAAACAGATAAAACTAACGGGTGTGTTTTGGGGTGCTTACCCCTGTTCACATCATAGGGCGTTACAGTCACAATTTGCATGTAAATGCTTAGTTCATTTGCAGAAGTGCTCAGGTGTGGTAACTTATTCACTGGTAAAAATTTAAGCAAATTCTGAGACATCAACTTTTGAAATTTCCTAAAAATTGGTTTATTTGATACGGGATGACCCATGTACACACGCATCATTCACCATACTCTAACTATAACTACATCAGTGTATCAGATGTGTATAACAGAAATTGTTCAACTTGTAAAGGGTAGCACTTTGTCAGGCATGTTTGTCACTGCAGTAAGATTGCCAATTTATTACAGAAAATGTATTTATGATCGCACTGAGGAGCAACGAACTGGGATGTTACAGCAGAACGCTGTAACATCCCAGTTCGTAGAGGCATATGTCAAGTGCTGTGTTTATGGAACAGATAACTTTTCTGTTAATCATCATTGCATCCTATTGGGCAATGCCCTAATGAGTAACAGATATTTTGTTAGATTTATGCATAACACACGTGTATACACCAACAGGATGTTACATTGACAAGAGTTGGATGTCCAGGGTGTGGCTGCAAGACTGTATGGCGTCATAAGGAGATATTGCTAAATATGGGAGGGTCTAAGGTGCAGAGGGTAATCAAAGCTGACTAACAAAAGGTCAGAATGAGCATGACTCAGATTGACAGGATGGGACAGAATGGTCAGAATGAGTATGACTCGGATTGACAGTACAGGATGTTGATCATCCTAAACATTACTTAGTAAGAATGTACACATGATGTATGTATACAAGTAGTTTTGAAGGAAAATGGTGTTTTTCGTCATGTCACCACATGGGGTTAATTTGTGTGCCAACTGGGAGGGTTTCTTTTGGCTTGTCAGACAGTGAAATATGTTACCTATAATGACAAGTTCTCAAAGGCAGCAACAGACACGTGTCTGTAACACATGTTGATTGGCTTGATGCACAACAACTCTGCCAGAATTCATTGAATAAATGTTGATCAACCTTGCCAGAAATCGCTTATCTTCATGCATGATGAAACATCAAGACAGGCATCTGAGCACTAACAGCTGAAGTCTTGCCATTGAAACCTGAACTGTAAATCTATGGTGAAAACCAGCATTCTTATGGATGATCATTGATGCAGTGTTAATGTATTTTCAGCCTGGTGCTGGGTCATTTGTTATTTCGGAAAGTAGGCCCAATTCGTAGGTCATTGCTCCTGAAGTAAAGAAGTGGGGAGAGAGTTGGTTACTTGGCAACCAAAGTATGTACAGATCAGGGAGACAATGCCAAATGTATCAAAAACCACTAGATGATGAGGTCAAAAAAATTGAATAAAATTGCATATGGCCTATATAGGTCAAATAAATGTGTAGAATCATGTATTCAACTTCACAACACTAATAATAAAACTTTGTGTGAAGTTGGGACATTTAATTGTTTTACTTAGTCCAAATTGTTAAGTTGCTTGATGTTGGGATGGAAAACTATTTACTTTTCCATTGACAACTTTGTTAAACATTTCAATGTAGCTGTTAAATTTTCTGAAAATAATAATCTTACAACAAGATTTTGTCTTCCTGGGCAAGAGATCCAGCCTTCTTTAATATGTGCAGCCAATCAGGTGCAATCTAATGAGACATAGCATGTTCCAAAGGGGGCTAACAAATCTTCTCAAAATCACTGGCACTTCATTTGTCTACCACGAATGTGAATCTAAAATAGTGACCTAACCCCATCTATTAAAAAGGACACAAATCATTATTATTACTGCTGAATTAATATCATCCATTTAGTTAAGTTACAATATCACCAAGTGTTGTTCATAATTTATAGCACTGTCACATACACATGAGTGCCTTCGCCAGCATTAATGTTAGCAAGCTGAATTAATAATGAGGCCATTTTCGGTAATCCCCAAAGGAAGTGAATATAATGGAAACTGCAGAATACCAAATAGAAACGGTCAGGCTTAATTAACTTCCCTCCATTTAACATTATAGCCATGACAATTTGACAGAATATTAGATTGATTAATTTATTATTTTACTGTGTCAATGTCAAAGACATTACTTGTATATCATATGGCAACAAACAGGCGTCAGCGATGCATCTGTATTGGAATGCGGACAGTGAACAGATTATATAAATAACAGTTACAATATAAGTATTATTACATAAATTAAATGACCCAAGTACAGGAGTTCAAAACTGACACAGAGTGAGATAACGATGCTACTTTGAGGCCAGAATTGAGTACCCTTTAATAGCATGCATTGTTGCAAAACCATACATAAAATAAATAATAATAACAATAATATATTTTATATAGCACCAGATCAAACATTTTTCATGGCACTTCACAACACCTTAAAATACATAAAATAGTGTAGAATTGCAAAATCAATAAATAAATGTATTTAAAATAATACTAGTAGTAATATGAATTATTTAAAATAAATGCAGCAATAAAATAGAGTAGAAATGCTAAATAAAAAATAGCTAAATAAATATATTAGCTGCTAGTAATAAGAATTATTTTAAAAAAAAATTTTTTTTATTAATATAGCACAGTAATTATATATATATAGCACTAATACTAATAAATAAATGCATATGTATGAAAACTAATAATAAATAATTTAATCATTTAGTAAAATATTTTCATAGTAATAGTTTAAGTGATTTTTATTGGTAAAATAATGTTAAATATCATGAATAAGATTACTGGAATAGTCGTAATTAAATTGCTATGAGTAAAGGACAATGTTCATCTGGAATATACTTTAATACGCAATATGAAAGAAATGTGTCTTTAGTCGACATTTGAAGCTGGCGAGATTGTCACAGGTTTTAATAAAGTTATGTAAAGCATTTGGATAAAGATTAAGTATATTTGTATAAAAAAGTTTTCAGTGTATTTTCCAACTTGTAGAATATATTATATATTCTATCTTTTTGATATTTTTTTTAAAGATCAATTCAGTCTGGTAATCATGATTTAACAAGATTTGCCATCCAAGCCAAAGGCCCAGATGGCAAGTGGACAAGGAAGCCATTGGCTTATCGAGAGTCCAACAATGTTCATCTACATGTAACCCGCCCTCCTGAGATATGTGTCAATCATGTTTTTAAACATATTCACGCTGCTAGCAGTTATACAATCTGTAGACAATTTGTTCCATTCATTTATTGTCCTCTGTGAGAACGAGTACTTCCTGATATCCAATCTACATTGATCCTTTACTAATTTTGCCTTATGTCCTCTAGTTCTGCTATCCTTCTTGAGTGAGAAAAACATATTTCTATCAATATTTTCATACCCATTCAATATCTTAAAAACTTCAATCTGATAGCCTCTTAACCTCCTTGTCTCTAGAGTTGTTAAACCAAATTCTTTCAGGCGTTCTTCATAACTTCTCTCAGTTCTGGAATAATTTTAGTTGATCTCCTCTGTATGCGTTCAAGCGTATCTATATCTTTCTTACGATATGGTCTCCACACTTGTATACAGTATTCTAAATGAGGTCTAACTATTGCTTTATACAGAGGTATAATTAGCTTTTTTCCTTGTACGTTATGTTTCTTTTAATCAACCCAAGAATTTGATTACCCTTTGAAGCTGCAATACCACACTGCTCTGAAACTTTCATATTAGCGCTTACTGTAACTCCTAAGGCCTTTTCAGTAGTACCCAGAACAGTATCTCCCAAAATTGAACAACATCTGCCATTTCTCAGACCATTTCACTAATCTGTCTAGATCGTTTTGTAAATGTTGTTTATCACCATCAGTGTTAACCTTTCTAAACACTTTTGTATCATCCGCAAATTTCAGTGTGCTACTTGTTATATCGGCATCCAAGTTATTTATATATATTAAGAATAATAAAGGTCTTTATACTGATCCTTGTGGTACCCCACTCAAAACCGATTTCCAGTTTGAAACTTCTCCATCTACTACAACACGTTGTCTTCTGTCAGTCAGCCATTGTTCTATCCAGTCAATTATGCTATCCCCGATATCATGGGCTTTTAATTTAAGTAGTAAACTTTGATGTGACACTTTGTCAAAAGTTTTCTGAAAATTTAAGTAGATAATATCTAATGGCGATCCCTCGTCTATCCACTTAGTGATTTCTTCGAAAAAACATAACATATTTGTTAAGCATGACCTCGCTTTTAGGAATCCATGTTGAGATGAATTTAATAATTTATGTTTAACAAGGAAGTCCACCATATGGTCTTTAATTAACCTTTCTAATAATTTACAAATCACTGAAATTAAACTCACTGGTCTGTAATTCTCTTATGGCATGATGTTTGCTTCTTGCCATTCAAATGGAACAATTCCTTCTTTTAATGACAAGTTGAACACTCTTGTAAGTGGAATACTGATTTGTTCCACTGTTTCCATTAGTAGTACTGGAGGAATTCCATCCACTCCCGGTGAGTTATTATCCTTCATTGCCTTTATTTTCTTAGCTATCATTTCTGGAGTTACAATTAACGGTCCTAAATAGTAAGATTTAGCATCTGGAACTGATAATGAACTAATATCCTCTCTGGTAAACACTGAACTGAAGTAACCATTTAGGTCTTCCGCCATTAAAAACCCGTGATATTATATTTCCAGCACTGTCTTCTAGAGGTCCAACCTTGTCTTGTACGTTTTGTTTACTCCCGACATATGCATAAAAATTCTTGCTGTAATTTTTTATGTTACACGCTAGTTTTTGCTCATAGCTTCTTTCAGACTGTTTAATTTCAGTTGTAGCTGCATTAAGTGCCTCTGTGTAATTTGCATAGTCTTCATCCTTTCTGGTACGCCTATAAACCCTCCACATAGTTTGCTTGAACGCTATTTTTCTAATAGCTTCTTTTGACAAGTGTTTATTTCTAGATCGTTTTCCTTGGGTTTTTTTCAAGGGAACAAATTTATCGATGATACTTTCAATTTCATATTTTAGAATATTCCAACATTCAATTGCAGTCTTATTCACCAGCATGTTATTCCAATCTAGCTTTGCTAAGTATTTTCTCATATCTTTATAGTTACCTTTGTGGAAGTTTTTTATTTTTACTTTCTGGTTTTACATTGATGTCAAAACATATTTGATTATGGTCCCTATTACTCAATGGTTCAAGTATGTTTACATTGTCCACTAATTCTAAAACTATATCTAATACATTTTCTCCCCTGGTTGGTTCTAGCAAGTGCTGAGTAAGAAAGCTATCCTGAATTAAAAATAGAAATTGTTGGTCCTCACCCCCTGTACTCTCTAGAGATGTCCATTGTATATGTACATGGTTGAAATCTTCCATTATGATATATTCCCCTTTACTAACTTCCTTTATAGCGTTTTTTTTTTTTATCCTCTTTGTTTATGTTTGGACTTCGGTAATCTGATCCAATAGTCAATTTTTTTCCTGAAACTATTTTGCACCAAACAGCTTCATTGCAATCTGCTTCCCTTTCTAATTTTATTTCATAAGCCTGAATAGATTCTTTAACGTATAAAATAACTACCCCTCCCCCTTCTTCCTATTCAATCTGTCCTAAACATTATGTATCTGGTAAGTCCTAATTCAGCATCTGTTATGTCTATGTTGGCCCATGATTCGGTTATACCAATTATATGAGGGTCAATGTCTTCTACTATAATGTTTAATTCCTTTTTCTTATTTACTATGCTCCTTGCATTTAAACACACGCATCATGCGTGTTTTCTAGACAAATAAACCCATTTCTGGTGCTAACTTAAAGTAACTTATTTGGAATTTGTGAACATCTGTGTGAAATACAAAACATGTATACATGGTATCCTTGTAAACACTTCACCTTGGTAAAAATGAAATTTCAAAAGTTGATGTCTCAGAATTTACTTAAATTAAACCAATGAATAAGTAGCTATACATTAGTACTTCTGCTTCAAGCTACATACCTGACATTTTTTTAATGTGTACGCATATTGGTACAGATTATCTAAGCAAAATTCAAGAATGATAGGACAAAGGACAATGGGTACTTTGGGTGCACAAAAATGGAAAAGAAATTTATTTTAATTCTCCGAGTACGATTTCAACAGTCTTTATTTCATTGTTGTGTTACAGTACAATGTCCAAGTTGGTACCATATATTGTCAAGTCCACTGGCAATAACCTATCAGTTATGTAGGCTTCTAGTTGCTATACTTTCAGAATAATTCAGCCTTAAACTTTAACTTTTTTATATTATACAAATTTCAGCACCCAAAACGAGAATGTGAATATGACCACCATTTTTAACTGGTATGTTTTTGGGTGCTTACCCCATTCACATAATAGGGTGCTACAGACACAATTTGCATGTAAATGCTTAGTTCTGTTATATACTTATAACACTACCAAATGTACCTTATGTTGTGTTTACGAAATAACTAACTACTCTCTAATAACACACGTCAGCATATAGTGAATTTTGGCACATTTTACTTCAGGGAATGCTGTTTACAAACATATCTGTGTACTTGCAACTTGTGAAACAACTTGTTGATGTTGTACGTTCTCATTACTGCATAATCAACCCCCCCACCACGACAAGCTGTGACTAAGCCCATAATATTATGGTTCCCATGAATCCCATCCTTATACTGGCATTAATGCCCTGCCCATATAACACATGTATATGACGTAAGTTATTTACATCTGCTAAATATAATCTGTATGTGGGGTGAGCTTTTTGGAAAAATAACAAAGGAAGGAACCAGTACTGTTTACTGCCTGGGAGCGTGTAGAACTCATAAGTATGTAGTACTAGTAACAAAGGAAGGAACCAGTACTGTTTACTGCCTGGGAGAGTGTAGAACTCGTAGTTCTAGTAACAAAGCTAGTATAGTTTTAAAATGGAAACAGATGTGATAATTTGTACTGGGGCCTATGCATCAACTTTCAACTACATAAAATTGTAAATTCCCCCTTATGACTGAACCTTGGTAACAAACTGTTATAAAAGGAACAAACATTTATATATTCATATGTATCGTATTTATGCTTTAATTAACTCACACATTCAATTACTTTTTGTGACCAAGCAGAAACAATTATTTTTTAAATAGAAACTTTTCTACAAAAATGCCATAATCCAATCATGTATTCAGGGTCTTTTTAGTTTTATGTGACTTTCTGACACCAAATTTCCCAAATTAAATCATCCATGACAAGTAGTTTGCAAAAGAGTATTATACACAGTACTTGATCATGCGATCATCACCATAATTATGAGCTTGCTATCAGATGATTGCGAGCAAGATTGGAGAATTAACAATGAGCAATAAATATAAATATCAAGATCAAGGCCAGTGGTTCAGCACATTCATAGAAGTGGCACGTATTCATAAGCACACCCTCTAGTTATTAAGGCCCCCTGCAACAACCGAACAAGTCTTGGCATCTGGGGGAGGTATAAAGGTACCGAAAATAAACCCTACATTATAAAACTGCATTTAATTTCAAAAGTATTTAAAATTACACTTTCTATTTCTAAACCAACAAAGAATAGTTCATAATGTATAACAACATTTAACAGTAATGTTCTGATTTGCAATAATTAATTTTTAGAGTTACGCATTCTACCAGATAAACTGTCATGTTTTCTTGGGGTAATTGCTGCCACACAGATAACATACTAAACATTAACTCTTTTCTCATATCAACATTTTCATCATGCATGACTCAGTACGTCGCTGTCTGCACATTTAAAACACACAGCAATGAGGAGGATGTTTACTAGTCATGACTATGTGTTTACTACTCCAGTACAAGTCATGTGAAATTACGCAATCAGTCATTATGTACTTACACTCTCAAAAGTACTGAGACAGATGAAACTGCTTTCCTGGGGTCCATTTATGAGGACTTTCATTTCTAAGGTCTATCCATCAACATCTAACAAGAATGGATGAAGTCATGAAGATGTTCACAAACATCTGTGGACATTGCATATTAGCACAATTACCGAAACACAGACCCTACCGACCCTGAATTTGGTTGTACGAGAATATGGTTGAAGGGGTCAGATCCAGCCATAAGGATGAGTTTCAAGGGGTCACAGTTCTAACGGTAGACCTTAACCTATAAACTTGACTGCCACAGGCATGGTGGGAGGGTTGCAGACCTCAGTAAAGTGCCTACTAAAACCTTAGCATAAGTCAGTCCTGTTACTGAGACACACGAATGCTTCCCTTACAAATTACAGTCAATCATCTGTTGCAAGTATGACAGCCATAGAATAAGGCACCTTATATCTACAGTGTTTCTCTACACAAGTCATTCAGGGAATGTAGACAGGCAGACCAACAGACAAAAAGCTGACAGATGCATATTATTACTGACGACTGACTGGTATTTAAAAGCATGAATAAAACTAAACAAATTACTGCACCACGCAGGCAGACCAAGCATTCTAACTTTGCATAAATAGCATGTGACACGTAACTTCTATTGTCTAGAGTCTAGACAGATACAGTGATCCTAATTTACTATTAGTAGCCCATACAGAGAATACACACAGTTTGTTCTGTAATAAAAAAACATCACAGTCACCATTTATTCCAGAACACTTAATGTTTTATTGCAGCTGATCTGCTGAATGGCATGAAATTATCAATAACATGTCCACTGTTGAGTGACATATTGTCCACTATTCAGTGGACAGGTTATTTGAAAGCACAAATTGTTTACCAGGATGCTTTGTTGTCCCACAAAAATGTGTTAATTTGAACCCAATATATATCTTGGCTATGTATATATACGTGTGTGTGTGCGTATGTGCGTGCGTGTGCGTTTGTGTATATATATAATATGTATTCTAGTATATTTTATAAATACATTGGTCTTGCCTAAATTGGCCAAGGCAACATCAGTGACTAAAATATAGAATGTTGTCTGTTGTATACCTACTTAGTTATTTGTACAGTATCGCTTCTTACTTTTAGTAAGTGACATATCATGCAACATAAATTAATCATAACTTTTTATTACTATCACAGATAATAAACTTGGGTATCTACTTGAGTATCTTGATGGGCGTTGCTAATACTACATTGATATCATTATATCTGCCCGAAGGACAAAAGTCACATGTATGACTTTTTTATGCTATTAGAAGTGAACAAGTTTTCTGCGTATCAGCCACCTTAAAGGAACAATGCCATGGCCTATTTGGTGGAAAAAGTGTATGATTCGCATTATCTAACGTATGGTTTTTGCATGTAAATTTAGCAATGACTCAAGCATTCAGTCTGTGCAAACACTAGTTGTAAATACAAGTGATGGGCACACTGCTGAAGTCTGTGCAAACACTAGTTGTAAATACAAGTGATGGGCACACTGCTGAAGCTGTCAAGTTTCATGCTCAGTTAAGACAAAGTGATCCACGTTTGTCTAGAAATAACGCAGTACAAAAGGGGGACTGTTCACTCAGAAGAGGTTTCAAGACTTTTGGGGCACCCTGTGTCCACCTACTCCACCCTCTATATCAATAACGAGCACCAAACGTTTTGCTCTGATAAACTTCTGTACACGCGAGGCTGGTGAATACCTGCCATATGATATTTGGAGGTCAGTTTGCTGGGCTAACTCAATCCCACCTACTGCATAGTTAAAGTAAGCAACTGCCAACAACATCTACACTGTGCATACCAAGGCAGGCATAGCCAAATATTCGGTTACCACTATGGTGGGGAAACATAGGGGCACCAAGTTAAACAAATTGGTTTCAGAGAACTTTCTCTGATCACAATTTAGAATTACTGAAGGATGCATAAACCAGTTTATTGGAAGTAAAATTACAGTCAATCCAACCTACACACTGCATACCAAGGCAGGCATAGCCAAATGTTCCTTAACCAAATCACTGTGGTGGAGAAAATGTAGGGACAAACTGATAAGAATTTGAAATTTATTAAGCGTGCAAGAATATTAGTATATACACTACACTTTGACAGTACAGTGAAGAAAATAAAGCGCAATGCTGTAATTAAAGAAAACCTGTCAAACTGCTCGAAATAAAATGATTAAATGCTGTCATGATGTCACTAATTAAGAAATCTACTGTCGGTCTGTAAATTATTTGTTTCAACAATTTTGTATACAAAACATGGGGAACTAAATGAAACTATTTAACGGAAATGTTATTAACTTACAATTTGTGGATTTTTTACTGAACTTTTGATGATTTCCATAGTATCAATGTTTGGTTTCAGAACTTGCAATTAACATACTTCCAATTATCATATTACAATACCAATTACTATATTATCATAAATAACTATCTATGATAAAAATATAACATGCTACAAATAACAAACTGTGCTTACCTTGACCATTTCAATGTTCTCGTTTCTGTAAAGAAAATAATCAAGTTTAACAGGATATTGATAATCTCTATACACACTGTAGTGACTACTATTTTGACATTTCAAAGAATCAACGTTTTTTAAGTAAAACCCTTGACATTAGTGTGATATGGCTTCAGGGAGGTCAGTAAAAACAGTTCAATGGATATGTTTTTAAAGTAAAACTCTTGAAATTAGTATTTAAATGATTTCTATGATATTACAGAACCGAACTGTGAACATCTACATAATTCCGTTTAAAATAATGTTCTGTAACATCCCACAATTAAATGTGCAGGTGCTGAATAACATATAAAAAACAGTCCGTTGACGTCAGTCCGGCGATGAAGGTCGGGTGAGTCAGTCAAAATATTTGGAAAGAATGCAGAAAGATTCTAGAGAGGTGATTATCATGTCAAGTATAAAAAATTATTACAATAAAAACATTTAAGTGGGCAAAAAGCTGTCCAGCTTTTTGTAAAAGTGGCATAAAAGTGACTGAATAGCCTTGAATTAAATATGAGTGATTGCATTGTTAGGGGACCATATGATAAATATATTTACTAATGAACAGTTGCCATCCCTTCTGGAATCAGACACAATGCTGCTTACTTTTTCAAAGGTAAGTCCTGAGACTTGATTTAAAATGTGCATGAAATAACACCAGAGTTAAGAAATGACTCCAGGCTGCACCCTAGCCTAGCCAAGCCTAGGTAAGTAAGTAAGTAAGCAAGTGGTCGACCATCCTCACTGTCACTGAGGCTCAGACTCGGTGCCCACTAAATGTCATAGAAATGTCAGCTTGGTGTGTTCTGAAAAAGCCTAACTAGTTGAACGAGGCATCATAAGACCATCAGATTTTGGTAACCACAATAATGTCAATATATACAGACTTGTCAGTTAATTACTTAATAGAACGGATATAATATCCAATATTATAGAACGTGCCGAGGGCTGGGAATGAAGGGGGGGCATTTAACTAAAACAAAATCTATCACAATCACATACGCATTTGTGCTTTAAGAGCACTTTTCTTGACCATTTAACATGGTCGATTTACCACATGTACCGCAGCCGAAATGTTAGTAGTGCCTGCGGATGAACTGCTCATGCGTGGACGTAGTGACAATAAACCGCGGTTCGAAACAAATCGTTGCACCGGCTGCTGCAACACTGCACTGTCAGAGTCTGAGACAACTTGACAGCGCCAGAACCGGCAGAGTCTACAAGCACTATCAGATTTACTTGCCTGCAAAGAATGACAAATTCAGCGAAATTCAGCTTGCAGCATTTCTTCTCGCTCAACCAGTACCCAACACGCTTCATCGTAGCGGTTTCGTCCGTATTCGAATGCAAAGCGTGATCTACCGTAACATTGCGGTGTTGTCTTCGCGTTCTTACCATTTATAGCAGCCGGTGTCACGTGAAATGTGTTTCGCCCTGCATGTTTCAATCGTTTGGCATTAGTCATCGCCAATGCGGTGCCCCACGCTATGTTGACCTTGTAATTATACTAAGTATGCCGATACTTGGAATGTGTTTTTATGGCGAGGTAAATTAGTTGTTGCTAACTCGACAATTATCTTGATTCAAATGGATTTTCATAAAATTTAAGGGAATCGCATAATCTAGGTAGGTATGTCATATATATATATATATATATATATATATATATATATATATATATATATATATATAATATACATATATATATAATATATATATGTATGTAAATATATGCACATACATACTATATACTTAATTCTTTTAAGCAACATCGTTAAAAGTCTGGATCTATTTATGAAAAATGTTGACAGACACAGTTTACCGACCGTACACAAAACATGTTGGAAAAGTTAGACAAAAATGCCGGTGTTGAATGTCTGCATCAGTCCTATATATTATAATAGGGGAAGGCAGTGTTAGATGAACCATTTTTCATTCTTTTTGATGTCTATGGCACAATCATATTCATAAGTCAAAAATGTGTTTACTCACATAAACTATGATTATTAATAGATCATTTTATACAAAGAAAATATATCTAGCATGCGTAGATAATTATATCTAGCTTATTCAAATAGGGTTGGTAAGCTGGCTCAACTAATACTTGGTGTGGGGTAAGTTGAACCACAGTGCAGCGTAAGTTGCGTAAATGCTTTACTTGCATAATTTGCGTAGGCCTAGCTTGTACCAAAAATTCGTAGCAACTCAGCCAATTAACACAGCTACCCAATGCATGAGTACAACACGTTTCTGACAAGTCTACACGCTTAATTAATAAGTCAACACAATTAATATGGACTGGAGGTAAATCGCAACCAGTGTGACTATATAACTGCTATTATATGTTGCCTTGCAGTTATCCGATGTCCCAATTTGCTCGGGAAAAAGAATTCCTTGGTGTATTTTGGGGACAAGAATACGTACTCGTCTTCGTTCTTTAACCGTTGCTCAACTAAACCTCCCTTGGATCTTATGTGGCTCAACTAGCCCCGTTTCGACAATTAAGCTTATTTAATTAACTTCACATTAATGTGTGAAGTGATTTAAATAATCTTCTTCTCTGTGCATATAGCCTGGCCATGTGCGTTGATAGTTCACACACCAGCAGACATTAATCACAATTCCTAAGTTTCGAAAAACATCAAAAAACATACTTTTAGCTCGATCATGTTCTGACCGTTGTGACAAACGTAACCTATTATACGTCAATCATGTTCTAATAACATGTTCAATCACTGGGTGGTACCATAAGTAACTGTTGCAGCTGTAGTTTCCTGGGAAACATGGGTGCCTCAACTAACCAGTTTCTCAACTAACACGTACTGCATTTCCCTACGTGTTGGTGTAAATATAACATTCCTGGTATTCCTGCATGGAAAGCATCGACCGGTGTTTGGCAGTTTACTTGAACTGGCGCACCTGTTTGCTTTACTATTAACTGGCATATTATCAAGTAAATTAACATGCTGTTTGTGTCAACATTATGGACATAGCCAGGTTCCCTATTTTGGGCAATGATCCCATACGTATATTTAAAGAGGCGTGTTGTTTTAAGGAACATGACACGTATCATTAGTTTTCACGTTTGTATTTCCTTGATATGCATGATTGGCAGTTTCGATAACTTAATTTGGATGCTCAGTGCCACCTATATAGTGATGACCGATCGAACAGTTTCTAGACTTATTCTAATTTTCAGACACAACTTTTGAATTCTGTCGAGAAAGAAATCGCGGTCGTATTGTGGGCAGTTTGGTCTATTTATTGACGGTGCTATGTACAACCGTCCATAACGCACTAGTCGATAACCCGATATATATATATATATATATATATATATATATATATATATATATGCATATATGCATATATGCATATATGCATATATGTATATATGGATATATGTATATATGTATAGATGCATATATGCATATATGTGTGTATATGTGTGTATATGTGTATATGTGTATATGTGTATATGTATATATATATATATATATATATATATATATATATATATATATATATATATATATATATATATATATATATATATATATATATATATATATATATATATATATATATATATATCGATCCGCTAATACGCCCCCTTCACAATGGTTGACGTCCAACTTAAAACACAATTGCGCTGATACCGATATCTTACACAAAATCGCGTGTGTTTTCTGATTTCCTGGTCAGAGCAGTGCCAGTGTCAACGATCATAGAGTACGTACGAATCGTTGTCCTAGTAATATGTTTTCATTGTCGTTGATTCTGACTAAGTGATATCCAATTTAGTTAATAACACTGGGCTCTTTGTATGTACAAACGAACTTCATGATGTTGTTTGCCACCTCGCGGCAGGTGATAGAATTATCTATCGTTGGTAGAAAATCACATCACAAATTAGCGATGATCGTGTAATATGTCGGGGAAACAACATAACCACGACGATGAGAGACGTGAGCATAAGACTCGCAGAGAGGGTCACCATAAAGAAAGAAGGAATCACGATAGGTACCACGAACAGAACTCCGCACATAAAGTTGGTAAACATAACAGTGATAGGCTCAAAAGACACAAACAACATGAACGCCACAGGCACAGCCACAGCCACGAAAGCGCCCACAGGCATAGCCTCGATCTTGATCGGACCGAATTAAAATGTTCGAACAGTAGTTCTATAAAATACAACATTGATGGAACAACAACTGAAATGAAAGACGACAGGGAATCTCAAGGAAACTGGCCATCATCGACATCAAACCCAAATGAGGGAGTCAACTACCCAGACTATGATTTTCCATGGGATGACAACAGGCATATTCTGGATAAAGTATTCTTTGGGACGGATGCCTTGATTTGCAAAGGAAAGGAAGAATACAATGATTTCTGGGCCTTTCTCAATAAATATGTTGTTTATCAAAAACAAAAGGCAAAATCACAGAGAGAGAAAATTACCACAGTAACAACTAGAGGTGGCACCAGTACACTTAATTTGCCAGAAGTGTACAACAAAAACCACAGAATCAACATATCACTTAAGTTGACCAAAGATGGTGAGAAATCATTTAGGAAGTACTCAGAGCGACATAGCAATACTTTGAATGATCCTAATTCTCTGAATACATACAGAATGAATCAGTTTCAGCAGATCATCCTGTATTATCTCGACTTCATACAGAAACAGAAACTATCAAAACTTGCCAAGGTGCAAAATGACCAGCAACAGTTGCCAATCTACCAATACAAGAATCGCATCATTGACATGGTGAGGCAACACCAGGTGGTAGTGGTGGCTGGGGACACAGGCTGTGGAAAGTCCACACAAGTGCCGCAGTACTTACTTGAGGCAGGCTTCAAACAGATGGCCTGCACCCAGCCACGCAGAATTGCCTGCATCTCACTGGCTAAGAGAGTGAGCTACGAAACAATGAACGAGTATGGTTCAGAGGTCGCCTTTCAGGTGCGATTCGAGAAGAACAAAACCAGCTCAACACGGATACTGTTTCTGACTGAAGGACTGTTGTTGAGGCAGATCTCTGGGGATCAGATGTTGTCTATGTACGATGTTGTTGTCATGGATGAAGTGCACGAAAGACACATCCACACAGACTTCCTGCTCGGCATCATGAAATGTCTGCTACAGCAACGGGATGCGGTCAAACTTGTTCTCATGTCAGCCACAATAAATGTAGAGCTATTCAGTAAGTACTTTGACGATGCCCCTGTTGTGAAGATACCTGGGAGACAGTATCCAATCACCCTCAACCACTGCCCACTGTCGATCGAGGAACAGGGCAGTAAAACAAGTAAAATTGATCCTGCGCCATATCTGCGTATATTGCAGTTGATCGACCACAAGTATCCTGTGAACGAGCGAGGTGATGTTCTTGTGTTCCTCAGTGGGATGACGGAGATCATGACAGTTGCTGAAGTGGCAAAAGAGTATGCAGAGAAAAGCAAGCGGTGGATCATCCTCATGTTGCACAGTGCACTGCCATTGGCTGAGCAGGACAAGGTCTTTGACCTGCCACCTAGTGGTGTCCGCAAGTGCATCCTGTCGACAAACATTGCTGAGACATCAGTGACAGTGGATGGCGTACGATTTGTGGTTGACTCTGGAAAGGTAAAGGAAATGAGTTACGATAGCAACTACAACATGCAGAGGCTTCAGGAGTTCTGGATCAGCCAGGCTAGTGCGGAGCAGCGTAAGGGACGTGCTGGCCGGACAGGTCCAGGTGTCTGCTACCGCATGTACTCTGAGTTGGACTATGCTGCCCTGCAGGAATACTCAACACCTGAGATCCACAGAGTTCCACTTGACTCACTGATCCTGCAGATGATCTCCATGGGGCTTCTGGATGCCCGCAAGTTCCCTTACATTGAGCCTCCAGTGCAATCTACAGTCGAACACTCAATTGCTTTCCTCAAGGACCAAAAAGCGATAACGGAAGACGAGAAACTGACTGCAGTTGGGAAGATGCTCGCACAGCTCCCTGTTGACATTGTCATCGGTCGGATGTTAATAATGGCCTCGATATTTAACATGTTAGATCCAGTGCTGACAATCGCCTCATCGCTGAGCATACGGACGCCATTCAATAGCCAAGCACAGAGGAACTTTGACGTTGCCGACAGGCGCAAAGAACTAGAATCTGATCATGGTGACCTTATAACCTTGTTGAATGCGTTCAACGAGTGGATTCGTATGAAGGCCGAAGGTCACCAGGGCCGCAGCCTGAAGTGGTGCAAGCGGCGAGGCCTGGAGCAACAGCGACTTTACGAGATGTCAAAGCTGAAGCAGCAGTTCCAAGAACTATTGCAAGAGCACAGTCTTGTGGGGGAATCAGGTGGTGGGGAGAGGAGGGAGTATACGCCCCTCGAGAGGAGGCAGAGGCTTGTACAGCGGAAACAGCTGCAGCAGCTACGCAAGCAGCAGCGAGGCTTCACGAGACGGCGCAAGTATTTGAAGCTAGAGGATGAAAGCCAGGAGTTTCTGTCTGTGATGGATGACGAAGATGATGACAATGGCACAGACGATGACATCGACAGCAACATAAAAGACTTGGAGTTCCGTCTGACCCATGACCTGGAGAAAATTGAAAAGGGATTCCAGAGCGGGGGCTTCACACTCCGAGAACTCAACCTGCTGAAGAGCATCCTGTGCAGTGGGCTCTTCCCACAGGTGGCAATTGCGGACGAGCACAACTCTTACAAGCCTGATTCAGAAGTGGCTTTCCACACGAGACGCAAGATGTTTGTCCTGCTTCATCCCGGTAGTATTTTTGCGCAGAAGCCCAGCTTGCTTGAGCAGCCGGAGGATGAGAGTCTGTCGGAGGAGATGTCGGCCAGGCTGAGGTCGCACCATCATTCGGTGCTGAGTAGTAAGCACCAACTGTTGACCTACGTGTCGTTGCTGGAGACAACAAAGCCATACCTTGTGGGCTTGATGCGGGTGCCAGCGTTGCAGACTCTGTTACTGTTCTCCAGTTCCATCGACACTAATGCCGACTGTACACTGATTGTGTGCGATGGCTGGCTGGAGTTGTACATACCGGAACCAGAGGTGGCTGAGTCAATTGTCAGCAGTGTGGTGCACCTGCGAGCTACCTGGCAGCATCTCATAGAAATGAAGCTGGAGAATCTGGCGGCTCGGGGAAGCGATGACACCAAGCGTGGCGGGCTGGTGATAAAAGCACAGAAGTTGTCCCGGCAGCTATCGGAAAAACTGGCTGAGTTTCTGGACTGTAAGATATTATACTCTCTGCGACGTATGATGGCGGTAGAGTCAGAGACCTTGTATGTGGGCCCCATCCACGTGGAAGAGGAAGGAAAAGAAGCCAGTGGAGAAGGGACGTCATTGTTCAAGCACTGCAGCTCTACCTCGGAGCATCCAATAAAAGGTGGAAGTCAGGTAAATGAGTACCTTACATTCAACTGTCTGCGTGACAGTGACGACACATGGGGAGACTACCAGCTGTGTATGCAGAAACACTGGACCTGTCCTCGGTGTGACCACAGCTTTGTCGTCACCATTGCAGAGAGACTGCAGCACGAAGAACACTGTCAAGCCACTGCAGCGACGATTGCAGCGTCATCATCTGACACTGGTGCGACATTGGACAAGGAGGTGTCGGGCAAGAGGAAGACCTTCTGTTGTGACGTCTGTGGACAGGAGTTCCACTTAACCACGAAGGAGATCCTAATACACAGGAAGACATGCAACAACTGATGCTCTGTGCAGGAACTAATGCCATGTAAGTCCCTCAGTCCATGGCCCAGCTCTGGTTGAATGCACACAGTGTGAATGAGCAGAAGTCTGATTTCTTTTCATAAATTATGATATGTACCATGAAATGGAATGAAAATAAACCAGGTAATAGTTTTTGTGTTGTACCAGAATTATTTTTTATATTTGCACACAGTGTTTGTTAACCATTTGTGAGTTATAGTGTGTAATGTGTCACTACAATTACCTAGTTCATATTACAATAATGGATATACAGCGCTAATTGTACAACTTTGACACAAACAGGAATTGAATAATTTAAAGCTTGCTACTTTACTGCCAGGTTTAAATCTTTAAACATGTTGTTAGCAGGTTAGATATGTGGTTTTAGTAGCTGTCATAATTCAAATAGATCTAGGTACAATCTTAAAATGTTGCCGAAAATTGTACCAATGTAATAATCGTTATCTATTTTGCATACATGTTTGTGCGTATGTCTAGTATGTATACAACATGAACAGAATGTTAAATGATGTGACTCCTGTTTCAGTCGTGATGTCACTGATTCGCATCAATGAAGAGATGAACACTGCACTATGTCTGTCTACGAGTCCATGCGAAAGTGATGAATTTCCGTCAGCGTGTTGCCTGGTTACTGCTGCTCAGCTACCTTGCCTGTTCCTGTGCAGCACTCTATTACCTCTTTGAGCTACAAAACTGGTACAATATGTATGCCGTCGAACACATCGAAACTCACCACAGTGACTCGTCCCTGACATGGCGCTTGGTCGATATGCCAGCGAAGATGTGGATGGTTGTTCTGGTCACTGTGTACCTGCAGGTCTTCTTTCTGCTGCTTGTGTGCACAAAGGCAATGCCACAGTGTTCTCTTGCTCTCTTCTGGCCGCTCTACCTGTATCTACAATGTCGATCCTGCTTCCTGACACTGACTGGACCGTCACCAAAGTTATTCAGCATTCCAGTTGGACATGGACACGTTGTCATTGACACGTGACACAGACTGACCGAAACTATTCCACTTCAGTTTGCGTGTGAAGTATATTTCAACCGTATCAAGATTGACAGTAGTGTCATGGAGAAATGGTGCATCGGTAAAACCAATGCTAAGGGTATATGTGATTAATTAAAAATGTATTTTCAGTGGTTGTGTAAATCTGTGTAGGTTTGGTTATGTAAATGGATCAGTATATTCTATTATCAGGCCAGCTCAAAATGTATTAACCAATGGCATGCAGTTTATGTTACCAATCTGCAGTGTCCAACATTTTAGGCACTTGTTTTGGTGGTGAAATTTTAACAGAAACTCGGAAAACAATTCAAATCCATTCAACGTGACACATGAACATCTATAATTGTTACATTTATAAATGTAGACACGTGTGAATGTAATGTTTCATGCAGCAACATAATGGTCACTAGGCTAGGAATGTGTTGGGCAAGATGACACAAGCTGAATAATGCTCCCCCCAAATATATCACTGATTTTTTTACAAACTAAACTATGATGGATGGCATGGGCTGTGATTAGAGGAGGTGGCAACCCCATCAACAAACTACATGATAACAAAAGATGTCGGATTGAATGTGGACAACCACCAACCAAAAAAAATCAACTCTAGACTATTCCCTAATCAATCAAAGAGACAAAAAACAAAGCACACCAACAGTCATGGTTATGATGAGTTATTTCCAAGAATAAACAAGCCTTGGGCTTTTCAGATGTTTTTGATAACTTGAGAAATGCAAAACTGAAAGCAAGTAAACTGAACTCGCTTTATTGGGTGTTGTGTGTACTGGTTGGTATCTCTACAGTTTAGAAATCGACTTCATCACATCACAAAACATGCTTAAATTAAGACTAGATCATTACAGATTCCTAACATTGCAAATCAATAACACTCATGGCATACACATGAAAATTTGTCACATTTAACAGTTTTAGGATTACCATATTCGACCTAACAAGCATACAGTACTGTACAGTACGGTAAAAAATTTAGCCATGGAAAAATGTCAAGGAATCTGTTCTAATGAGCATAAAAAACATTTTCTCTAGACAATAAGTTAACAGTTCAACACTAGTGGTGCCATTTGGTGACTACCGGTAGTGTAGAACAACTGAAAAGTGGTGCTAACTGTTTAACACAGGTGGCGACACCTCAGTTGTTCCACATTAGTCAAATTACAATAATTATGGATCTTGCTGATTAAAAAAGGGGTGTACACTAATTAGGACATGTACACTTAATATGTCGAATACAGTATACGGAACAGTTTGACCAAGTCCCAACATGTTTGTTATAGCGAGAGTAAATCATGTACATAGCTGGCAGAATATTGGGCAGGACAACAGTAAGAAGACATGGATACTCCACTAGTATTGTAAAACCTGTAAGATTACATAATCTCAAAATACTGCATGGGTGTAATAGACATTTATTGCATTCTTGCTCCTGTTGCTATAGTTACAAGTTGTTAAGTCATGTTCAGTTGTAAATACACTATGACTAGCCGTCTATTTGTAGTCAACATGTTTATAATTGCTCACTTGATCTGCAAAAACATAATGTTACTGGTTATTTCCAGAGACTACCTTGTTCAATACAAACTGGTTGATATTTTATTTTGTGCAAACTTTCTGCATGCTGGCTGCAAGTCAGAAGAGAATGACTTCAGTCTACTAATATAGAAGCAAAACACGATATTTACAGTGCACATTAAGTTTACTGGACCTTGCAATTATAGCAAAACATTTAACCAACAAACATCATTACCGACAACAAAAGGCTCTGTTTGGTAGTCGTTGGCAATTTTGACATTATTTAACATTTTTAACTGTTCCTATGAATGCCAGCTAAAGAATATTTTATATCCACACTATGTGTAATAAATAGGACATAGCAAGTAGATTTCCCTTGAAACTGAAGACATCCATTCTCAGAACCTGATGGCAAACCAATTCCTATTTTAATTGCAAAATACCACCAGGTCACCTACATCAAATCCATTTAAAAATCAGAGATGAATAAACTTAATCCATTAAGGTGTTTATAGATATATATTTAAAAATCAGAGATGAGTCAATTAATTTGTCCATCTATGAAACACCCTAGTATATATAGAAGTTCTAATCTTATAAATTGTAGCCTAACTGAAATATCCCTGTTCTATTTGCATTAAATTTGTAGAAGCAGTAGTTGACAAAAATGTGCTTTCTGTCTGACAACTCCAGTACATATAAGTGAGGAAAACAATTATAAATTATTCAGGGGGTGTGGCAGGAAGTGGGAGGTTGGTCCTAAAAATTTATGGGAGATTGGCCTAATAGGTAGATGCGATTGGTGGGAGGTGGACTCTACAAAATAGAGATTGGTCCCACATACAGGTGAGAGATGGGATGTTGGTCCTCCAAACAAGTGGGAGATGGAGGTTTCAACCACTGCCACACCCCCCACCCCCATAACTGTCAAATTAATATTATATATCAAAGTTACTTTGTTTATTAAACTAACACCGCAGCCAAAAGTTCACTTACTGTACAAACATTACATTTGACGGTTGGCATTTAAATAGGATTTGTTTGCTTACATTGCCAGGAAGCACAAGTACTTAACCAGCTGGCAAGGAACACACAAACTTACATGCCACTGATTGGTCAATATTCTTTTTCTACAAGCAGTGTCACCTTTTGACAAAAAATTACGTTATATATGAAATTAAGAGTGCAGATCTATATACTACTCAAATGTTAACTATGCCTTTCTTGGCATACAGTCACAGTGTGCAGTTTGACCAGCAATATGCTTAGTAAAGTGACCCCATTCAACAGCACCTACACCTACCTAACGTTGTATTGCTATAGCCTATACACTTGACTTCACCCAAATCAAATTGGTATAGCATTGATTACGCGATGAACGCATTGGCACTCTCCGAGGTAGAGGTGAGGAAGCTACTGAGGCTTCCTCTACTGCCGTGGTAGGAGAACTGCTCGAAGTATGGCTCTTCCGAGATGTCGTCGAGTTTGCAGTGTTTTGGAGTCAGGTGGACAGGCTCACTCTCAAACTCTTCCGGAATGTACTTCGTGTCGCATTCGGAATCGATTTGCGGTTTCCATGGCACTAGCAGCTGAAAAGCATCATGTGACAAATGCCATTAATAATAATAATATAACATTGGTTTCTTTTGTCATGATTGAAGAGACAATCTCAAAACAGACATGACACAAACCCGATGTCATTTGACCTCAGAAGCCCTGCTACATGAAACTTTTAATTACATCAACCCGAAGGCAAATTCGTATTCGCCAGGTGGCACTTCAGTCATCGTAACTAAAAATTGCCTGCATATGCTCGAAGTCGGCACCCACTTGAACTGTGATCATAAAATAATGTTTTTTGCGAAAATACATTGATGTACGTACAACTCTAAATGAAACCACTGCTACACCCCCAACATGTAAACAATTTTGTGTAGTTAGTCTCAAATGTTTTGAGATCTCCCTTAACACTGCACAAGAATCCAAGAACTTAAAAAAAAATTCAAATGTACCCTGCGGTTAACTACCCCCCATAATTAGAGCTGGGATAGATTTGCCGAAGTCCCACTGTATACAAACTATTACAGGTAAACATTTTAAGTTTCATAACTTTTGATAAAAAAAATTTTAGTTTTAAGAGTCCCTCGATTCAGGCACATTTATTATCCTTCAGTCCACAACTTAGGTTATACAAATAATCTAGCTTGGTATCAATAAAATAATACATAAATAAAAAGCCTGGATGAAATGGTTATTTTATTAACTTGACATGAAACCACTTCAGCATCCAAGAAGTAATTTGTGCACAGTACTTACAAAAGATGCTATGTCAGAGCAATAGATTACCCAGATATACCTGTATAACCCAAACACTGGTTGGAGTTGTACAATTTGTGGCTATAAATGTGTTGTTGCGGCCTGTGTGATATAAGTTGATAAAATTCTACAATATAAAACGTTCATATTCTACCAAGTAAATGAACCACATGCTTATCAGTATGACATTATACATTTATTTTCATAAAATAATGTACATGATCAAATGACATTAAAACCTTGATAAATGCTCGTTGCATTCAATCATTCAATGTAAAGATACTGTACGTCATTGTTAATCTTTGATTCTACAGGCCACCGTCATGTCGAAACTTTTGTGTGTCGACTGCCAAGAATCAATTTATATATTCTGATTACATACATGCGACCCACTGTTGCCAGCAGTGCCCCTGGTGGTCATAAGCTCCACAAGTTTCGGGAAATCTTCGACCGAGAACCCATTTCCACATCACAGGTATGACCTTGCATCCATATTCCCAAAACAAATCTTCTTATTTTTTTACAAATGGATACTCACAGTTACTGGCTTGTGGCTTATAATCCATGGCTTTGCGCAAGACATATTTGGAGAATTTGTGGCAGAGAAATAAATTGAGGAACGGATGAGCAAAGGGGACATTGAAGGCAACAATGGTTGAACGCATCAATATTAGCTTTTAGTTCACGTGCACGAATATTAAGAATACAGAAAGACTAATTAGAGACAGACACTGGTGCAGTGTAGTATTTACAGAGTTCTAAATGACATCATAGATGTTTGTTGTTGCTCCATATGTCCACTCGCTGGAGCCACGGTGTGTCTGTTGATATGCCTTGACCATATTTATTGTGTACAGGAGTGAGTGTGGTCAGTGTAAGGTGGATATAGTTAATGTGGTGTCCTGCTCAGCTATGGTCATCCCTGCTCTGAAGACATACATGTGGGGAAATATATCTATAAAAAATCACTGCAAGTGGCTACCTTATAATCACACACATACACACTTTACTCAAACACATTATACTGCATATACACACTATACTCCAACATACACACTGTAATCCAACACATACCATCATTGTCTTAGGGCCACAGATAACAAGTGCTTCTTTGTAATGTCAGCTAAACAATAACTTTGTCTTCAGCATAAGTTAAACTGGAATACAAACCGAAACTACTGCTATTGCGTGAGCATGGACTGTTTTCTTTGTTCATACATACCTAGGCATCAAATGTTCCTAATAGTCCATGCAATTGATACGCATTCTAGTAACATTAATAAAGAGCATTTTTTCACAGACAACACAGGTGAAATCTGATGCAAGAAGTGTATTACAACATGCCATGTTGTCACCAAACTGCTTCAACTTACTCTTGATTGTGTGAAGAACACCATCAAACGATACCTGTTACTGATTAAGTCACCTTTGTCACTTATTAAATATTACGCATAAACCATAGCAGTGATTTTCACGAGTGGCTGTCACTTAAACACACTAACTACCACCAAAGAATACAGACAACTGAAGAACGTACAATAAAATGTGGACCATTTAACATATCAATAACAAACTTTTCTGGAGGGGCTCATGCACATCAAATGCCAATATAAACTGGCACAACACGCCACTCGCTATCACTGTTCAACAAACTTGCATTGATCATCCATGCATTACCATCGCTGCGAAGCCCACACACCACAAACATGATCGACTTTACATTTCTTGATTTCTGAGATTGTCCCCCAGGTTGTGTTTCCCCTTCACTCTTACTCTAAATTCTATGAAATGTCTCCATGAAATAAAATGCTCCCTGCTTCCCTGAAATGCTGATATTTATTCAGCCTTCCATTTCATTTACATATCTTTAAATATGTGAAACGTGCATGCTGTGTAGCAACATAGAGCTACTAACTTCCATTGTGGTATACACCAACATGAATCTGTACCTTCCATCCTCTAGGCTACACGCACCTCCTATCCTCCAGGCTACACGCACCTCCCATCCTCCAGGCTACACGCACCTCCTATCCTCCAGGCTACACGCACCTCCTATCCTCCAGGCTACACGCACCTCCCATCCTCCAGGCTACACGCACCTCCTATCCTCCAGGCTACACACACATCCCATCCTCCAGGCTACATGCACCTCCCATCCTCCAGGCTACACACACCTCCCATCCTCCAGGCTACACTCACGTGTATCCTGCTATCAGAGTTCGACTAAACAACCACCTTCTCGAAGCACCACCATAACAACACACGACACGCAGAAACATCGCTCAATTCCTGTGTCGTTTCCACATTATTTCACTTGTACACATTTGCATTTTGTCAGGTGCTTTTGTGGCCCAGTCTTGGGTAGAAGAACAAACCTAACCATCGTGGTGCAGTCTTTAAAACACAATAAGGTGCTGGGATTAAAATACACCTGAATCAGACCCATAACATCAGCTGTCCGTCGCTGCTATCGATACCCCGATTCTGCCTAAGGAGTGGACACAAAAACTAATGTAAGTACAGCTTACTTTGGGTAGAGTAGATCACAAATGCATGATCCATGATTCAAAGTGGGCACCAGTTTTGGCATCCTACCCCAGCCACATCCTGACTGGGGTTGTAACAACCCCACCCTTACAACATTCCACCCCCATTCCATAGCTGTAGCCCACCCCATACTTGTAGCCCAACATCCATTTTCGCACCAAAATCTCCTCACTGTTAGCACCCCGTGTCTTTCTTTGATGCACCCTACTGATCCCACCCTATGCCCCTACATGGACATCTCGACGACGCTGCAGGGCGATGAAGCCCCCAGACTAGCGCGACTGCCATGGTAGGAGAACGACTGGAAGTAGGGGGCATCTTCGCTCGGTTCCATGTCTTCCTCCATGATTGGGGCGCCGTGGGGCGGGGTGAGATGCACCTGCTCGCGCGTGAACTGCTCGTCGAAGTAGCGCGTGTCCGTCTCAGAGGTCACCTGTGGCTTGAACGGTGGCTCCAGCTAGAGGGGAAGAGAGAAAGCAGAGAGGCACAGTGCAGTAGCCACAGAAACGCAAAACACGTGTCTCGCCGGAATGCAATCTTTCCCACTTCTAAATTAAAAATATACTTTTTTTTGCATATCAAAATGGCAAAATTAAATGTGTAAAAACTGAAATAAAATCTGTGAATAATGCACCTTGATTAAAGGCGTTTTAACTAGCACAAAACAGTATGTTTTGGGAACACTGGGAAAGACTGCACTCCACAGTCACCTCCCATGCCAGAAGCTGTCAGCAAAAACTCAAGAATAAGAATGGCGTGCATTGAACTGATCGAATATGGCAACAAATGTTCAGATGCTGAAATAAAAATAAAAAAGAAAGAACTGGCGACATAATATTAAAATAAGAAGCAACTGCTCGGGAAAATATGCTAATTAGTCCACATAAACACTAGCAATTCTAATAGATTATTTTCTAATCACTATCATACTTCCAGATTGAACAGACAAGTTATATAGATGGATATAAATGTTTTTTCTGTCTAACTGATTAACAAACTAGACAACATAGTTCACTTTACTTTGTTTAACTTTGTTTTTACTTTTCAATCACACTTGTTTTAATCACACTTTTTCCATAAAATGTATTTTTTTTTAATATCAAAGTCAAATGTGTGATTATCAAACATGTAGTTATATCCAACAATTAGTAATGTGTCACCGTAATTAAATCAATTCTAACTACTCCACCTCCTTTGTAACATACCACAATTATGCTAGTTTGAGCATCCTATATGTATTTATTTATAACACTACATTGCACATCATAAAATTGCATGCATTTTAGGCTTTACTCTAGCATCATGTTTATTCCACACTCCTCAGTCTTTCATCACACTGATTCTGATATACACAGAAAATTTTCAATATTTTTTCTGGTAATCACAACCATGTAGCCAACAAATCTAACACATCTTCATCAGATTTCTGAGAAGCAAACAAAAGACAAAAGCAGAACATGCAAGATACACACAGCATGAAATGCCAAGCATGTAATGCACATGCAATTGCAGATTGAGCATAGAAGAGTGCAGTAAACTACAGACACTATTGATGCCGGTGGCATGCACTAAGCACTAAGCACTAAGAAGCATGATAGAACTGGTTTTTGTGGTCCTCGTCTGCTGCAGCATGCAGGTGGTGACATCTGGTGAGCATGGTTTCATTGGCTTCAACAGGGCCATAGTTCCAAATGACATTCCGGATCTGTCCCACGCAAGACGTTTGCGGTAATCGTCAAGTTTTCATCAAGTGACGACTTCGGTATTTTCATTAGGCGATTGTTTCTAGTAGTACTTGTGATTCCTTGTGTAATTCATTCTGCCGCCAGCCCTTTAATTCCTCCATTGCACAGTCAATGATCAACTCCTTCAAATCTTCCTGCTGGGATTCACACTTTCCCCACACTCCAGTAACGCATGTGACATCAGTATAACATGCATGCATGCGCTGCCCCAAACATATATAATTCTTGACAAATTCTTGTGACATTTCCATAAATAACATGCATTCGACAAGAAAACACATGTATTTATGAAACATGTACAATCTGCAGATAGGAATAAGATAAGATATGATAGAACAGAATAAACACTAAGTACACACTGGTCATACAAAATGGAGGATGTGCATGTACAATACATGCACGTTACATACAATGTGACAGATATATATTAGATGTTTAAATAATATAAAAGATGATGGATGACATGTGTTCAGTGGCAGCAATATTTGCTACACCCAATATTAAAGCAAAACAAGTAATGGTTTTGGGGCTATGCACCTAAGAGACAATAAAAACTAACCATTTGCAACTAAAATCAAGAATATCATGCCAGTGGTTTACTCAGAATGTGTTCTAAAGGTGGGAGATTCCGGTCATTTCTCCAGTTGACTGGGGGCTGACATGTTAACCAGTGCAACCGATAAGTGTTAGCGCATGCGTAGTTCTCTTATAGGTGCATAGGCCTAAAACAATTACTTTTGTTTCCCTTTAATAGCATATACCATACTGATGAATTATTGCTACATGTGCCACATACATTAGACTTTTCACAATGTAAGTCAGCTGGCGTAACACATGTCTGATATTAAGCTCCATATAACAACACATGGTAATTACACTATATTTATCAAATAGTTTTGCTTTGTTTCTGGCATGATATTACACCCAAACACTGGACAGTGTTACATGCCGATATTCCGCATGTAGTAAACAGTTAAAATTTACACTGCCACTACTAGTATTATTGCCATTTCATTTGTAAATATGTAATTTAACTATTACAACAATTAGAATTTATTATAACTACCCGGGGCATGTCACAAACCATGTTTTTTTAAATAACCCTTCAACAAATTAGTTGATATAAAGAAGGATATCTGATGTGCATTGGAAAACATATTCAGTTAATTTGCATTGATATCTATATATTTGCTGGTAGAGATAAACAACGTACATGGTAAGGAAAACAAAACGTGGCAAAAAGGAGGAGTTTTCAAGATGATCACAGAAATTACAATCATGTTACCAAATGACTGTTCACCATGGCAGCAGTAATTTTATTAATAATAAACTTAATTAAGAATACAGACCGCATGAGCTGCACATTGGACTTGCAGTTTTAAACTAATAATATACAAGCATGTTACTAACTATTAAATTAAATGAAAACAGATATTTTCATGTTGTTTACAAGACCAGAGCCTTTTAAGTTGAGCAAGACTAGAAATTATGCAGGACAGTCAATGTGGCCATAAAATAAAATAATTTATGTATGATACTGATGCTAAAAATGGATATCTCACATACTTAGTCAAAGAAATACAACATCTGAAGTTGACTGATCATAAAAGAAATGCACAAGATCACAGACTACAACCTTCATTTAATTTTTTTTCAACTCGTTTCAGAATCATTTCACAAAGGCTCGAACCTAACCAGTATCCACTACGACAGATAGTTCGTTTGTGCAAACATGTATTTAATTTTGGTGAAATCAATGAACAAACTATTAAATTATTTTTGACTGGGTCCAGTTGAAATTCAGCAAAAAGGAAAGAGTGGTTCAGCTCTATACTATGACATAAGGCTATTGACACTTCCATAAGTTACCCAATCTAATGATCAAAGTCTATTCTTTTGATGATTTTGGCCCTCTTCTATTAAACCGACTGCATGTATTTCTTTTCAATTATTACTATTCAAGCACTACAGATTTGAACATCAAGGAACCTAATTAGTGATGGGTTAACTGAACTTTGGGGGGAGTTATAAACACTTGGCCTTGTTTACACTACCTGAGAATTGTCATTGAAAGAAACACAAGAATAAAGAGAGGCATGAGACAGAAGACCCACCTGCTTGTTGAAGAGATTTGTCCAGTTGATGGACACAAAGAATGGATGTCGTTTGATTTCATTGACGTCATCTTCCCCACCTCCCAACCTGTGCACACAGAGGCAAACAACTGGTAAACACAGATTTGTTCTTAATTTGATATGGCAATGACAATTTCATGCCCCACTGCAAGAGCTTATGACCCCTTGCACTCCCAGTCAAGTTTTTGTAGGCCAATGACAACTTCATGCCCAACTGCGGTTTCATGAAATGTTCGTTCTGTACGAAGGAACAGATGCAGACATTTGACGTTGATCACGTAACTAGAAACAATTGTAGACACATGCATAGTGTTGCTAACAATTGTACGTAACTACGAACTCATACTGTTCTGAGTTATGTAATCTACATCAAACGTCCACACACATAATGTCCTCACACGTAATATCCTCATCTCCGGCCGGAGAAATTTTTTATTTTTTATGTACGAACCATCCCTATGAGCCCCTGGGTATGCCTATGAGGGAACAGATGGACAGATTCACAAACTATGTTATTATACAGAAGTAGCATTATAAAAAGTTTTTATCCATTTAAAAATAAATTAAATTCGTGGCTGGTGGCTTTCCAAAAAGAGCAGACTTTTTTTATCTACAAAAGTAGTATTACAAAATCAGTTAGGCGGTGCTGCTGGTGATATTGAGTGACTTCATCAATAAAAAAAAATTATGATATAAGTAGTTATCCACTTAAAAACAAACCAAATCATGTGTACAAATCTGGTGGTTTCCAGAAAAGAACAGATGTGAATTTATCCATTTAAAAACAAACCAAATCATGTATACAAATCTGGTGGTTTCCAGAAAAGAACAGATGTGAATTTATCCATTTAAAAACAAACCAAATCATGTATACAAATCTGGTGGTTTCCAGAAAAGAACAGATGTGAATCTATGCCATTTCATTTGTCGGGACAAGAAGAGTGCCGACGTACGGACAGACAATCATAATTTTAATAAAACAATAGAGTGAAACCTTCCTAGGCCATTCTTTGATAATCCATTTTATTTAATAGTCTGCATGTCTTTGCAAACAAATCTGAACACACTGTAAATTGCTTCATCGTTCTATGAGTCACTAATCCGCATGCTTCGTTAATCCAGCCAAAAAACACTTAGAACCAAAGCATGCGGATAAACGAGACACCACTGCATACAGAATCTGTGACAATTGACTGACCTCTTTTCAGGCGTCTTGATGAGCAGGCCACTGAGTAGAGACTTGGCATGCTCAGATATGGTACGTGGGAAGTGGATGTCCTCCATGAGGATCGACTGGAAGAGGAGTTCTGGGTCGTGGTTGTAGAAGGGCAGGCGTCCACACATCATCTCATACATGACCACTCCTGTCCCCCACCAGTCCACTGCTCGGCCGTAGTCACTGTCCTCCAGCACCTGCACGTGGCAGTAAGTGGGTCATTACAAGTGGACAATGCACCAGGGTAGGCAAGGCCTTTGGCCAGTACACTGAATTGAATTTATTTCCACCACCAGCAAGACTAGCGCAGAGTGCAATAATATATATACAAGTCAAAATGAAGAAAGCAGAGATGCAATATGTATGCAGAACTTTCCCTATTCTACATACGAGTCTAAGAAGAGCAGGTAACGAAGTACACACGTTACACATATTTTACATCATGATCAAATCAACTAAAAAAATTTATAAGGTGATATTCCAACAGTCATCGTGCATGGCACTGTACAAAAAGAGATGCGTTTTCAGATGTGCTTTAAGAACAACATGTTACTGATAGCTGTTGTGGTAGTGAGTTGAAGGAACAGATATGGAATTTGGTCTGCACGTCATTACAAACAGACATGATACGAGGGCCAGATCACAAATCACAACTTGATGTGACACCAAGTGCATGCAAGCAAGTAACCATTAAGTTTTTTTTAATAGTCTTTCCATCAATCTAGTTTTTATTGCTTCATCTAAACTGGTCACAGACACTATGTCCTTTTATGATGGTAAACAGTCTCATAATATAGGAACTGGTTGAGGAAAATTTTATTCTGGAATTGCAAAATATATTTCATTATAGATGTCTTAAGGTGCAAACCGAAAATAGGAATTTTTTTTAGTAGACTAGTAAAATAATATAGCAATATAACCCAACATATTATTATCTTTTTTACTGTTTCTAACATCATCATCATCCGCATACGATTATCATAACAACATAACCAAACCACATTTACAATTGTCTATTTAATTATCTTGTGGGGTAGGTGTTACCTCTGGAGCGAGGTATTCTGGAGTGCCACAGAATGTCTTTGTCGTTGCGCCGTAGAACATCTCCTCTTTACACAGGCCAAAATCAGCTATCTTTATGTGACCCTCTTTGTCCAGTAATAGATTTTCTAACTGAAATGATGAAGACAAACATATACATAAGAAAGTGGCAATAACATGAAAGCATAAACAATAATCAATGGTAGAGTGCAGAAGGTACTCATGTTAACTGGCAAGACTTAAAATAAAATGATAGTTTCATTTTTAATCATATATACAAATATTTTATTCTAAAATATGCCAACAATTTAATTAATTAAGCCACTGGCAGTTGTGGTGACTATTATAGGGCCTAAGACCCATTGCGTAATCCGTAATCATCAATTGCCGACCAAAATAATCTGTCATGAGTTTAGAATAATTTTTATAACACACATTTCATATGTCGTAATATCTACTTAAATCTGGTCCTATTGTAATTTTACATTCCCGGTAATGTTTTTTATTTCTTCAACTATACACCAGTCAATATTTTATTATAGTCTTACACAGCGTACAATACTGAAATGTAAATCAGTTGAAGGAACCTAAAATGTTATTAAGAAAACGAACATAATGATATTGGCTGGCTATATTTAAAGTGTTAATAACAATACAAAATTAAATGGGTATTATAAAAATTATTCTGTCACAATTTGTTAACTTCTAGCATGTTTTACAGTTTACATACATATATTCGTGACAATTCATCTGTTACTAGTAGCACTCACCTTAAGATCTCTGTAGACAATGTTTTGCTCATGCAAGTAGCCAAGAGCTGATATGATTTCCGCGCCGTAGAAGCGTGTCCGATCCTCGGAGAAGACTCGCACCCTGGATAGGTGATAGAACAACTCGCCGCCGTTGACGTACTCCATCACAAAGCAGAGACGGTCAGCCGTCGTGAAGGAATACTTCAGTTGCTGCAGGTGAAATGTTTCTCTTATGGTACATCAACAACAACAAAGGTAAGTTCTTATAGAGAATGAATCCAGCCTTAGGACTGCTCAAAGCCCATTGCAATTCACCCCCTGGTGAATTTCCCTCGACTTCTGTGGGATGCATTTAGTCATACTGTAATCACTGCACAAATTTCCCTTATCCTAAAACATATTACTAATCTTATTTCCTTATCTAGAACACACTGCTTCAATAATTCAAGAATTTATACTTCAATAAATATAGTTATTTTGCAGGCACAGTGAAAATAAATAGCTATTCCGAAATATTGGTGGAGAATTAATTATTTGTGCTGCTGAAGGCAAAAATAAATGTGACAGGGTCATGTGACGCAGTAACTCTAGACTAGATAATTTATATGAAACTTGTAGCAAAGTTCTTACTGTGAGAAATGGATGTTTTGTCGTCTGAAGTACCCGATTCTCTGTTAACGTGTGTGCCACTTCATCCTACAAATGCAACAATATATATATATATATATTATGTATATATGACTGTGTGTGTATGTACGTACATACGTATGTACAGTGTGTGTTGCAGTGTGGATGTGTGTGCGTGTGTGTGTGTGTGTGCAAGCATGTGCGCATGGCTGTATTATGTACATGTCGGGTCACACATACAAGACATGGTCTGGTTTGTTTGTTCAGATTTCTCTTATTGAATTATTTCTAATTAGATTAATTACAAAAGATTGTTACTAAACAAGTTATCAGCGTCATGGTGATAGCTGTCAGATTCCATCCTTGTGTGTCATCCACAAATAACACACATCTCCCACTTACCTTTTGTATTATAACAGACTTCTTCAGTATTTTTATGGCGTACAGGTGACTTGTGTTTTTCTCGCGACAAAGTATCACTTTGCCAAATGTGCCCTTGCCAAGGACCTTGAGGAACTCAAAGTTATCCAGCGTCTGTGAGAAATAAACACAATCAAGTTGTGTCATACAAAATACTTACATGAACTGACTTGACCTATGAAGCTCTACTGCCAATTGTGTAGACACTAATTTTATTATTTTCAAGACACACCTTGTATTTGTGTGCTACTTAAAAAACCATTAATTACACCCTTAAATACTCTATTTGTAGCCGCGGCTTCAATTACAATAATGTGTAACCGAACTGATGATGATGACGGGAACATTGGGGTGCAGCTTTAAATGCAGTAATTTGCTGTAAAATTTTTTTTCAGTTGGCTCATTTGGGTTGTCAGTAGTAACTGCTATTAGGGCGATAAATAACCGGTTTATAATCAGTGAAAAAGCAAAGTCAAATGCATCAATAAAACAACTGCCACTGGTGCAAGACAAATAATTACATAAAACATAAAAACCTGTGTCCATAAAGTGTTCAAAAACTAAGATCAAACATGTCAGATCTTGTCATAGTTAAAATCCTTCAAAATCACCGGCACGGCGGCGTAATCCCATGTATACGTGTCTGACTCCGAGTCATCAGCATCGCTGACCGTGGCCACGCGCACAGGGCAAACATCTTCGAACATGATGTCGGTCATCCTTTCCATCGAGATTGTTCAAGATGCCGCACTTCTTAAAGCTGTGTTTAATCATGGCAGATGGAATCAGATCCCACACCTTCACGAGCCATTGTACAAGAATCTCCTTGCGACCGTGGCGGCCAGCGTTAGTGAGTGACGGTTCGCCGTAAATCATCCAGTGCTCCCATAAGTGTCGCATCTGCTGCTTGAAGGGGCGATTGATGCTAACGTCAACCGGCTGTACTAGTGGCGTCAGACCACTGAGGATTACCGCAACATCAATGTCGCGTATGGTTTCAGGTTTTGATGTTTTAAACTGCGTTACTTTTATGAGGAGTTCCAAGTATAACATTCACACCTTGCTGGCTTCATCTGATTGTCAAAGCAACACCATTACGAGTGCCTTGTTGGAGTTAATTTCATTTACTCTGGTACAAGATACGGTGTTATAATCCCAAGCACCTGGTATTCTATGCAGGTGGTCCCGTTAACCCGCGCTAGTAAACTGTCTGCGAAATAGACCAATCTGTCAATCAAAGTTGCTAGTGTATGTGCCATTTGATGTTATAAAGCTTCGTGAATTACCAGGCAATGTACAACCCGCGAATCTGAACACAAGACAGATAAATTCACATGTGTTTCTTTCAATAATAATATATTTATTCGCATCTTTTATAATTGAGCCGGCTACTCCCGACGTCCAGTTATTACATAGTTACCTGCCATCACTAAAACACCTTTGAAGTTGAAACAGCTGGCACAACGACAGACAGAACCGGCTATACCCCGGGTAGTCTTTTTAAACTGCTGCAATACATGTAATGCATGTTTTACTAATGCATAGGCACCAACGTTATACATGGCTCTACATAAAACGTCATACAAACAAAACTTCAACATATTTTTATAATTTTAGCTTTATTGTATAGCCCACATGTATGGCTACATTTCTCCCACTGGATGTATGGACATTCAGCCACCCAGTTATTATCTGGTAGCACAGTGATATTTGTTTATTTTTTTTCCGTTTTGATGAAATTCACATGGTAATATTCCCATGATGATATAGTGTGATGTAGTTATTATCATTGCATTACATTAAAGATTCTTTTAGGAATAAAATTATACCTCATTCATTGATTTATGATAATTATTAGCAAAATTATTACTTATTTTGTGGAACCCATTTAAATTGTTCCTAATTGTGTGCGATACGGAAGTTCGTCACACGCAGGGTTAAAACGGTCTTGGCTCAAAGTCTGGGTGCGGCTTTAAATAAGGTTTTTGCCTGCAACAAACAGTGCAGAGGAAAGTCGGGGTTTATGTCAAAAGTCGGGGTGCAGCTTTAATTAGGGGTGCAGCTACAAATAGAGAATTTACGGTACTATTACTTCAAATCACAGAGCTGATCTTAGGTGGAAAGTTCTGATTATTCTTCCAGAAACCCAGACTCTACACCGAATGGCTGACTGACCAGCCCAAAGACTTCAAGCACACAAGATTTTGCTAAAACAATCATCACAAACCTTTGCATTTCCAAATCAGTGATAAACATCTGCAGCTCCTTCGCAATGTCAATATTTATAACCACCATTATGATTCGGTATTAGACTTTTTCTGTTTTATTTCCAACTACATATCTGAAAATAAAGGTTCAATTACTTACTCACATTCAGCTAAATATCTCATTTTGTAGAAAGCCGGTGGGAACAACTAATGTGCACTTACAATTTTGCGCCGGGTCATGCCGAGATTGCTGTCTAGGTCTGACTCTATGACGTCCGACTCCTCTAGCACCTGTAACCGCTTGGCCACCGAGCTGATGGCTGCGATCCATTCCTCCCTGTCAACAGTAATTAGGTTACCTTTGACGACCAATAGAACACTTCTTGTCTCCCTTTCTTTAAACTTTTAAAACACATTAAAGACCAGTTGATTTCATGAACTGCATTAATATGTACAGTATGTATGTATGTATGCATGCATGCATGCATGCATACATACATACATATATATATATATACATACATATACCTGGATATATAAAATTTGACAGTTATTTGTTCCAAACATTCGCAAATAGCTGTCAACAATTTCCAATACATCGTGGTCAACATTCATCGTGGTCAGATGTTCCGGGATCACATGATAGGTATATCGTCAACACCCCTTCACAGGCAATGTAAACACAATACTTTCAAATTAAACAGGTAAAATAGTTAAAGTAATTTTTTTTAAATGTGGTTCATTAAAACACTTCTTGGTGGTCAAGATGTTAAAAAAGGCACACCTTGGTTCTTCTCAGAATACAGTCTCAATCCCGACACCCCTAAATTTTTACCCAGCCTTGTGACTGATCTTAAAATGTTGGTGCATTTGGTCTTACAATCGGAGTGGGATGTTAACGACTGTATTACCGTCACTGGAAAGCTCTGAAGTATTTAAAACGTTAAACCAACTCACAGAACATTTCTTTTAAAATGTCAAGATTTTGTCACAAAAGTTTTCTTAAAAATTTTAATTGAAAAATGTTTCATGGGTATTTTTTTTTCAAAGTTTTGAGATTTTGTTGAACACTTTTTCCATAAAATGCTTAGATTTGTCATAGAAAAAAAATAATATAGAAAACATAACTTTCATTATAACTGCAGTGACAACCAGTTTGAAGGGTAAATCTATCAGAACTCCTCGTTTATGAAAGACATGGAGGAATAGGCACGTTTTCTTACCTTTCTTCTGGTTTCTCTGTATAGAATGTTCGTTCCACAACCGTTGTCCATTGGAGACCACGGATGATAAATGTGTTTGGCTTTGGTCGGTCTCGTTTCATCAACTGACAATCTGCATGCACATAAATAAAGGCTAAATAAAAAAATTCACAAACATGAGGGAACGCACCATTTTTATAACATAATTTTTACTATAACATTTTGTGGAGATAGTAGACTCGACAATTGCAATTCCCTTTATCATAATATTGCTCTCAAGGACATCTTGAAATTTCTAAATTGTTTGGCAAGGGTAGTTCTCTCACTGAGTATCACTTCTTAAATCAATGCATTGGCTAGCTGGCCAATATCGCATTATTTTTAAGAACTGTACAATTACCTATCAAGCACTTTCATCCACGCAACCAGCATATTTACATTCACCACTCACCCCTATAAGACAGACTAGACAGCTTCGATCATCTAATACTAATTTACGCATGAGATGGTATGAGATACTCTTTCTGGACATGATCATTTGTAAGATATTATTCGACTGGCTTGGACATGGGTTGTCATGGGTGCGCAGTGGTTCTGCAATGTAATCACTAGAGGCACCACAGGTTGTATCGTGCAATCGCTATTACACAGAATATATCTGTATCACATGTATCCCATGGGAGAACAACATGTATCCCATGGGAGAACAACATGTATCCCATGGGAGAACAACATGTATCCCATGGGAGAACAACATGTATCCCATGGGAGAACAACATGTATCCCATGGGAGAACAACATGTATCCCATGGGAGAACAACAATATCATCTAGCGACACAATGCCCAAGCCACATAACTAATCACTAGGCAGCAGCTACAGCAGAACAGTTCCAAGAACTGACCGCTACTAATAAACACTTGTGTGGTCATCTCAACGCAGGCATGACCTGTCACCACTGGTTACACGGGTGCCCAATATTTCTACTCAATCTGAGTGGACACTAACCCTAGCTGAACCATGTCATTATTTCAGATCCACAATTTTTCACGGTATAATATGGCCCCAAGCTTTAGCCAAATAATAACATGGGCTGCCATCAACAACACAACTGTGAATCAACAAACACAGGGTTGATATAAACAGGGGTGTATTGCCCCCCCAGTCATTTAATTACCCCCAGTCCCCATCATACATCATTAGCATAGTGCCCCTTATCAACATAATTGATTATTTTCTTCAGGGCAAAATGTTTTTATTTCCACTGGGCAAAATTTTACTAATAAAAAGACACACTTAATAATATAATATAATAATAATTGACTTCTATGGCGCCTATATCCTCAGGAACCTGAGCTCAGAGGCGCAACAAAACAGAATCAGTAAGCGTAATCGTAAACAGGGACGCGCAAGTCAGTATCAGAACGAGGGACAACCGAACATTTCTTAAAAAAACAATGTATAGAGTTGAAAGTCCTCAAATGACAAAAAGGGCAAACTAGAAAGGGAAAGGTCACAATGGAGTAGAGCTGTGCAAATCCAGAAAATTCCTTTTAAGAAACACTTGATTAACAACATGTGAATCATTATTGACAGGTGCAACATATTACTGACTCTCACTAGTTATCACATCTGTTCCACAGAACAGGCGTCATTCTCTCGAATGGTATAAATCGTCCTCAGTTATTATAGTTGTTCCATAGAACAGGTGTCATTCTCCAGAACCATATAGTAGCTGATTAGCACCTGATCTGGCTCACCATAAAATCTTCCACATGGACTATATACTTGTGAATCAACATGTCATAAAAATGTACAATCCATGTATACATTTTATGATGCTGCATTCACCAAAGTGCTCCAATCATATGAAAATTCCAGTGAAAAACATGACCAGCCTACCACTTGTTTATAATAAATATATTCTCATATTTATGTACAGATAAAGCTCTCCATCCATTAACATCTTCCCAATCTCTCTGCACATTTCCTTCCCTAACTTTATAAATTTTTTTTTTAATTAGCTGCATCAAACTAGAACTCTTGTGTGAAAGGGGCAGGATTAGACCTGTTTCCTGTTGGACTGAATGAGTTCACGATGATGCACAAATTCAGGCCCTGTTCCTACTACATGTTTGTAATTTATCTGTTACCACCAGTCAGTCATGCAATGAATTTGCTAACTGTCGAATAAAACACAAATTTATTTTTGTGAAACGTTCAAATATACAATTTGGTGTTTTTTGTAATGACCCCCCCACTACGAATCAGAGAGATAAAACAGGCAATATCTATGCTTTCCTGCTTTGTACAGGGACTAGCATTCCACAGTACATTGGAACTGATCCATTCAATTCTGGAATTTGAACTAAAAAATGTTGGCAAAAAGAATAAAAAAATTATTTTAATTGAACACAATATAGTACAATTCCAAGATTTTTTCTTTTAATTATGCTAACACTGCCACTGTTGTAGGTGTGATATAGTATTAATACAATTAATATTGTATAATTGTATAATATATTAAGCATTGTAACTGAACTGATACTGAATTGTAATATTTGTGGTTCAACTAGAATTGACTGAAAGAAATTTAATAGAAACTGAATTGGAATTAGCCAAAAGGAACTGGAATTGATTAAACAGAATTGTCCCAGACAGCATGGTGGCACAAAAGAATGTTCTACCATACAGAAATGACACAAGTGATAGATTCTTTGGTAATCACCAAAATGCAGTCACTATTACTAAAGCAAAAAAATTAATAAACAAGAACCAAATAAATGTTTTGGCCAGATTGAACCCATCCGTTTCATGCTGATGACACCGACATGTCTGTGGAACTAATAGACTTCACGCTAAATTGTATGCAAATTGCAGGAGTGAGCTGGAATGTAGACTACGCTAGGTCTAGCGGCGAGGGCTGGTCAACACTGCCTAGCCAACATGTTGACATTATAACGTTGATGTAGCTAATTATGCAGTTGAAATGAGAATATTGACACACCACTCGTTAGCCACTGACTGCGGTTGACCACAACAGACTGTGACTAACCTCTGTGGTAAACACGTCTCGCTGACCGAGACAGCCCTTTACAGTTACAACAACACTACTTAATTTGACACAGCAGAAATAAAACTAAAACCTCTTGTCTTCTAATGATTTCACAGTTCAACATCAGATCAACTGGCTTTATGCCTGTTAGGGTAACAATTCTTGTTATGAAAATAGTCGCTACCCAGAATATCATGTTTTTGATTGCTAGCCGGCATCCATGTACAGGATGAAGCTGCATCGCGTGATCGATTGTTGAAGGAAGTATGTGTACTTAAAATGAGAGTGTCAGAAAGAGTTAGTTTCAGCAAAGAATACATCGCACAAACAATAACGCTTACTGATATTAAACAGAAATCACACCCTGCATCGGAATGCAAAAATCGGCTTATCTGACATTTTAATAATTTCGAACGTGATTGATCATGCATTGGCTCAGATACAGTTTCATCACATGACAAAAGATTTGTGATTCGTTTATCCTAAATTCAAACAGACCTCAGACTACATATTAATATGCATTTGTTTGTTTTTATAGACTGATGTAGCTGAATGTATTTCACATAACGAAATTGCATTAGATGGTTACTAACCAATGTCATATTGGCCCCTTATGCAATACCTCTGGGATGCAAGCACCATTGGGAAATCAGCACTGAACAACCGAGGACTTCGGTGATTGCTTAGTTTTTCCCACTCTCCAGACAAAGCTTAAAACCATTTCTGGGTACAATCTGTGTCTACGTACAGCCAGGTGTTAACGGGGTCGCAGTCGGCCGAATCCCATCATTGTCAAATTTACACATGCAGATTTTGGACAGTCCCTGCATGTATGGAATCATAATGTTCTGTCTTGCACTTGGGAAGAAACTGTTATTGGAGAAATTGTTAGTGGCAATTGGAGCAAAGTTTAATTCTACATTTGTTAGAGTGGACCCACCATGGATGAAACATTACCCCTGGTTTAGGAGGATGGGTACAGAGCGAACCACAGGAGGATGGATACAGAGCGAACCACACATTCTCATGAATGTACACATTTCTAAGTCTACTTTTGTTCTAAGCTGTCTATCCATTTGCACTGAAGCTATGCAAAATTTAAGTTAAGAAGTTTCAATCTTATGCTAACTGTATAGTGGATGGCACTGGTAATGTTTATGTGTTTAGCACATTTCATATTTGAGGTGAGACTACAAGTTGGACTTCCTGTTGTTTTTCAGAATGCATGGCACAGAAAATTTTTTATATGAATTGTTTTTAAATCATAAGTACTGCTGAGAGGCTATAATATTAGCAGGTTTGGTGGTAGACATTATTGACATTAAATAGTGCAATAAAAAATTGGGTTAATTAGGGTTAAGTAGTAGTTCAGGCATTCGACATGTGGGCGCAGCATCACATAGCTATATTGATACACATTGACAGGCATTGCACACGGAGGCGTTTTAAAAGAGCTAGAAGTGACTTTGAGTAAACTTAGTCAGCATGGCAATGAGATGATGCCAATGGCTGTGAAGATGTTTAAGTAAGATTTTTTGATGGTCCAGTTTTCTTATAATCAGACAAAATGTTAGCATGGCCATCAATGGCAAAATGCACTGGTCTGACCTCTTTGGGAAGCTAAATGTGCTGTCAATGAATCTACCCCAGAATCTGAGTGGGCGGAGGTCAAAGCTAATGTTTTTGTTTGGATTCCTTCATGAATAGGTTTGGTTGCCATCAACAGGTCCATTGCACCCTCCTCTTTCTGCCGGAAAAGCACGCCTTTGGAGACAAAGCTTGTGGTCTGGAGACAGACTGCTGACAGCGCCAGTATTTGTGTGGGCGTCATGGCAGTACTGTGTGTATGGCCATGTCATTTTCCAAGTAATCGTGTACGAGGCTGAGCACTCTACAGATTAAAGGTCCTTTGTCAATTAAATTATTCATCTCGCTTTAGAATAACTTCACGCAAAAATTAACATATCTAGTATCCACTACGACATGTTAACTCACTTGTACAAATGTGTTATTTAGTTTGGTGAAATCAAACTATTAAATTATTTTTGACCGGATCCTGTCAAAATTTAGCATAAAAAGTGGTCCAACTCTATAAACTATGACATAAAGCTATTCACACATTCACAAATTAATCGATATAAGTTAAGTCTTTCAAAGATTTTAACAAAGCATGCAGTCTTTCATTTAACCGAATAATCATATTATTTACTACCCTTAATCTATTCATGCACAACAATTTGAACATAAATGAACCTGACTAGAGATGTGTTAAATGAACATAGGAGGGAGTTTTAAGTTAATTAATAGTTATTAATAGTACTGATTACCCCAAATTATGATTAACTTGATATACCCACTGATTCTAGAAATGAAACCAAAAGGAAAAGTAGCGGAAAGTATAAAATATAAAACATGATGCAGGCAGTAGGTTGGCCAACCTAAAATTATAACAGTTTCAGAGTCAACGAGGTAAGAATTTAAATGGATATTTATTTGTTCAGTGTATGTGGCCAAACAATCAGTCAACTATTTTAAATTTAATTGTCCATTTGATCCCAGCTATCCAAGGTTACAGATCTCTGAAACAAGTTTCATTTTCTGACTGAAAAAACATTGTGTTTATCAATCCTGTATTTCATGCTGCATTTGTCATGAGCAGAATTTTTATTCCAGATATACGACGCTTTGTAAATAAGTTATTGTTAATATTAAAGTGTGGGTGTTAAGGTTTTGTACTGAGATGGCATGGACAATATGGTACCGACAGTGTTAATCTTATCAGGGAGGTCACGCAGCCTGTAGTAAATATCATTGCACACAATAGCTGTTAATCTGTCATAGTTATGAGTATATAATTAGGTACATAATTAAGCAAGGTATACATGAGAAATCAATGTGAATAGGTGATAAATTATCACACGTGTATCAGCAAGTAGTCAATTCAGTTATGATTGTCTGCAGCATAAACAGCTTTAACGCAAGTCATGCTACACTAACACCACACTGAAATGGGGCAGCTCATAAATGGACTTGGAGTCACAATGCAGAGTGCTGTGGCACAGTATTGTTCACAGTACTAGGAAGTGGCCTAATGTATTCGTAATGTGTTTATTTGTATTGCCACTGTTGATGTTGCTGAAAACTGTCAGGAAACAGGAATGGGTGGTGCATAAATTGTGTAATGGGTAACATGTTATGTAACAGATGACACATGTTGGGTCTATTCTGTCTCTTCAGTGGAGATAAATGGTCCTTCTATTTTACTAGGGAGGGGCAGAACCTCTCTTACACCAATAAACCAGCCCTGAGAGGCGTAATGCGTAATGCGAGGCGTACATTGCAAAATATTTGTTGTGAGTTGGGACTGGGTCAAGAAACATTACGCAATATTTGCACGACTGATTAATTGAATAAACACACGATTCACAACAAAAGTTTAGCAACTAATGTACACCTAGCACTAGTAGCAGTATGTAAAAGGCGGCATGTGTTGTACACTGGCATGTGTTATATGTAATGGATGGTGTGCAATAATCTGCAAAAAACAGGGCTCCACCTGCTGAGATAACACGAAGACATCTCACAGAGAGCAATAAATGAATGGAACAGATTAGGTAAATGTTAGCAGCATTTCAGGAGGGCGGGTTACACGAAGATGAAAAATTGTTGGACTCTCGATAAGCCAATGGCTTCCTTGTCCACATCTGGTTCCTATTTTGCTTTGGATGACAATCTTGTTAAATCTTGTTAAACCACTCACCTCTCACTGTGAAGTTGTTGAGTGGGTCGTTGAGGCCATGCTCAGGCTTGTTGCGGAACCCAAAGAAGGAGCCGTTGTCACAGAGCACAAAGTAGCGGGGGCGCCACGTCTTGATATGTTCACCTGCATAACACATGTAACATCTTCAGTGTGTCTGTCACAAACATTAGTGTCCTAACAGTTCACACAATCAGCTGTGTTTGGTCAAATTCAAGGGTAGTAGTGTCCTTGTTTTTGTTCAAAAGCTTTAATTTGCTACTAGTTCTCGTCCCTGCTTCCAAATATATGCACCTGCTCACCAAGACGCACATTTTTTATATTTATTGTCTTCGGAGATGTATGCATGAACACATGCACACACACGATCATGCTTACGCACGCATGCACGCACGCACACACACACATCCTTATCAATGCATCGCAATAGTCCATGTGGCAATGCAATACTACAGGCCAGGGGAAATTACATTACAATGTAATCTATTATTATTACTTTGTTTCCTTTCTATTACTATTACTATTATTACATACTGAAAGCAAAGTAATCTATTACTACTACATATGAATTTATTACCATTACTATTACATTTTTCCATTACAACTATTTGCTTTCGATTAACCATTTTGGAGTGCGTACTTATGCCATATATTTTAACTTTCCATTCAGTAGTACAGCAGTTCTCAACAATAACAACAACCAGAGCATAATATTATAACCATCTACAGTGACAGGGCCTACAACATGTGAATTTCATGTGAATATATACCACAAAATGCCAGCCAGTAGGTACACAAGGACTCATTTCAGACTCAAATCCGATAAATAACAGTTACTTGTTTGAAACCCTATATGATATGCCCTTTGCTGTTGCTCACAAACATTCGTGGTTTTGTTTGGAGTTTATAGTAGAATACAGATGTGCTGTGTGAGGTGTCACACCTATTGTCAGAATTTTTCCTTTGAACTGCTTCGTTGCCTTATATTACTACTACTACACTGTGTTCTGTTCCATCTATTACTATTGCTTGAAAAAAATATAATCATTACGATTACTATTACAATTACAATGTAATTGACCCCAGGTCTGCAATACTATCAATAGTAAATTTAACTATCGACAGTTACTGAACTATTGATAGTAACAATAGTTAGAAAAACAAATCAGCAGGGCTACTTGCATCATAATAATAGTAATAATAGTAATACACATGCTTTTTCCAACTATGTTTGATCATTTTATTTATCTACTTAACATCAATAACTCTCGCACTAGTTATATAAGTAGTATTACAACTATCACAATAGTAAAACTATCATTTTTTATAAATTATAGTACTTCTCCGAAGCATCAACAGAAAAACGAAGCCAGACAGCATTCTAAAGTGTCACAGTTACTTTACATTGCAGATGTTGCATTTAGAAAGTCTCACTGCAGACACCAAGTCAATTGGGTACATGCCCACAAAAAGGTAATGAAAACATAACAAATCATTTAGAAAAAAACACATACTCAGAGTGTAGGAAATGACTCAGACATTCAGTGGCGGAGTCCACAGCACACAATCTTGAAACACATCATAACATTGTAACTAGGAACTTTGATTCATGAATGGACTGTGAATAATTAAACTAATTTGGAGATGATATTCGGAAATGCACTACCAACACAAACTTGTGGACTTCAGATTAATAACCAAGTGTGTGTACACGGCTAAGAATGAGACTTCTGATTAATAACCAAGTGTGTGTACACGGCTAAGAATGAGACTTCAGATTAATAACCAAGTGTGTGTACACGGCTAAGAATGAGACTTCAGATTAATAACCAAGTGTGTGTACACGGCTAAGAATGAGACTTCTGATTAATAACCAAGTGTGTGTACACGGCTAAGAATGAGACTTCAGATTAATAACCAAGTGTGTGTACACGGCTAAGAATGAGACTTACAAGAAATTGTTTACAAGAAATTGGTTCGCAAGCCTAGTTAACAGACCACAGTAAATTGTCTTAAATAAAAGACAGTCACTGTCTTTGATATATATTTTCACCTCGAAAAACATACATCGTATATATTGTGAACTGTAATTTCATTAAAATTGGATACAGACGTTCCATGTGCATTGAATGAGGATGCAAATTCTGCCTACTAGGCCTAAACGAATGTGGTGTGACAACATAGAGATGAGGAGATTAAAAGGAGAGATCAAAGTATTTAAGATATGGAATGGGTATGAAAATATTGATAGAAGTATTTTTTGGTCACTTAAGAAAAATAAAAGAACTAGAGAACACGAAGAAATGTTACTGAAGGAACAGTGTGGGTTGAATATCACAACGTATTCATTTTCACAGATGACGATAACTGAATACTGATCGTATAAATGCTAGCAGTGAGTGAATATACTTTAAAAAAAAATATAAAAAAATATGGTTAAAACTTAAATAGACATAAATGAATAATCTTTGGACTCTCAATAAGCCAATTGCTTGTCAACTTGCGATTAGCTTTACATGGTAACCTTGTTAAATCTACTCGATAGGACAAAAATCATGCAACCTGTCTAGGCATCAGACTGTGTGCATTTATCAGTTCAGCTGTCTCACACTGTGCATAGGTAGATATGATATCATATATCATATATAATTATGTGAATTTTGGCCAATACTGCAGTGCAAAAAGTAACCGCTGAATCTGTGAAAATGGGCCATATCGCATAACAGAAAACCCATATAATAAGTAACACAGCAGCACATAGTTAATTAGCTTGCAACCACACTGGACAGAATATAAGCATCGATGTTTGATGACTGCGTAGGCACCCCACCTACAACAATATCAGTTGACTTCACTTCAGAAGACAGCAGGTTCAAGACAGTTTAATATACAGGGGGGTGTACAGAGTGATCTCACAGCTCTTAAAATGTTGACCCTTCTTCCCTGAAAGAGGTCTGTAGGTTCACACATCCACTCTTAGTGCAAGTAACTACTAGCTGTCATCCATCACGGTTATGAGAAAACATGCACACCCACAAACTACCACTCTTCAGAGAACTTTTTATTTAAACAAAAAACATAAGATTTACTAAAAGGTCTAATGAGATTATTATTATGAAATAATTTCACTCACAGTACTTAGTTGTTTAGCTGCACATCAAATAAATAATAAATAATTACTCTGAGAATATTTCTGAATGGAATATGGAACACATTTGTAAGGTAAAGGTACGTTCTTTTATAGTGTGGTCAGTCCAAAAGACTGTTCAAAGCGCTTTACACGTCACCTCCCTGGCAGAACTATTCATTCCAAAGCTATCTCGACTTCTCTTTGAAACATTCAGCCACACTGCTATTACTCCGCAAAGACTTCATTTACATATCTACCACTGTCCATAGCCAGGTACTCTGAGTGAACTGAGGCAACGTGGAGTGAACGAAACTGTCCAAACTTTGAAACGGCAGCAAGAGAATTCAAATTCAGGTTCTCTCGATTGAAAGTCCAGTGTTCTAACCACAGCGCCACCTATGCCACCGCACCCCACAACAGTAACAGATGTATCCTCTACATCTGCCTTACAGCCAGTTACATCTTCCAAATGATTTACAAAATGCAAACATAGTAAGTTTTACCTTCTAAAAAGAAACTTCTAGTTGAGAATTTTTTTTTCCAAATATGCCATCAATGTCATTATCTTGTGTGTAACATTCTTGTGCAACATTCTTGCTCCTTTTTCACAAAGTATCCTCAAGCTAACATCAAAGTTGGGATACCCCTGTAGACCCTTCATGTTGTTTACCAACCTTTTCTAATTTCCAAGAAACTTGCTCACAATGAGGATAAAATACTGCAAATGGGTATTATTTTAATGCAATAAGAAAATGTTATTTTATAAAATGTTTTCACCAACAGCAGTGAGAAAACCTGAATACGGTGCTATTTAATGGTCATACCACCATGCAGTATTCTGTTTAATGGTCATACCACCATGCAGTATTCTGTTTTCTGTCAGCTAGAGAAACCTACCACCCCTGTTTTCTTTTCATCACAAAAAAACAGTTGACAAGTACATTTAACCACTGCTGTATTCATAGACTGTCTCGTTGGGCCGGATGGGTCTGGCAGACAAGCCAAGACACAGATGCTGCCGTTGTAGGCCCTGAAGCCACAGCTGGCATGCAACATGGAATCCGTCTCAACCAACAGTTCAATTAGTATTTGCTCATTACTATATACCAACAGTGGCAATATTTGTTATCAACTGCGTCATATGTAGGTTGTTAGCATCTAGTGGCAGTTATGATCATGGGGTAACAATTAATGTGCCTTTTTATGTTTAAACAAACCCAAATCCAAGTGGGTGGAATACATGCTTATGGGTCTATACTTGGATCAGGGTTTCTGGGCCAACAATGTTATGTGTGCCATATTGCAACTGTTTTTGTGGCAGAATGTTATACTTTAAACAACTGCGATCTTTTAAGGAACATTCTGGTTGTGATAAAAGTTGTTACTCCGCAGCTTTTAAAATGCTACTACATATTACAGAGGCATAAAACATGATTGTAGCAACACGTGATTTATTTCTTACCCTTTCATCATAATATGGACTGTAGTTGGAAATTAAACAATGTTTTGGTAAAAATACATTAATGTGAGCTTTGTAATATAAGATTTAAAAGGTTCTGGGTCAACCAGACTTGTTAACTGAAAAACATGTACAACCCCTCCTAGAGATTTAAGGGCCCAACAATCTCACCATATTGTGACGCATTGATTGTACTTTTTTGTTAAAATACTAACACATCAATCAATAGAAAATAAAATTAATTGCAGATTTGTTTTTCTTGTAAAATTTACTGGTATTGTTTCTAATTTTGGGGTTTGCAACACACAAGATATGTCTACAGGGTATAACTTGTCAACATTGCTAATATTATTCAGTGTAAATGTGATAAAATGTATCTCCATGATAAATTAGCCAAGTGCTAGAGATTGAATTCTACCATCTAATAACAGCATTTAATAAATCATGTTGCAGTCAGTATCCACTTAAATGTAACAGTAAATGAAAACTACCGGGTACATCTGAAATCATAATTCACTGTGTACATTTATTCTGGAACATGATAGAAATTACATTCTTGTAACATAAAACATCATACTTATAAGTGTTGTGCTCTAAATAAGTAGATCAAAAAAAATGTTGAAAACAGACAAGCCCATAGCAGTGTCAATCACATTTTTGCCTGGTAAACGTACAAAAACATGAGCGTCAACAAGGCTTTCATCTTCAGACAGTAGCAAGCCCAGCCAATCATTTATTTATGACCCCTGCTTGCAGTTATATTGAACTGGTGACATTTACTGAACAAACTGGAAATACAAAAATATTAATATTATTCTTTTTGAAATAATAACCTTGTAATAAAAGTTACTAGAAACCCTAAACATTTTGTCAGCTTCTAAAAATGGCGCAAACATAATAAAAACATTTAAATATCAATGTGTTGGTTGTTAAGTTAATATTGTTTGGCAAATCAATTACACATTTGTAAGTGTTAATGTTTCAACAGTTTTCACTTTTATCTGTACAAAAGCAACAATGCAGTTTTACAATCCTTCCATTTCCTGGATGTACTAAAACATATACCCTCATATGTACATGAGACAGAACATGAACTAGAAGGCCTCATCTGTCATGTAGCCAGGTGGAGTCTGCTAGAAGGAACCACTGTGTAGTAAAAGATGCACTGAGGAGCTGCATTCAGTGGGAGCCAACAAACCAGGGCCTGGGGGTTGGCAGGTGGGATACATACCTCGCTTGAAGAGCCAGCCTTCTTTTACAATGTTGGGCGACTCTTCAGACGCAGCACTCATGACAGTGGTCTTCCGGGCAGCCTGCAACAAACACACACAGTCAGTCAGCACACTGGCACAGTATGTCAGCACAATCAGAGTCAGCCGTCAGCAGACTGAAGCAGTGAAAGTATGTCAGCACAATCAGAAGTCAGCACACTGGAGCAGTGAAACAGTTTATCAGCACTATCAGAGCTGCACAAACTGACAACTTGATTGTCGGCAACCAGCTATAATCCTGGTGTTGTGGGTGGGAACTGCACATACACACGCACTCTTGTGGCTATTTTTGGTTATATTTGTGTAAATTTAAAAAGTTTGAATACGTATGATGCAGCAACAGTCAGACAACTCATTCAACCGGTGCACTGCCATCACAGAATAAACACACCCACCATACAGTTCTAGTGAATTATGGTTGGGACAGTCACGGATTTCTTTAAATAATTATTATAAATTAGTGGGTACAGTCAGAAGATGGCTACTCGAGGAGCGAAGCTGGCAGCCTGGCGTGTACAGTGAAACACATCACCAATAAACGCGGGTGCGACTTTGTGCATCACCTGGTGTCACATGATATTGTGACCTGCATAGTTAAATGACCCGCGGGTCAATATGCCATAATGGTAAAATAACCCCTCCATGGCAAAATGACCCACCCCTATTTTATATTTAATGTTTTTTTTAATGTTTCGTCACATTTTAGTTATTGATCACATCCAATATATATCATAGGCAATATTTATAATAAATTCAACTTGATAATAGATTAAATTGGCGATGTTGTATGAATTCATTAATCTTAATTTAGGTGCCTCTGCTTTTTCTTAGGGAAAAATCCTGAAAGAGGGTTTTAATTAATATAATTTATGTACTTATTTAATATAAATAAATGTGGCAGAGATGGATTAGATGTACGAGGTTAGCATGGGGCGCATATCACCATAGCAAAGTATAGTCACCCAGGTCATCTTCCCATGGCACTGTATTGACCCCAGTCATGCTTCAGAGACTTAACCTAACTATTTATTGAAAACTAACACGTTATCCTGATTTTTTCTTACTATTCTCATAATTCATGCACATACTGCATCTTCGAAATGAAGGTTAGCCTGGGGCGGTCATATTCCCATGATAATATAGTGACCCTTGTTACGCTATGAAGATAAAACCCAGCAATATATTTAAATGAATCACTTGTTAGCATGATTTTTATTTCTTTTATTAATATACTACAAAATTACATACATATTGCACCTATAGCATCTTTGAAATGAAGGTTAGCTGGGGTGGTCATATTCCCATGGCATAGGATATCTGTCTGAGTGGAATTCCAATTTACAAGACACAAATCATCTAAAAAAATATTGACCCAGGTCATATCCCCATGGCATAGTAGCTTGACCCAGGTCATATCCCCATGGCATAGTAGCTTGACCCAGGTCATGCTTCAGAGACTTAATCTACCAATATATAGAGAACAAACACTTGTTATCATGATTTTTTTATTTCTTTCATTACTATTCTAAAAATTATAATAATTCAAACACATAATGTGCTTTGAAATAAAGGTTAGCAAGAGGGGGTCATATTCATATTGCATAGTATAGTGACCCGGGTCAATTTACTAGTCCACGGGGATATGATCCGGGTCAATTTATCAATGTAACTAAAATAAAATATAGTTTTTTTTGTGATTTTATAATCCTTTAAATATATGAACATAATAATGAACAGCTATGTATACAGGTTTAACATAGACAGGTTTAAATCCTAAAACTGGTTCAAATTTATCTTCTGTGTTCTTGACGTATATATCCTTTTCTGAAAGATTAATTGTGAATTTTTAAATGTTAATTTAATAGTGATTTGAACATTGTTTGAAAAATACTTACTCCCAGTCCTAACAGGGAGTGATCGAAGTTACAGATTATCAAAACAATGAAATCAAATTGGTGGATGCATTACTTTTTCATCTGCAATTGTTAGTGGTGACTTGTTACACTATACTGCAATAGGAAAAAAAATAGTCTAGTAATTTAAATTAATTTGGGGTGGTCGTTTCCCCATAGGGTGGGTAAATTTTGGAATCTGGAAACATTCTTTTAAAGAAATGTTACGCTTACTGCTACAGGCTGTATTGGAACGCTATGTTCTATAAGAAATGATGTGAACAGCGTCTCAGCATTGATTGTGGTAAATTTGGTATCTTTTGAAAAGAAAGTATCGATCTTAGAAAATGCTTTGCCAGCGGCCTGTATGTGCCACGCTGATTCAACGTGTTTTAGACATTCGTACAACCCACTGTGTCCAATGTTAATATCAGATCGACACGTTTGACAATAAACGTGATTGCCCCTTATCTTAGACTTGAAGAACTGGCCATTTATGTGAATATTCCACTTTGTATTTCTGTTCGTGTTCTGACATTCTGATATACTTCTGCTAAAAAACTAACTACATTAAAAACGCGATCCGAACCCAATAATCCAGCAACGATAAGAACATTCTGTGTGCACCAAGTCAAAAAGATAGACCTATCTCCTCATTAAATTGTCAAGGGATGCAAGCATAGGCACATCGGTTACACCCACAGACATGGTTACGCAACAGCATAAGCTCTTCCACTACTCGCGGCACATTTAATACTTACACCACCTACTACACATACGCTTGGTTTAGTCCATGTGTTGAAAGCGCGCAGGAAACTTGTGCTATATTTATTCTGCCACCCTGGCAATGAGCAATGGCGTCTGCGCTAAACAGTCTGCTGGGTTAAAATAATATAACAATACCAACCGACGGCAGGTTACGATTGGCAAGAGGAGACCATTGCATTTAAATTATTTAATAAATAAAATACAGACCATAACTAGCTACATGCGTAATCAATGGAGGGTTAGGTGTAATGGCATAATGCGTGGCTAAATATCGTAATTATTACGCTGAAATTGTAATAGTTGGCACCTGTGCAGTCATATGTCATGATATGACAGAAACTGTACCTGTCACATACTCACAGTCATGTCATGATATGACAGAAACTGTAGTGTACCTGTCAGTTTCTTCCAACAAAACTAACCTTGCAATATTTGTGTTGAAAGGTCAATGGATGGGGGCTCTTAGCAATACAATAATTTTCCTTTTAATTTGGATACAATTGTAGGGAAGAGGTGTATATATTCCTGCTCTATCGAATCCATTGGCATTATCATCGCCACTCGTCTGACACTGTCACAGCCCAGCCCCAGGAACTAGAAGTTAATCCCAATTTGGCAATTATGTTCCAAAACCAAGTCCAAGATCATACTACTCTCTACAAATCAGAAAATAATAACTTGATGAACACATCATATGAAGTCAACGGTTCCTTAAGACGTTCTGCGGAAGTTGTTTACATCAACCATTACTCTAGACAATTTATTAATGGCCTTCGTTTAATAATATAGATGGCCAGTATAGATTATAATTATAGCCTAGACCTACCGATGTAGCCGGGGGAAGTGAAGTCTCGGTCTAAGGGCGGATCTTTCCAAGACGATTCTGCACAGCAATCGTTAACATTTAGCGTTCGTCCCTCGCATAAGTTGTATCTTGCTGTTTCAAGTGTATCCTTGACACAGCATAAGAACTATTTATTCGTCTGATATGCGAGCTTACCTGTCGAATTTTGACCGAAATTCAACATCGACTATGCCTATCGCCTAAAATCTCACCCAAGTCTCGCGCACCTGCGAGATCTGAAGGCATCCGTGGTCCGAAGCCCGGATGCAATAACTTGTTTATTTCAATTTTGCTCCACAACTGTCACCCCTATTAGTAGCAGTATTATTTTTGTTGCAAATGTTTTAAATTCTACGTTTTTCTCACTTCTGTTTGCAAACCATAAATGTGTATTTGCAACCCACAAAATTGTTGGCTAAGTTTATACAAATAACTTGAATAAGGCAAGATCCCATGTTATCGCCTTAATTTCGATGGTCCGTGAAGGTGGACCGGTACTCAAGAATAGTTTTCAACGTAACGTATTAAAAGCGACTGCCGTTATCTATTGAGAGGCATATTAATGTTGCTTTCAGAACTGCTTATAATATCAGCAGCAAAACAGCTGCTTATCTCAAAGAAGTGTATCCTTTTCAAGTGGTAGCGTAGTGATTAGAAATTGACTCTTAGACTTAGTCGATATAATCCGGGTTCGAATCCTCTTGCTGACGTTTTTATGTTTGGCAATTTCGTCCAGCCCACATTACCTTAGTTCACTCAGTTGTATAAATAAGTACGTACCATGCGACACCATTATAATTGTAATGCAGACTTCAGCATTAGTCCCCATTACAAATATTATCATTTTATATGTATCTAAAGTTTAATGTCACTGCAAACAAATCTTGGTATTTTTATTACCTGATAGTACAGATCAATTATTGCTTGGTTTCCATTAGTCGGATGTCAATGAACGTAGCTGCTGATTCAGTCGGACGAGAATCCCTTATGATTGAGCTGACTTTCAACTGGCTTTCTTGTAACTACCCATAGGTCATATACATAATGTTTCTTAGGAATAAAATTACAATGCATGATTACTACTTTGTGTTATATTCTTTTCTTTGCACTTATAAAGATTTACTGCGTAAGCGCACTTTCAAGCAGCTGCCTCTGGTGTGATTTGTGTTTGATTGTTTCGACCCTACTCCTTATTAAGAGGCACCTTCTTCAATGACAAACTGGCACCAGATCTCGATATCCTATATATTTATGTTATATATCAAGTTAAAGCTAATATAATATACTTAATATATCTTGATTAGCATCGCAAGCCGTTTATTGTACTGTTATAAAAAATGGCAAGGAAAAGAATTGTCTCGTTCCCGCCATTGTGATATTATTAACAAGTTGCTACATCGCAAACAATAATCTATTACATTACTCCTTTTAAAATCTGTGATAAAAATCATATTTTTTGGCCCAAATCAAATGCCACGAGAGTTTTGAAGACATCCAGCCTCCTAATTTGGAAGTTTCCGTGATCGGCTTCGGTAAAGATTGTTTAAGATCAATTGTATTGAGTCAGGTAAATTCGCGTTTGCTCAGTTCATGTGACTGATGATTGACAGCTGCTGAGGATGAATTTACTTTGAAGGTCTTGGTTTGTGGTTTGTTTCCAAGGTGACGGAATACGCTGGCGGGACTGATGTAATTTTAACTCTACACAAGTGAAAATTAATGCTTGTGTGCATGTATGCATGTGTGTGTGTGTGTGTGTGTGTGTGTGTGTGTGTGTGTGTGTGTGTGTGTGTGTGTGTGTGTGTGTGTGTGTGTGTGTGTGTGTGTGTGTGTGTGTGTGTGTGTGTGTGTGTGTGTGTGTGTGTGTGTGTGTGTGTGTGTGTGTGTGTGTGTGTGTGTGTGAGTGAGTGAGTGAGTGAGTGAGTGAGTGAGTGAGTGAGTGAGTGAGTGAGTGAGTGAGTGAGTGAGTGTGTGTGTGTGCGCGCGCATATATGCATGCACACGCTATGATAACTGCAGAATAGTTCATCTTGTTTTATTAATTAATTTATCTTCTATTAATTAAGTCATCTTCTATTATTTAATAAATTTCTTGTTATGGTACATATTATAATTATGTATATTGATGGCTGAGCTCATCAGTTTTCACTTGACATCACAATTAATTAATCTTGTTCTATTAATTAATTAAGTCGTTTCTTGTTCTGTTTATGGAACATATTAATTATATCACTTTCATTTGATATATTCCATGCTGTGATCACTGCAAAATCATTCACCTTGTTCTATTAATTAATCTTGTTTAATTATTTAATTAATTAGTTTCTTGTTATGTCTAAAATAATAATACACACATTTGACTGTTCGTTTGTTACATTACCCACAATAGTCAAAACAAAATAATATAAAAAATTTATTTAATTAATTAACTTCCCTGAAAATCATGCACATTTATACAAATGTGCCTATTTTCATTGATAATAATTTAACATAACAGTTTTTGTTACAGTTTTAATGAAATACGCCCACATTTTTTTTCTCCATTTTCTGTTTCAGTGTTACTTTATAAGAGAGGCCCACAATCTGAATTTTTTTATTTGACGTCTTAAAAAAAATCATATCTTGAAAAGTACTTTACCGATTTTGAAACTCTCTTCACATTAAAATTTCTCATCATAAAAATATTAAACGACATAGATCTGCAATTCGAAATTTCCATTGACATCCATGCCATCAGAAAGTATATGACATGCCCTGAACTATGTTTAATAAATGTTGTTTGATATTTTAATTGTTGGTGATTGTGCCCAGAATATTACATAAGACAAGCTATTCCTTGACTGCACGTAGACAGACATGATATCGAGGTGGACACGTTGCGGCTGTTTCTGTCAAAGCTGCAAGGCGGCAAGCACAACTTGCTGCCAGTTTTATCTGTAAGATTTTATAAAGCCTGTATTTATGTTCATGCTGTTGCTGTTAGTGTTACTGAAAAAAAACGTCATTTTGTGAATTTCAGTTTTTAACTACTTGTTTCAGTGTTTATGTCATCATATGAAGAATTCTATCTACCATAAACAATGTTCAGTGTCGTTGCAATGCCAACACTCTTCCTCATAGCTGGGGTAGCCAGTCACAGTTCAGGTGAGACTGACATGGCAACATTTTTTTCACAGGAAAATGGCACATACTTGTATCACATCAAGCGAAACGACCTCTTTCTAGTGGGTGTGTCGAAGTATGAGGCATCATCAATAACTGCAGTCGAATTTCTATCTAGGTGGGTCATCAAACAGCTAGGTAAAACTTGGTTAAAAGATATTTATTCCTACCACAAGTACACAAATGGTCATGTTTCTCTTTCACCAGCAAATATTTTATTAACATTTCAACTGTTGCATCTGTGGTCTGCATCAACATCACCAGATGGCAGTGTGAATTGCAGCATATGGTCCTGGATAGTATATATATCCACATAACATCTGTTCATTTTGTGGGCTTTCTTATTACCTGATTATTATCCTCTTTCAGTGAGTGCAATTTTGTGTGGTGATTAAAAAATATATTAACTGTACAAACTACAAAGTCTGATCAGTTTTATCATAAAATCATATTATATAGTTTAAGCCATTTGTTTAATCTTTAACAAGATTTAACATTAAGGAAACTATTGGCTTATCTAGAGTCCAATAATTTTATCATCTATGTATAGCCTGCCCTTATCAGATATATGTAAATTTTATTTTTATACATATTGACACTACTAGCATTAACACAATCATTTGACACTTTGTTCCATTCATTTATCACCCTCTGTGAGAATGAGTACTTTCTCGTGTCCAATCTGCACTGTTGTTTAAAGTGAAACCAGAGGCCTTGTTTTGGACCTTTGCACCTACACATAAGAATGCCTAAAAACTAACCATTTTCAACTATAATCAAGAATATCACACAAGTGGTTAACTGGGAACTTGTTCTAAAAGTAAACAATTCTAGTGTAATCATTTTTTGTGGAGGCTGACATATTCATCAGTGTTTGCAATTTTGACCAATCAGTGGCGAGCAACCCCTGAACCCACGACGCGGCTGTGATGTAGGCTGTGTGTATCACTTGTATTTTTAACGTGGTTGAGGTGTGCGGTTTCATTTTTATTTGCTTTTATATTGGATTTACACACAGCAAAAATTCTAACAATGCCATACTGTGCAGCATTTGGATATAAACACCATTCAGCGAGAGTTGTCTTTTTTTATTTCCTCTGGAAAAACAGACAGTAATGAAGCAATGGATTCACAATTGCGGGCAGACTGGTTGGAAGCCCATGCGATATACTAGATTTTATTCTGCCCATTTTGAAGAGTCATGTTTTGAAGTTGATATATTTTATCAACTAATGGGTCAAGATCCTTCAAAACGTCAACGGCGGAGAATGTTAAAGCCTGAAGCGATACTGACAATCTTCAAATGCAAATACCTGGGGTACTCGACCAAGAGAACTGTCAAATCGGAATGCAAGATGGTTAGTAAACAATGAATGAATGGACTATCTTGCCAAATAAGTTGATTTTAGATGCTAACAGCATGTCAAACTTATTGACAAGTATGTGACTAAAATCATCTGCGTCTACGATCAGGTGTTTAAAGTTGGAGTTGTGGGAAACTTCGTCAGCACTCTTGACGTAGGATTCTGAACAAATATGGCACTGCCCATGCAAAAAAGATTTTCGGTATTCAATAAGGTATATTTAGTTAACCACTTGCGTGATATCCTTGATTATAGTTGCAAATGGTTATTTTTCAAGTACTCTTATAGGTGCAAAGGCCTCAAAAATGCCTTTAGTTTCACTTTATCTAATGATCATATTCCTATCAATATCCTCATAACCATTTACTATTTTAAACACTTCTATCTGGTCTCCTCTTAGTCTCCTGGTCTCTAGTGTTCTCAAACCACAAGTGGCTTTCACAACTAAGGTCTCTCAATTCTGGAATAATTTTAGTTACTCTTCAGTGTATTCTTTCTAACTTGTCTATGTCCTTCCAATATGGCCTCCATGCTTGTATACAATATCCCAAATGAGGCCTACTATTGCTTTGTACAGAAGTATAATTAGCTGTTTATCCTTATATGTGATAGTTCTAATTAGCCCTAGAATTTGATTACCTCTTGAAGCAGCAAACCCACATTGCTCTAAAACTTTCATGTCAACACTAAATGTTTCTCCTACGTTCTTTTCTTTTGTAGTTCTACCTAGCATCTCCAATTTTATGTCCATGTTTCCATGTCCTATGTGTATGAATTTATACTTCCCAAAATTTAATAACATTTGCCATTTTTCAGACCACCAATATATATATATATATATATATATATATATATAAACATTTTGGTTCATTAAAAATATTGTTTATACCATAGAATATGATTTTATTATAAAAATTACCAGATTTACCTTTAAGCATTTATATTGACCAACTAAATGTTACTGAAGGAATACATCAAGGATATTCATTCTAAGATATGTCATTTCCCAATACTTTTGCCATACTCTGTGCTATGTTGATACAATTCTGTATAAAGACATTTTAAATATGACTATGTGTTTTAATTTCATTTGAACAGTAGCTCAAGCCGACTTATTGACTAACCAAACAACACTACCAGGAAATACCACATTGAATGTTGCCAGGGTTTACCAGCTCCTCAAGGACTTCTGTGGACGAGTGACACAGGACTCATTGGTGGCAAACATCGTTCTTGTTCACGAGGTGCTTGATGAAGTTATGGTAAGTCTACTAGTTGTTTAAGCAGCACATGGGTTGATGCTATGCGTTCATCTCTCGCAGTAAACAACATTAAAGTTGATCAGGTGAAATAATTTGTCAAAACCATGTCAATTTGACCAAGAAGAAATAGGTAAATCATATATACTTACATGACACATTGTCATTAATGCCTCCTGAATTGTTCCTTTGTATTTGGTGCAATCCATGCTAGAATATAAACGTATATCCATCCATACTGAGCAATATGAAAACTGTAGTAGGAGATGCCGCAAAGTGATCTTTTAGGTAGAAAGGGTGTAACTTTCACAGATATTATGAAATAATGACAGTGTTAAACTCTGGATGAAGTGATCTTCCAGGAAGAAGGGCAGTATTCAGATATAGTGTGCAACAACTAATTTGCTAAACCTAGGATGAAACGATCTTTCGCTGAAAAAGGAACTAAACTGTCAGGTTTGTGTATTACAGGATTCTGGGTATGTGCAGTTGATGTCTGCAGAGAAACTGCGACCTTATATCCAGAGTGAACCAGTGCCCCTGCGAACACCAGATACCATGACAACAGGGCTGGTAAGTGTAGGTTAGACACTTTGTGTTCTGAAGAATGTTGTCATGCTGGTGATTATAAACCAATAGATATATTCCTCACTTTCACAGTCAATTTTTCTTTGTTTTGTTGTGATGGAACAAAAGTAATCTGACTGAAAATATAGGTATGGAATGTGTTTGTGTTATTCTAACATAATAACATCTGCAAAATATGACAAATTAATGAAACAGCTTATTATAGCAAGATATTTAACTGTAAGATATGAAGGTGACATCCATGTGATTAAACAGTGCACATATTTAAATAAACACTTGTTGCTGTACTGATGTCACTAATAAAAGACCCAATAAGGTGCATGCTAATCTCGTCCTTGGCTTTTGCCCGTTATGTTGTATGGCTTTGTTTAGTTTGGCATAGAGCATCGTGTTGTTCCAAGTGATGCCTCAGCTAGGCCAGTGATTCGTCCTCAGCAAGATCAGGTAATGCTGTGTTGGTCCTTTATCAAGTCTGCTTAAATTTTCTGTCTGCTTTAATCTATGTTGTTTTCTGCAATTTGCTGCTGTCAAAGTTTGTTGTAGAAAATGTTGTTTTGTTACCTCTAAATCATCTCTGGTGGCATCATTCTTGAAATGCATGAAGTTTATAAATCAGTGTATAACATGTGTTGTGACACCTACCTTCATGCTTCCCCACCAATTAACAAACATTTGTAACTTGTCAAGACTTGACTACTAAAAGTAGAGAACGCTGCTGTGAATACTAAGGATTATTTCAATAAAAACTATTTAACAGTGTATTGGTCATGAAATATGACAACAATTTGATATGATAATTCACCATCACCTGTAAATTAAGCGTTTTTGCATCAAGTTACTGCATGAGATGTCCTTAGTGCCATTGTACTGATATAAAATAATGAATCTACTTTGAAATTATAATATCATAACCCAGCATACAATAAAAAGTCAGTGTTACAAATTGTTTGATTATGTGCATTGCTTTATGGAAGGTTTATTTTCAGGAAATGAGGAAGAATGAAGTGTTTATTGACATCATTGAGAGGCTGACTGTAGTGCGTGAGGCTGACGTGAGTGTTACTATTGATTCCTGTCAACAGTTGGGAAATATATAACGTACCTAAGCTTATAAAAAATATGAGGAAGAAATTTAACATATTTTTGTGCATCTGGTTGTAATTTTTAATAGTAAGGAGAGCAAAATATATAAATATTTCTGCTAAAAACATTTTTTCTTGTATACTAACATGTTATAAATTGTAAATATGGTAAATACAAATTTTTATGAGTTTCAGAAAATATAACATTAGCAATGTTAGTTACCCCCCATGTGTAATTGTGACATGTTATGTCATTATGACATATTATCAGCACATCATTATTTTAGCTGTTCTCATTAACATACAACCTACAGGTGTACCCATGCCATAATTATGCAAACTTAGTCATTCTCCAGACTGATGAGAAACAAGAAAGACCAACTTTCAGTCTTAACCATAAAAAGTAGTAGCAATTCATGTTTAGTTAGTGATAACAATTGAATTATTCCCCGAAATATTATACTAATTTATGTAAGTTTGTCTGCAGGGAAACATCTCACGTTGTGAGGCAAACGGTGTTGTGAATTTGAAGAGTTTCCTGGTCGGGACACCTCAGATTCAGCTGGGATTCAGTAATGACCTGACAATTGGCAGAGATGATACACACAAAGGTGACCTTTTTAAATATTATGCAATTGATAACAGAATTAGCCATTTAGTATAATCAAATAATATATTGGCTGGGTTGCAATCGTTCCCTATTCCCGCTGTGTTAAAATACTAATAATAATAATAAATAAATAAATAATTAAAGCCACTTATTTTCAGCAGCCACTGGAATCACATAGCCCTGGTCCAAAGTGATTCTGTTAACCCATTAGAGCCCGCAACAGCCGGGGCCGGTCGCTCTGTCCAATCCTGGAACGGCCGCCACCGGCCGTATACAGGACCCACTATTAAAAAAATCCTGGCGATTAACTACTGAACTAAACGCTACCAAATTTTGTGACACCCTAGCGGATACATTTTGCAACAACATCAGCTCGTTACGTGCATGTGTTGCCCTTTTGGAAATCATGGTTTTGTTCACACCATCTCGAAAATTTTTATTTCTATATTTGTCGTGATAAAATATGGTGTAACCTGAAAAATAACCGTCAGAATTTGACAATTTGTTCAGTGGTGCAAACTAACACATATAGCTACATTTTCTTCACTGGGTTGCATAGGGTTATAGCATGGGATCATTGTCAAATGTCAGTCGTAAGGTAAAATAACTTTCAAAGTTTTAACAAACTTACTATTTTGTCTTTGCAAATTGTGATCAAATGTCAACATTTTATTAATATATCCTATTTCTATGTATACAGGCATGTGGAGAAATTACTACTCTTCAAAATACACACAACTTATAATTGTCAATATTGAATAGTTTTTTCTACAGATTTCTGAACACAAGGAGGTAAAATCGCTCGAAATTTGCCAGAAGTCCTGGGAACAGGCGAACATGTTTTTATAAAATGCCGGGGCCTAATGGGTTAAGCAGAGTCCAGTGTATATGTAAATCTTGACAGGGTCAATTCCAGTATTAATTTCAATATTGCTCACTGTGCTCTAACTAGAAATCCATACTTTATTTTTGTTTCTAGTGCGCACGTGTGTGCATGCTTGCTATGAGTCATGAGTTCTAGATTTTTGTTTTTACTAGATATCTCATTTTTAGGTTACGGAAAGATGACAAACTTGGATGAGTGTAGTTTTCACGAGTGCGTTGATCAAGAAGAGTTTGAAAGTGCCAGGATGTTGCGAATACAACCGCCTGAAGGAGAGGTGAGACGATGCGATAATTCTTTTGGAATGTCATTTCTTGGTGACAGTATCAGCATCTGTATTTCACTACTGGTAGTTCTTGCCAACAGTATTATCATGTTTATCTCATGATACACTGGCAAAACCAGTTTCTGCAGACATTTTACATTTGGTGATTTACTTAATGGTGGATGTTGCCAAGGAATAAGTTACAAGATGTTACAAGAATGACAAGATTAACATCAAATACTCTTTCTTACTCACACAAAAGGTTGTTGTGAGTGTTGCAATAAGATAATTTGTAGTATGTTTATCTGCTGTAGTGTGTCTGTTTGATAATGGCTAAAATCACAACATTTGTTATAACAACTTTTTACCTTAAAAGGTCAGTTCTAGGCAAAGTTTAATAATTTTTTTTAATGGAACCATAAAAATATCAATATGGCAAAAAAATATCAATATGCAGGAGTGGCACATTTAACAGAAAGACCATTTTGGATGCATCGATATATAAACTATGGTTATAACATATATAACTATGGTTATAACATACACTTTTTGAGCTAAGTAATGACACGAGCACCTCTCTTGAGTGTCCTCTAGTGCTGGTCTACATTTGGTTGTTTGTTTAGTTTTCAGTGCTCACCTATTCTCAGCGAGGGCGAGTAACCCAAGGTCTTCCTTTCAGACTCGTCTCCTATGTTAAGAGTGAAGTCTCCAGCAGGTGTGTGTATAACTGGAGTAACTCTGACCCAACATGTCATTGCATCATATATATATGTATGTATGTATGTATGTATGTATGTATGTATGTATGTATGTATGTATGTATGTATATATATATATACATATATATATATATATATATATATATATATATATATATATATATATATATATATATATATATATATGTATGTATATATATATATTGATAAGTATAAATAGTCAGCAGTAGTTTTTGTTGTAGAATAATTTATTTGGAATCTCTTCAACACAACATGTTGCTTTCCATATGTCTTTAAAAACGAAATTAGTGTAAAAGTAATAGTATAACAATGAAATATTATTTATTCCAAGAGTTAATGTGACAGTGATGTTTTTGCTCATTTAACTAGTACCACAAGATGAATGGTTAAAGTATGATAATTCTATTGACGTATGAGTAAAAATCACTTGTCAACATTTATAAAAAGTACTAGACGAGTTACCCAGCATTGGACGGGACAAAAAGGCTTATGACTCTACCCAGTCAAGTTTTGGTAGGGCAATGCCATGGCAACGACGACTTCATGCCCCAAAAAGTCATGTACATATGTGGTTCATATGTGGACGTTTGAAGTAGATCACTTAACTAGCAACAATTGTAGAAAACATGTATAGCATTGCTAAGAATTGTTCTCAGTTATGTAATTACCATCAAACGTCCACATATGTAATATTCCCATCCCCTGTGAATTTTCTGGGCACGCCTACACAATTTCAGCCCCATACATGCGAAACTGACAGATATATGAGGGAACATACGGAACAGACAGACAGAGTAACTAACTACTTTATAATATAGACAACTTTTTATGAACATTGTTTCTCTTGCCAGGGATATGGAACTAGGATTGAAGCTTCAGTGTGACATCCCGGGGAACTGCCAAGCTGTCAAAGTTGTAGTCAATATACCAGTTCCCCAGAGCACAACCAGGTGACTTCTCTTTAATTGTAGTCATGTTTGCTTTATTTTGCTCATAGAAGGTGTGCATGAAACAACAATACAAAGTCATTTATTTGTGTACCTTAAAGGTAGCATTTTGTAATTGTAAAAACAGTCAATTCGGCATCATTTTCAACATGTGCGTTTTGGTGTGTATGAACTTAAATAGCAAACAGTTAAAAAACAACACCCAAAATAATTACCTTCTATTTTGTGATAATATTGATCATGAAGCTCTGTAAGGACAGGCTTGTTTTTCCTCAGTTCCTTTTAGAAGTTGAGGCTGATTAAGGCCCATGAAATTAAAATACTCTGTATTTTCCTAGTAAACCACTGGCACTGGATATTCTTAATTGTAGTTACAAATGGTTATGTTTTAGTAACTCTTATAGGTGCATAGGCCCAAAACCACTTTTGTTTCCCTTTAAACTTAACATCCGCTTGCTGTTTCAGTATTAGCCAGCAGCTTAGCGGGCCTGGGCAGATGGCAGAACTGGTTACTTCTGTGAAGAAAATCGAGTGGCGCATTGACAAGATTCTTGGCAGTAGCGACGTGTCTGCACATTTCAAGGTGTGTTCCAGCAATTAAGGTTGATAGCTTTGACTTTACAGAGTTTACGATGTTGGGAATGTTGGCCAAGATTACACAGCCTTCATTAAGCTCGGACCACTCATAGCTAATACTAACAACTTATTGCAAATATGCAACCCTCCTTTTTAATGGGACAAATGGTAAATACTGTTATCTAAAATGAAATAATGTTGATAAATCTACTTGATTTGATCGATAGGTTTTACTGGAAATAAAACAATTTTGCTACATTTATGACATTTTTGTAAGTCAAGCAATTGCCGAATGGAAATTTGTACCCTCCAAAATGTTTACTAAAATGACTGGGAAATGCTGTATAAATAATTTAAATACCATGCACCCTCTTGGGTGTCTGGAACAACATAGATGACAAACAAGGGGTGAATAATAGGGTAACCAAAATATTTTATCAGTGTTATATTGATGTACTTATTCTCTGCATGTTATTTTATGATAATAATAATAGTTATACTTATTGAACGATACAGGGTTTTCTGTGTGTTGTATTGTGCTTGTGAACCCAATACAACATTTTGATAAGGTATTTATTATATGGGTTCATAACATTTGAACACATTTACGGTAACCGACACATTATACGGCACGCTCCATTCGAATTGTTCAGAACATATGCATATCAGATTTTATTGCATTTGACATCACACCGTGCAAGATAGTGTATATCACTGTAGAAGCGTGTTATCAGTAACAATTACCCATGTAAAAAATTACTTATTTCTATTCCATAGGCTACATGTTTAATGTAAAATGATATTGTTTTATTCAGTTGATCTCAGCCAACGAGAGCCCAGCGAGTCGCATGCAGCTTGGTCCAGTGGCCCTTACATTCGAGGTGTCTGGATGTGTGTGCTCCGGCCTTCAGATTCGCTTCCTGCGAGTGTGTGACCGTGACAGCACGTACATCCCCCAGCGTTGGATCCGCTACATCACCACAGCTGACTCGTACATTGTCAAGTTGTGAAGTCTGCCGGATGAACATTTAACATAGCCAGCCAGGATATGGAGTTGTCCAGATAACTTGCCAAAGGAGTATGAGGATTGACAATGAATTGCACAGAATTATGTGTTAAATCCCAGGTACAGTACAACTTTGTTAACTGTAGTTGTAGGGACACTTCACATTATCCAGTCTTGCGTATACACAAGTCTGTGCATTCTGGCAGGACTGGGCTCATGGTTTGAGGTATGATGGGTATTCAAGTTGTCAAAGTTCCAGTTAATGAAGTTGCAATGCATTTGTCGGAGAAGATTTTCTATAACATCTGATATCGTAATGCTTCTCTATCTGACATGAAACGTATCTCAACACAGCTCCGGGTGTTTTACCGGTATATTATATTTTCATTAATTACTTTAGCATTAGAATTACATTACCATAGCAACACAATGTCAAGTCAATTGTGAGAATAATTTATTTATTAAATCATCTGAATGCAACTTGTTTCAATATGTCAAACTCTTATTTCGATATGTCCGCCTTAAGCCCGGAGACTGTCACAAAAGTTCTCCACATGGACGATGACAGCATTGGCCGGGTGTCTGACACTGGAGAAGACACATATAAGGGTCCCGTAAGGCAGACTACAAGCGATCAGTCCTTCCTTGTTACTTTCACTTGTTGCGTAGATGCTGCAATGAAGCATATGAAGAAGAATCATTGTTGTCGTTCAAGAATATCAAATGTGCCGAGATATATCGGCCAATAATGTGAACTTACTCTATACATGTGCAATTTGTTTTGAATATAAATATTGATGTGTAAATAAAAATAAAATGTTTAAACAATCTTGAACTTCAGACTTGAAGCTGTCTTGATGCACATGTGGAAAATAAAATACAGACAAGAATATACACACAAAGTATGGACATTTACCTTATAAAGATAGTAGATACCCGAAATGACCATTTCGTCCAAC